>JADLZK010010961.1:0-280311 GCA_015847255.1 Hyparrhenia diplandra | reverse complement strand
TCAAGCAATGGATCAAAGTTACAAATCCTGCTTGGCATCAACGGCATCTTGATAAACCCCGCATACGTGTTTGGCTTCATCCACCCATGGCGGTCTCTCTCTCCCGGCCTACGAGGCCATGCATAGGTTTACGCAGGTTGAGAGCGCGGCGGGACAGCTCTTCAAAGCCAGAGCGATGTCACGTATCTTCTTTAGCTCGGTTCCCACACCGGATTCTTCCATGGCGCCGTCCATTGCGGCTTTGTCCCACGGCGCCGAACGCAGCTCATGATCGGGGATGCCATAACGGGGTGCACACCACCGGTTTAGAACATCGAAGCCCATGAGCATGGGTGGGCCACCGAATTGTGACCCTCTAAGCATCTTGACTTTGCTCCCAAAAAGCGCCTTGCCATTGGACATTCAAAAGATGTGGTAAAGGGTTTCAGCGAGGGTCACCACAAGCCTCGCCCGGTGACTTTCCACGCTCCACATGCCTTCTCTTAAGCTCGCGAGAGATGGCAATGATTCATGTACCGCCACGGAACACTCACCTTGATTGGCACCTCGACTTCAAAGCACTCTCGAGTCTGCCGTCCGGACACACCGCCTCATCTCGGCGAGAACATAGCAACCTCACATTTGCTCACGCTTGGCGATTTGTAGGCGGCCGCCTGATAGATGCCATGCTTCTCAAAAAGCCCGGTCAAAACATCCTCCATGGCTCGATTACTAACCTTGATCTTAAGAATCTCGTGGCTTCAAAAGTCATGAATGAGCTCACGGCCGGCGTTCACATCCCACACTCTGGATTCGGGAATAAAGAGGTATTGAACCTTTTAACATTGCGAGGTAGCCCGGAAGCTGGCAGCCAGTGACGAATCTGGTATCGGTTATCGGTCCGACATCAATCTCCCCGGCGACACATTTGGTCCGGTCCGCGGCGCTAGAGCGTCCGTCCATAAAGAATGGCTCTCAAGTTCTTAGAACTCCGCCTTTTTTTGGATCTTTGAAAATCACAATTGGGGTAATATTTCCCTTTCAACACCCGAGCACATAGCGGTCAGGCCCTTTGAATCGATCGCCACCCTTGCTTTCCACTCATTGCCTTATTGAAGAGCCGAAGTCTCTGAACCCCATCCCTCCTTCTTCCTTTGATCTTGTGAGCCTTTCCAAGCGAATCCGGTGAAGCTTGTGGTTGTCAAGGTACTACCCCACCAATAGTTGAGACCACGGATGTCATCTTTTTGGCAAACAACCGGTGGCAGTTTGAAGCATGACATAGGATAAGTAGGCCTGGTTTGAGCATTGGCCTTGGCAAGACCTCCGGTACCCGCGGCTCATATTTCTTTGGCCCATCCCCCACCGCCCTGCGCGCTCTGGCTGGAGCGTAAATTTGAATACACGACATTCCGCGTTGGCCCGGTAGTAAAGTGAGCCCTAAAAGTATTTCTCCCCAAGCGCCTCGGTATGAATATGAAGACTCTCTCTGCACCAACACTCTTGCAGAGTATCATGCGGCTTGGACTAAAAATGGCTGATTTATCTTTGTTAACAAGCTGCCACGAACCGATTGTACTCATCAAGGATCCTGTATCCGATCACGCTCCTTTCTTTGATGCACGGGTGAATATGGGGCAGTCATCGGCAAAAAGAAGATGTGACACGCGTGGAGCATGCCTACTCACTCTCACCCCTCTGGAAACATAATGTGGGACTCGGATATTTGGGACCAATCGATGCGTCCTAATCCATCCCTAGCAAACTGTTAGGAGGAGAGCGGCGCTCCGGACTTTACCCATAAAAGAAGAGAGATCCGGCGAAAGGCGTCTACGCCTCGGTGAGAACCCGTGGAATGAAGAGGTCACGGGGCGAGCACCGAGCTTCGTCCGAGGAAAACTTTCATACTCGAGCGAGCTCCCTTTGGGCGTGAGGATACGGCGAGCTCCCCTCGGCGGCGAGCTCTTTCGAGTCTCCGGATGAGTTCCCGGCACCAAATCCAAGGCGATAGGGAAAATCGGGAATCGTAGCTCTGGCGGCGGTAGCAACCTACGACCCGGATCGTCGGCCGCGTGGTCATCGCCCGGCGGCAGCGGCGGTATGGGGCACAATCGGACCAGCCAAATGGCGGCAAACACGAGACAACCACTTCTGCGACAAGGATGACCTCGACGGACGAAGTCAAGTTCTCACGTCGAACTCTCACGGCCACCACGTTTTCCAGCGACCCCAAGTACAAGCATTTAAAAGGGCGGCGCCCTCAATGACCTGCGCCGGTATGCCGTGGCGTGCGTGGAGAAGAGGAATACCGAAGTACGGCGGCGGCGGACGAGCTCATTGTCCCCTTCTACACCCGACCGGCGAGCTCGAGCTCGTCACTCGTGCAAATTCGTATGTCGGAATAACGAGGAGCGCCCCTATTCTACTCTCGGCGGCCGTGGCGTGCTGGAAGTAGGATAAGCTGACGCCTGCAGCGCCGGTTTAACAGCGTGCCCAGTCTGCGAGGATAACTTTTCTTCTTCACCCCGAAACTTGCATTCCTTCTACTCTTAAGCCCCTAAACTCGGTTGGCTCCTGTGAAGCTCCCCTTGCAACTATAAAGGGAGGGCTGCTCCACCGCGAGGAGAACAAATACTGAGCAGAGAAGGCCCTAGCACACCAGAAAACACACACACCCGAGCCCAAGATTCCCCGTCACATAGAGACAGGAGCTCATCTCCCTCTCTCGCCTTTGTATTGCGCCCGATCGGCGCTTTGAACTCGATAGTGCCACACCTGCCCCGGACTAGGAGTGCTTGGCGGCCCGAACGATTATACATAAGCGTGTCATTATTCCTGACTAGGCCATGTCGCACACATTAGCGGGGCGATTCTGTGACCGTGTGGTAGGCGACCCACGCGGCGGTTGGTAGCGCCGGGTAGGGGCGGCGCTAGTGTGGCGATCACCGCCGATGGCCTCCTTCACCGTCAGCGTCGGCGTCGATCGATAAACCGGGACCACGACATTCATCGACACCGGCCCGAGGCAGGGCTCCCTCATTGGTGCCACTTTTCCCTCCGGCTGATGCAGGCGGAGCCGGCGCCCGCCTTGTCCGCTGCGCCCGTCGGCCTTGCGTCTTCCGGAGTGGCGCTCGGTCGGGACTTCGACCTCCGGAGCACTAAGCCCCATCTGGCGGCGGCGATCATTTCGCCGTCATCATTGCGATCTACTCCGCATCCTCCAATCCCAGGCGACTCGGGGAGCTCTTCGCGGCGATCGCCTTCTCCCGCGCCAATGTTGTCTTGCGATGCGCCCGGCAAGAAATCTTTGTCCCAGACAAAGTTCCTCGCGGCCTACAGCGAAATGTATCGCGAGGGACGGCTCTTTTCGCGCGGGAACCACGATGCCAAGCTTAGCAGCGACGATCTTGAGGCGGCGTTGGGCGGCGTGAGCCTCGTGAGAGTGCGACCCTCTGTAGCGAGTGCTACATGTGCGGCAGCCGAGGAAAGCGCGGTGAGCAACGTATCCTGGCGAGGGCCGAGTCATCCAGCACACCCCGTACGCTTCGGGGGTCGAGGGCTCGGCGGCTCCTCGGCGGCGCTCCCCAGCGGGTGCAGCGTCTTAGCGAGCTGCGAGGAAGCCGGCCTTGAAATCAGCGCGAGAGCGCGGCGCCCTCCTCGAGGCGAGGAAGCGCGCCGGCAATCTGGCTTCGAGAGGGGCGAAGAGCCGCCGCCGCGCATCGGCGAGGCGGCGACCTCCCGCGGTCGCCGGGCGAAACGCTTGAGACACCTGAGCGGCCGCGACCTCCCTCCACGAACTCCGGAACCCGGCGCCCGAGCTTCGGAGGCTCCACCGCGGCTAGCGCTCTCTCGCCGAAAAGCCGCCCGGCAGCGAGCGGAAGCTTCCGAGTCGCCTGAGCGCCGCCAGCGAAAAACGCATGAGGCCTCCCCTCCAACGGAAGGTGAGACGGCGAAATCCCAGCTGAGTCCACGCCACGGCAGCAGCGTGGGTGAAAGCAGGACGTCCGGGACACCCTCGGCCTAGCGGCAGCGCTTGAGCCTTGAAAAGCGGCATACCCGATACCGCAGGCCTCGCGATCGCCCGTGGCGGCCAAGCGACAGCGGCCGCCCGGCTAGGTCCCTACGGCAAAAAGGAGAGGGGTAGCGCTACGATAGATCGGGAGAGGACGCGGCCGCTGATCCCGAGCCCCGAGGTCGAGGCGGCGGCGGCGCTCCCCCTCACCACGAGATGCCGAGCTCGGAGCGCGAGGGCGAAAACTCCACCCGGGCGGGAAGCGGCCCCGGGTCGCCCGGCACCTCGGGTCCACGGCAGCGCCCGTTCCCTCGAGCGTTTCCAGCGCCCCAACCTCTGTCGGAAGTACAGCGGGGAGAGCGGACCCGGCGTCACGGCACCGAGGACTACTGCGCCTCGCGTGTCGGCGGGGGAAGCGGCGGCGAGGCTCTTCATCATCCGCAACCTCCCACAGTACCTCGCCCGTCACGGCTCGCTCTTAGCTTCGAGAACGCGCGCGAGTTTTGATTGGCAGTGGCGCGACCTCGCGGCGTTTTTCATTGGTAATTTTTGAGGGACCTACTGGCGTCCAGAGCAACACGTGGGACCTCGTAGGCGCAAACAGCGGAGAGCGAAACCTCCAGCGACTACATCGCCGCTTCTCCAAGCTGCACCGCGGAAGCTCACCCGGCATGCCGTCACGGAGATCATCGCCTTCACGCCGGCCGCGACTGCGGCGCTCATGCGTGAGCTTCGGCACTCATAAGCCCAAGGCGGTAAAAGGACACTCCCTCGACCTGCGCCCCACGAACCCGCGCCCGGGCGGAGGCCATCTCCGGATCCTCCGCGGCACCAAACAAGGGCAAGGAAAAGCGCCCGGCCAGGGGCGGCGAGCCCGGCTCGCGAACAAAAAGAACAAGAATAAGCGTCGGTATGGCGAGGGCGACTTAAGTCGCGATAGCCCGAAAAAGGAAGGAGCAGCGCCAAGATTGCAAAGCCAGTGCTCCCAAAGACTTCTTGAGAAGAAGCTCGGCCTGCCTACCCCAACCACGAGGTCCCGTAAACACAAGCTCGAGGGGCTTGTAGGCTCCTGCCGGAGTTTGTAGCGGCGCGCCAAAGGAAGAAGGAGTTGTGAGGCGGCGAACACCATGATAAGCAGCTTCTGCGGGGCCGGGGCGACAAGGGCGTCTTCTTCGAGGGCGGCGGCCGTCAAGCGTCGTCTTGAGGAGGCCCCCCGGCTGCACGGAGTCGGCGCGCCCGGGCTCCTACGGCGCGAGGTCCTCTTACGCCCCGAACCAGCGGCGCCCTCCCACCCATCAAATGGTCGAGGCCCCACGATCGCCTTGACAAGAAAGACCACCCGTTACACGTCCCGCATCGGGGAGGTTCCCCTCGTCGTCGACCCCCATGAGTAGGACCCGCGCCTTACCGGCAAGGTAGCGATGGGCCGGTGGAAGCGGTCTCAACCTCCTCTCGTCGACACCATAAGGCTCTACCGGGATCACCGGGCTCCGACTCCGACCCTCCGGACCCTATCCGCGGGTAATTGCGGGGCAAGCATTTCGCTTCGGTCGGATTGACCTCCCCGTCACCTTGGCGACCCAAGCAACTTCCGCAGGAGGTTCTCACCTTAAATTGCTCCGATAAAAAAGCCTACCCCGCCCCTTCCCAGGGGCGGCGTGCTCTGCGAAGTTCATGGCCGTCCCCAGCTTCTCGATACCTCAAGCTCAAGATCCCGGACCCGAAGGCGTGATCACCGTCAACTCCGCCTTGGCGGCGCCTTCAAGCTGCGACAAGGAGGCGTGCGATGCGCCCGGCGCCCTCGCCAGTCGAGCTCATCCCGAGATGCTAGCATGGAGTGCGTAGCGGAGGACTCCTCCAGAGCTGAAGAAGGCGCACAAGCGAGTCCAGCAAAGGCGGCGAGCTCATCCGTCGAGCTTCGAGAAGCGGCGAGGGTCGTTCGAGCCGGGACAAGGGCGCCAAAGGCGGTGAAAGGTTGGCGAGAGCGCGCCGTTACGTATCGGCGCCCGAGCTCTCCCCTAAATAGGAAGCTGGCGCTTCGTCGACTTCCTCAGCGCGAACCTCGGCGTATTGGCGTGGAGACCCTCGGACATGCGGCATACGAGAAGTCGCCGAAACACTCCTTAAACATCAAGCCCGGCTCTCGGCGGTGAGCGGCGCCTCAGGCGTTCGGCGGCAACGGCGGCCGAGCAACATCCGGCGAGGAAATAGATAAGCTCTTAGCGGCGGGCTTTGTTAAGAGGTGTATCATCGAGTGGATAGCCAACCACATACTAGTTAAGAAAAATGGGAAATGGAGAATGTGTATGCGATTACACGAGTCTCAACAAGGCATGCCCGAAGGATCCGTTTCCTTTGCGGCGCGCGCGACCAAATCGTTGACTCCACCTGCGGAGTGCGAGACACTCTGTTTTCTTAGCGCGCCACTGAGGCTATCATCAAATCGCGATGAGCGAGCTCGATCAGCTTCGCCACCTCCTTCATCACTCCCTTTTGGCGTTTTTGTTATGTGACTATGCCCTTTGGGCTAAAAGCAGCCCAATTGCCACCTTCGAGAGGTGCATGCAAAAATCTTCAAAGAGCTTCTGGGGAAGGCGGCGTGGAAACATCGTCGATGACATGCGTAGTCAAGACCAAAGCGCCGCGGGAAGGCTTCGTCCCGACCTCAAAAGTCTTCGGCAAAGCTGCCTTGAGTTCGGAGTAAAGCTCAATCGAGAAAATGTGTGTTTTGGAGTCCCAGAAACTCACAGGCTTCGCCATGTCGGAAAAACGCGGCATGAGGCCAACCCGAAAGATGAGGCCATCCGGTGGCATGGGCCCTATCCAAGAACATCAAGAGCGTCTGGCTGACTTACGAGTGCTTAGCGCCCTTAGCAGATTCATCGCTTCGGCTAGAAGCGAAGTCTCCCACTCTACAAGCTCTTGAAGAAGTACGGGCTACCGCTGGACCAGCGAGGCCCGATCAGCGCTCGACTCCACGAAGAACTCACGACGAACCGCCCATACTCACTTTCCGCCCAAGCGGACGAGCCAATCTTTGCTATACATGGCGGCCCTCCCGTGGTAAGCGGCCCTGCGTGTTGGAAAGAGAGGAAGAAGGCCCGCGCGCCGGGTACAGCGACGGTCTGCCGTCGTAGTTCTCTCCGACACGAAATTAGCGGTATTAGCAGCTCGAAAGCTTCGCCTACGGCGCTCACGATCCGCAGCGCGCAAGCCGGCGTGCCGGCGCTCACTTTCGATCGTCGTCTCCAAGTTCCCTCTTGGCGAGATCATCGCGGCCCGGCGCCCTATCGCCAAGCGAAGTGGGGTGTGGGAACTCATGGGATCGACATCTCGCGCGCCCCAAGGGGCGCCATCAAGTCTCGAGTCCTCCCCGACTTCGCCGCCCGAATGGGCCGGAACCCAGTTTGCCCGTAGGCGGGCGACATAGAGTCGGGCGCTTTACGCCGGCGGCTGGTGAAAAATCTGGCCGGGGGTAGGTGCGGTTTTTGTATCACCGGCGGCGATGCGCGAAGTACTTCGATCCGACTTCATTTTCACTTGCCTCCAACAATGTCGCCCGAATCACGAGGCTTTGAGTCAACGCCGGTATGCGCGCCGCCATCGAGCTTCGGCATCAAGCGCCTCCGAGATGGGGATTCAAAACTACCGTAGGCGATCAAGCCACACGAAGGAGGCCCGGCTACTTGTCGGCCAAGGATGATCGGCGTACTCGCAAAAGATGCCGCGGCTTCGAAGAGCAATTCGGCGGACTGGAGTTCAAGCATTAAATCGCCAACACAACGGTAGCGCCCGGCGTCTAACCAAGCTTCGCCTCGTCGACTTCAGGTCCCCCGTCTTGGCGCGCAACCAATACATGCCCTCCGTCAGAACCGAGGGAAGGATGTCGGAAGTTCATCGCAGCGGACCCGTCGGGGACTCCGTTCATCAGCGCCCCCGCCCAGGCGAGACCTCCCAAAGATCGAGCGCTTCGCCTATGAAGGTGCGACCGCCGGGGTGCCTCGTTGGATCGGGTTCCTCGCCACCTGAGGTCACGAAGCCCGGGGGCCCGTTGGCTGACTCCCCATCTGGCACGGCCGGGGCCGGCAAACTCCCGGAGAAAAGGAAGAGGCGGGCGTATGCGCGCGGGCAAATCCTCGTCGTCATCAAAGCGCGAGCTCTCTACGAAGGGAGTGCGTCGGGGATACTCCAACGGCGCATCACCTTGGGGAAGACGCGAGCTCATCCGAAGATCACGCCCGTGAATGGACACCAGCGGCTCCCGCGACTCCCGGTGGGAAAGGCGTTCCGTCAAGGTTTCTATTGGCCAACTGCGTCGCCCGCTAACGAGGTCGTCTTGGCCCGTACTTGAAACGCGAATTCGCCGTAAGCAAACACATCTCGTATGACCCTCCGGGCGATCCCTATCCGCACGGCCCTTTGCGGTCTGCGGGGGCTCGACATGAGTGCGGCCCGCCGGTCGCCGGAGGCTTCACTCACCTCCTGCGTCGCCATCGACAAGTTCACCAAGTGGATCGGTGATGCCCATCGCGGGCGGATCGCGGGGAGCCGGTAAAGTTCTTCAGCGGCATCATTCGCCAGCCGGCGTCCCAAACTCGATCATCACCGACAAGCGGCACCAACTTCACGGGCGAGATCTTCCTCGGCTGGTGTGGCGGCCTCCAACATCCGGGTGGTTTGGGCCTCCGTCGGCCACCCGAAGGCGAACAGGCAGGTCAGCGGCGCCAATGAAAAATTTTCTTTTGCGAGGATTAAAGCCAAGAATCTTCAAGAGGTTAGATAAATTTGGTGCGTCGAGCTTTATTTGCAAAAGAACCGTCGAATCAAACTTCGAGGAGATCAGAAGTCGAAAAAGCTCCTTACATGCGGGGGCGGATAAAGCTCTTCGCTCCTCCCCCAAAGGCGGGGTTCTCGGCATCGAGCGAACCCTCTCGACCTCGGCCTTGCGAAACAAAACCGACCCATCGCGGCCAGCGGTCATAAACTAAAATGCCCACCCATCGGCCTAAGCTCAAAGAAAAAAAAGGGGGAGGTGGAAGGAGGAAATTCAAGCGGTGCTTACGCCGAGCTGACGACCTGCGGTCTGGCGCTTTCCCCTTAGCGTCGCGCTCCGCTCCAACATCAAAAGCTCGGCGCTCTGCGGCTGGCGTTCCATCTCCCTTGTCCTCAAAAGAGCTCGGCCGGGAGTCGCCGAGCTCCTTACGCATGAGCTTCGCGCTGCCTTGCGGCCTCAGCGCAACAAGCTCCCCTCGCGCTTCACCGCCGTTGCCCAGTTTGGCGGACTTCGCCGGCGACCCCCTCCCGAGCCGGCGGCGGCATGCTAGCGGGCCTCCGCGAATGAACTCCGCCCGTCGTTGACACCAGCTTCGGGCTTCGCGGTGTCTGGCGGACACACCGGCGAGCTTGCGCGCGAGTCCGAGGCTGCGCCCTAGCCTGCCGAAGGTCACGGATCTGCGTTTCCGACCTCCACCCGCGATTGAAGCCGACAAGCCATCCCTCAAGTCTGCGAAGAGCCAATCGGCGCCCGCGGGTTGAGGGGAGTCAGGCAAAAGTGAGCAGCGGTTAGAGCCCCTTACCCGATAATATGGTGGGGAACAAGCGGCCCCCCTCTACTGCGAGCGGCGGCACCTCCGCCCAGCGGCGGGGCGAGCGATCACCGTCCCGCCCGACCTAGCATAAGCGGCAGCGGCGGCGGTAGCGTAGCCAGACCTCGAAGAACTCTCCGAGGCGTCCCGGCCGGCGATGTCGGCAGCGGATCAGCGTCGGGCAGCGTTACAGGCGTCACCGCGCCACAGAGATGACTGCTGTTCCCCAGCGCTCCGGCGGCGGCGGGTTTCGCGGCGTCCACAGCGGCGTCGAAGTCGAGCGGGCATGGCGAAAGACCCTCGAGACCACGGGTCCTCCGCAGCGAGCTTCGTCGCGCACCCGTATCCGGCATACTTCGCGACCTCGGGCTCCTGCGTCAGCGTCTTGCGGTCCCAGCGGTGAGCTTCGGCGGCGAGCCAGCGCCCGCGCGGCGCCTCGGCTCCCCCTTCGCAGCCAGCGGCGGCTGCATCCCGGACCCGGCGTCCGTGCCCCTCCTCACTCCTTCTCGGGGCCCGGGGACTATTACCTCCTTCTCCACGCTCGGCGTGGCGCGGCGACGTCGGCGCGGATTCTCGGCCGCGGCGGCGGCGGTCGGCGACCCCATGCTGAGTCAGGGCGGTGCTCGGCAACGGCAGCGGCGGCACTCAGGACCCCGCTCGCTCCTCGCCTCGGGGCTTGGGGGCGCCCACCCCAGTCACGACGGGGAGGAGGGGCCCCGAGCTCGATCGTCGCCGTCTGGCCGTTTCACGGGTTCGGAGGGACAAGGGTTTTACTTTCTCCACACGGCCAACAAGCGAGAAGTTAAAATCAAGTGAGCGGAGGAAAGGAGCGGCGGCGTCGCGGCTAGCAGCGCTTCGATCACGGCAATGAGCTCGAGACCCCTTACCGGCAACCCGCAGCGCCTCGGCTTTTGTCCTCCTCTCTTGCGCGGTGCTGGTCGGCGTCCTCTTCCTTTTGAACCACGACCACGAAGAAGGGCCCGGCGAAGCGTTAGCGTCTTGGGGTAGTCATGCGGCGCCACCAGGGGCAGTGATGTCCCTGCTCTCCCCGGCAACTCGCTTCGGACCCACGGAGCCAGGGCTAGCGGGTGATGGTAGCGCCCGGCGCTATCGCCCAGCGACTCTTCGGCGGCAGTCGAAGTCTTGGCGGCGGCGGCGCTGGCAAAAGCGGCTGCTCCGGTGGAAACGCACAAAGGAAAGGGATTAGCCTGGCGGAGGGTGGGGCCGAAAAGAACATCGCCAATCTACAAAAGGCGAGCAAAAATTACTCCACGGTGAAAGCGAACGGATCGAGAGAAAGAAGAGGAGGAAACGAGCTCACACCGGCACCAGCGTCGTCGCGCCGAGGCGGCGCTGCGGGGATTCCGGTGGGTTCCGTCGGGATCTTGAAGGACTTCCGGTGACCCGTGAGACCACCCACTCTACCTCGCTCGGTGGAAGCGGGGCGTGATCACCCGTACCATCCCAAGGCTTTTTATCCTCGGTCATCTCCCAAAGGCGAAGAGCCCTCCGCCTCGAGGGGCGACTCGGTGCCCCGGGGCCCAAGCGTAGAGGAGGGGCTCGCGTGAGCTCCGCACCCAAAGCTCCACCTTCGAGGCGGCGACCTTGACCTCATGTAGCGAGATGGCGTGAGGGTTTCCCTCCACCGGCTTGTCGGCGACGAGAACACGCCACCGGTGAAGCGGGGAGGGGGTACTCTTCATCATTCTTCAAGTAGAACCATTAGTCTCTCCACCGGTGTTGTTCGAGTGCGAGGCGATGGCGAATACTTCTCCCTCCGCCCGGTCGGTACGCTTGCGATCGCGGCCCGATCGGGACCCGGCTCACGAAGCCCGTGGGGCTGTCGTCACCTTGGCGTGGAAATAGTGCTTGAGCGGCTCGGTCGGGCTCGATCCCAAGCCATCCCTCGCGGAGGAGGATGGTGAAGGTGCGATATGGAGCGGGCGTTGGGGTTCAAATGTTGGCTTCGGCCCCCAATACGACAACGGCCAGCGGAGGAAGTCCGGCGCCCGACGCAGCCGAGACCTCGGGTGTGAAAAGCGAAAGAAACGGCGTAGCCGTCGGGCGGTTGGGGAAGTGGCGTCTTGGCCCAGGAGATGGCACAATCCACTCTCGGGCCCGCGGTCGTGGCGGGGAGGCGCCGGCGTCACGCGCTCGCCAGCGAGCGCATCGGTCACCTTGGATGGCGACCACGAACCCATGTCCCTCGCTCGAGCGACTAGTTGGGGAGGGAGGCGGCGAAAAAGGTTCTCTCACGCCAGCGACAGCGATGGATTGGGATCTAGAGAATTTTGGAAGAGGGAAGGAGGGCTGCGGCGGAAGGGAAAGGGAAGGAAAAACCACGAATCTCCCCTTTCATTTATAGGGTGAGCTTCGGGGCGGACTCTCGGCGCGGCCCGGGTGGCCCACCCGCGTCGCGCCCCGCGGCGCGCCGCCAGCGTGGCAAAAGCGGAGGCGAGCGCGCACCAGCGGCAACCGGCCGTCTCAGCGGTAACTCCCTAACGGTAACTTTTCCACGCGGCTCCCTTTTTATGCGGGAGAAGGAGTCGGCGAGCTCGCCGCTAGCGGTCGAATCCCGAACTTCGCGGTCGTCATCTCGAACTTCGGCATAACAAGCGAGTTCCGCGATGAAACGAGCTCGGTTCGAAGGGCGGCTCCCGCGAAGCTCGGCGGCCAGCCCGGGGCATCTTGAGCTAGGAAAAGCATAATGGGGGGCGGCATCGACGGTCCACTCCCGAATGTCCCCCGGGGACTCGGGGCTCCTTAAGTGCGCTTGAGTTGCCCGGTGATCGCGACGGCCTCTGGTCATCCTCCTCGGCGAGAGGCCGCGAGCGCCGCCAGGATCCGCGGGACCGATGACTATAGAGGGCCGGTCTACCGGAATATGAGTTGGCCCCAAGCCGGCCCGACGCGAGTTCGCCCGAGCCTTGAGCTCGGACCTCACTCATGCCAATCCGTTTAAAGCTCACAAGAGCGCTTGACTTGACCTCACGTGGTAAAAAGTCGGGTTAAGCTCACCCGGTTGTGGCGTCAGCGTAGCGGCGACGTGTCGGTCACTCGTCTCCATGGGGCGCGCCCGCGGCGGCGAGACCGCCCATTAAGTCCGGCGGGGCGATACCAAAAGCGAAAAAGCGAGGAAGGCATGGGATCTAGGTCGGCGACAAAAAGTCGAACCGGGGCCCTAACAGCGGCTAGGTAGCCCTTGAGCTCCGACGCCGCAGCGCCTACAAGACTACGACGTCGCGGGGCCGACCCCCAGTACCTCGCCCATGGACATAAGACTTCACAAATGGAATTACGATCGAAACAGGTAATCGACAACGAGGTTGATAATTAAGTCTTTATGCCTTCGCTTGCTTGTTTACACTTGATGCAAGTACTAAAGCGACAAGCGGGAGTTCCTATCTCTGACTACTCTCTCGGCGATATCGGCTGCGTCAAGCCCTCCGGGAAGCTGCGGTCGAGGGGCGTCTTGCGGCCTTGTCGAGCTTGAGCTTGGCGACGGGGACCTCGGCGGCCGGAAGCGCCGCCGCTGTCGCGGCTCGATGGTCTATTCCTCGGCCCGGCAAAGGCATCGACATGTCGATGGCGGCTGCGCCACGCCTCCCCGTAGCCCTCGAACTCCTCGGCGTCGGTCACGGCTTCGCCGTGTCACCCTCAGCCGTCGTCCCCGTCAATCGGCGCCCGATCGCCCAAGCAGCGCCATCGCCAAGGCGTCCGCGGCTCGGCGGCGAACAGCGAAGGCGGCGACCACGGGAAAGCGCTCCCACATGGCGGTCCACCTCCCCTCGGGTAGCTGCGGCGGAGAAAAGAAGGATCAATGGACGACAGCGAACTCAAAGAACAAGGAGGCGGACACTCACCAGCGGCAAAGGCGTGGCGTTCTCGCACAAACACGACGCATCGAGCTCTGCTCCAAAGAGTCGATGGCGCCCGCCGTCGATCCCACGATCTACGGCGCGGCGGCCTTGGCCAGCTTCAGCGTCATATCTCGCCCGGCGGAGGGAGGAGTGGCACGAACGCGAGGAGGAAAGCGCTGGCGGGGGCAGGCATCGGCCCCTCCCGCCGCGTATCTTGGCGAAGGGCGACCCTCTCGCGTGATGGCGTCCTCCCTCTGGACCTCCCTACACTTTCGGCGACCGTGACCCTCCATCTCGAGAAAGCGAGGTAGCTCTAGGGAAAGAAGGGGAAAAAGATGGAAGAATGGTTGCGTCCTCATTGCTAGCGGCCCACGAACCTGCCCGAGGCGGCGGCGTTTTACGCCTCCCCGAAGGAACGGCAGCGGCAGCGCTTCCCTCGATCTCCGCCCCTACGCCTGCGGTTGCGAGGAACCCGTCGCCTCCCATAGCTGCGACCAATCAGAGGGGATCTGGCGGGTGCCGGCTTTGACCACCGATGAGTCAAAGCGGCGGCGTTTTTCGGTTTCCGATAACCGTCGCGGGCGACATAACTGCGAGCCAATTCATTGAAGACCACACCAGGGAGCGCATGTTCCCAGATGGGCTCGGGGCTCTCGGCAGGCCAAGCGTCGGCGTCCACACCTCGGGGCCGTCGGACGGCCGTCGGGCCGAAAAAGAAGCGAGCTCTCGGAGGTCGAATGTCTTCGAACAAGGATCGGGGCTCGTGATAAAAAGCCTCCCTTGGAGAGCTCCGCGGCCCGGGCCTCGGGGCCACGCGGGTGCTCGCGCACCTCCGCGAAGTGTCGGTCCTAACGTGCCGACGTGCGGGACAGCGCGCGGGGTCCGACCCCCTCCGCCGCGCTCGGGGCTGCGCGGGACTTCGGATATTTCGGACCAATTCGATCGTCCTAATCCATCCCACAGCAAGCTGTGCAGGAGGAGGCGCGCTTCCGGACTTGCCCGCGATAAAGGCGAGATCCGGCGGGCGTCTGCCTCTCAGTGAGAACCGTGGAATGAAGGGTCTGGGGCGAGCTCGAGCTCGTCCGGGGCTTCCGCCTCGAGCGAGCTCCCTTTGGAGCGTGAGGATCGGCGAGCTCCCCTCGGCGGCAAGGCTCTTTCCCGTCTCGGATGAGTTCCGGCACAAATCCAAGGCGATAGGGAAAATCGGAATCGTAACCTTCTGGCGGCGGCGCCGCAACCTCACGACCGTCCGTCGGCGTGAGATCGCCCGGCGGCCGCAGCGGTATGGGGCTGTCGGGACCGCGCCAAATGGCGACAAGCACGAGGGCAACCACTACGCGACAAAGGATGACCTCGACGGACGAAGTCAAGTTCTACGTCGAACTCTCACGGCCACACGTTTTCCGCGACCCCAAGTACAAGCATTTAAAGGGCGCGGCCCCTCAATGACCTAAACCCTTGCCCGTAGCGTGCGGCGGCGAGGAAAGGTGACCGAATGCGGCGGCGGCGGGGCGAGCTCATTGTCCCCTTCTACACCGGCCGTAACGAGCTCGAGCTGCGTCACTTTCGTGCAAGCTTCACGTATGTCGGGATCTGCAGCCGCCCCTATTCTACTCTCGGCCGTGGCGTGCACAGAAGTAGGATGGCGGCCCGCAGCGCCGCCCGGACAGCCCGGCGTGCCCGACGATTCTGGGATAACTTTTCTTCTTCACCCCCGAAACTTGCATTCCTTCTACTCTTAAGCCCCTCGCTCGGTGGCTCTGTGAGCTCCCCACTTGCAACTATAAAGGGAGGGCTCGGCCACGAGGAGAGGCAAGCTCTCTCTCAGAGAAGGCCCTAGCACACCAAGAAAACACACACACCAGGCGCAAGATTCCCCGTCACATAGAGACTTGGGAGCTCATCTCCCTCTCTCGCTGCTTGTATTACCCGCCCGAATCAGGCGCTTTGAGCTCGATAGTGCCACACCTTTGGACTAGGGTCTTGCGACAGCCCGAACCGATATACATCGCCCGTGTCATTATTCTGAGCTAGGCCATGCGTCGCACACATTAGCGGGCGATTCTGTGTGGCCGTGGTAGGCGACCCGCGACACATAAAGAGGGCCAATATTTTTCAACATGGGCGACAATCCTTCGCAAAGAGAAGGAGCAGTCTGGCGAGATGGGGGTCGCCTTGCGAATTCCCTCTGCGTGGGTTGAAGCGATCGAGTAAACTCCATTGACACGTGCGAGAATGACCGCGGTGGTGACACATTTCATCACCCGGTTGCACCATTTATCCGGAAAACCCAGGCTCTCATAACCGAGTCAAAACACTGCCATTCGACCTGGTCATAGGCTTTTGCCATGTCAATTTAACAGCCTGGGCTCCTTGCTTCCCTTTCCTGTTCCTCAAGTAATGAATGCACATATAGGCAATGAAGATATTATCCGTTATCCGTCTCCGGGCACAAAGGCTCTACAACAAACAAAAAGCGTGAGGTTTGAATTCCTAAACTTAAAAAAACGCCGAGGGAAGACAAAGAGACTCAAGGGGAGACTACATTCTCTTGTAAAAAACAAAGGGAGAGACTATATTATTCCCCAATATCACCCTTCCATTATACATTCGGAAAAAGAATGTATCTGAAAGGAAACCAACAGTCATCAATCACATACTAGTAAAAGGGAAGACAAACACTATACATTCGAAAAAAAAAGAATATATCACTACTTTTTTATGCTTATTCTAGTCAGAAATGCTTCCAGACATAGCACCGGCTTCAAGTTTGGGCATTGCGTAGTCATCAAACTTGATTTTTTGGGTTGACACTGTAATAAAGCTCCAGAAAATTGAGGTAATGAAAAAGGACACTCTTGAACTGAATCTCTTCAACAGTTGTGTCATGCCACTCCGTCAAATGTAGAATCGATAGCTTCCGTAGTAGCTGGCCAATGTCTTGCATGAGAGTGAAAAAAAAACACGTCTTGCATGAGCATGGGCGCCTGCAGCCACTTCTCCAGACTCCCCGCCTGCCCTCAGCTAGGCGCTTATCAGGGACAGACCCAGGTCATCCCGCTGTGACATACGCTCTGAAGCAAATGCTAAGGATCGGAGGGCACAAGGCCGGGACCATCCTGTGGATGGCATCAAGGCCCTCTTCGCGCGCGGCGCCGTCTTGTCGACCTCTAAACAGGAGGCCCTTCGGGTGCTCTTCGCTCCAGATTTCGATCCAGTGGCCATGGAGCTGATCACCTCACTGGCTTCGAGCATACGCTTTTTAGCCACTGAGTTCAGGGCCTGCTGCGTTTGCGTTTGTCCCTAGGCTTGATTGGTCGCTACGTTGTTTTCTTTTTGTAATATCTAATGTGTCAGCTCTGGTGGTGTTTGGATCGGTAATCAACAAATTACCGTTCCAGCTTTAATCTGTAAAACTCTACTTCTGCTTAATGAATGCCATGCCAATATGGCAGGTTCGAGAAAAAAAAAAGTGATGCATACACAAGCAGTGTGATCGATCATTGTTCCAGTATTTAGAATTTGTATTTACTGAGCAAAACAATACAACTTGTTTCAGTGAATTTGGGTTTTCAAAACAATGTAGTGCATATAGAAGTGTTCAGGTAACTTACATTTACAAGCGTTTTGCTGCTAGTAGTTATTCATTTGCTAGTCTTTTATTTTTTCTTTCTCAGGATTGAAGTTAGTCATTGGCGACATTTTTCATCTCCTGCAAAATTAATCCTCCTCAATTTTTGCTATAGGTACCGTGTAATTATCATTACTTGTGTCGTGTTTCCCATTTCTTATTTGCGAACAGATGCAAATAATACTGCTCTGATCAACCTCTCGCACACAAACTCGTGGTAGACAGCAGACACCTTAACTGGACATATTCCTCTAGCTCAAGCGATGACTCAAAATGGCGGATCATATGTGGCTGTTGTCGTTGGTTATAAAGTGGACGGTAAATATATTTAAAGTCCCAAAATAGCAACCAAATATAAGACACTTGTGAGGTAGGCTATATATTCATGAGCTAGGTCGATCGTTCTCCATGCACGTACTTCTCCCATTATACCTTTGTCGCTGTATACATGCAAAGCCGACAAAGTCAATACTACATCCTAAGCCACAAACTCTGATCGATGCTTAGCGCATGTCTGCCACAAGCTCAGTGTGCAGGCGGTGAATTGAGCTATAAGTAAGGTACTCATACATTCATCGTCTATTGCAATCGTCCAACAAAACAACGAGTAGCTAGCCACCATGGTTTCTTCCTCTACTAATAGCTTCCTGCTGCTTTTCCCCTCCTACTGCTCCTCTTCACGGTCGACTCCGGCAGCACGTGCCAACAACGCCAGACCCTGCAGCTACAGCACAAAAAGTACAAGAACTGGTGCCAACTAGAAGCAGGTCCTTCGCCACCATCGTGCATCAAGCTGATTGAGTCCGTCCCAGGGATCAAGAGGTTGAAGAAAAAGAACCTGGCAAGGTGGCCGGGTTGTGCCTGCATCTTGCTGCCAAGAAGACAGCAGAGGCCAAGGGAGCTGCTGACACCTTGCTTGCTGCGGCAAAGGGCAAGCCTTCCAGTTGCCTCAAGGTCTGCGCCGCCAACATCAATTCAATGGCCGAGGTGTTGGTCAATCCCCTACTGGGGACGACATGATGCCCTACTTCACCTTTATTAGAGGTGTGAGAGCCAAGTTCAAACACCAGAAACCACCAGCCTGCGAGAAGGAGTGCTGGAACAAGACGTCGTCGTCTTCAGCTGACGAGACAGGCATCGTGGACAAGTTTCATGATATCTGGACTCTTGTCAGGTTGGGAATTCGGGCTGAATTATGTCTTTTATCAAGAGGACGATAACAGCGATGACCTTCTTTAATTAGTATCTGTTTTTGTATTCTATTTGTGCCTCACAATGAGCTGGTGACAATTCGGAATGATAATGTCATCTTCAGGAATACCAGCTTCCCTGCACATCCATGCATCTTCAAAAAACAGCCGTTTGCTCGATCTAGAGCAAAAGGAAAATATCAACCTCAAATAGATTTATGGCTTATGTATAATTTTCCTTTTTCTTTCTTTGTTTCCTTTTTTCAGTTTCCTCAAGGAAAATATATATCAACCTCAAATAGATTTATGGCTACAAGCTAATTATGTGCAAACTTTTTGTGTATTCAAGAAAAAATAACACAAACCGTGTCCCAGTGTGAACTGTATATAAGTATATATAAGTATATATATAACACAAGGTCACGTACACGTTCAACCCAACCCTAGTGACGATCGGGTTTTAGATTAGAGGTGGTGTTTCCGCCGCCTAACTGTCTACCGACTTCATCTTGGCCAGCAGCGAACGGGTGATCTCGACACACAACCCGGCGTTCCTGACGGCGAAGCCCTCGAACTCGGTCGAGAACACCACCTGCTCGGCGTTCTCCACCACCATGTCCATGGCGCGCTCCCTGAGCGCCGCGCTGGAAACTCAGATCCGCGACCTCCAGTGTGCGCAGCGTTGGAGGCGTCCACGGACGCCGCCAGCCGCGCCTCGCAGGCCCGTCGCAGGAACGGCACGTCGTACTTGTCGGCCGCCACCAGGAGCGCGTGCAGCTGCCGCTCCTCCGGCACCACGACCGAGAGGCGTTGCCTGCCGTCGCAACAGCCGTCGCTCTCCAGCGCGCCGGTGTAGAGGAAGGCGAGGAAGAGGGCGAGCTCGTCGTGGGAGAGCTCCGGCAGGGATATGGCGTCGCCGGCGGGGCCTTGCAGCGCTCGTCGCCGGCCAGCATGTGGCGGAACACCTCCGACCTCGCGGCCTGCAAATGCGAGGAAAAGGGAATGAAGGCCGACAAATAAGCCTAAAAAATTAAAAGCCCACTCACTTACCAGGATGGCTTTGTGGGCCGGAATTGGGGGCCCATTTCCTGGTTTCACGACAATGTCGGTGTGGACTCCCTCCTTCCACGCCATCGACAGGCCCAGCGCGAGGAAGGCAGATCTCTCGTGGGCCGCCTCCTCCCGGCCTCTCATCTCCTTCACCTGCTCCCAAGCATCCCTCATCCCCTGCATTCATTGTTGGTTGTTCAGAAAACGAACTGAATTCCGTTTGGCAAAACGAAATCACCTCTGATTTTGGTGTCATCGTTGTACTAATTTACACTTTGAGCATGGATTGTAATTGCCTCATGTTTGCAGTCTTGGTATTATTCAGGCTTCCATATTGAAAAATCAATATGAATCAAAATTTACTGAAAAGTAAGGCACCAAAATTGAACATACTGAGAATGAGCGAGGATCAAGGAAAATCTGAGCTGCATTGCTGAGTTCTGAACCAGCCGTATGTTGTAATAGCAGGACACGAGCATAAAAGGCGGTTGCTGAAAGCTTTGCCTGAAACTAATAGCTTTATAAAGACCCGTTAACATCCGGGGCGGTCACTTTTACAGAACCTTTCTATTGAAGCATGGAAACGTCGTTCTGAGATTGTGACGTGCAGCTGACTATAAAACCATACAATAAAACCATACATGAATGAACAACTAGCACACCTTATGATGTGACAACAAGCAAACAGTGTTGGTTCAGAAGATTCAGATGGTGTAATTCCATCTAGCAGTATGAAAAATCGATCAGGAATTCAGCATATATATAAGTAACAAACATGTTCAATCAGAAATAGCAAAGAAGAGATCATTGAGAATTTGTACCTTGGTTTGCGCTGTCAGGCTTCATCATCGACACCCTGGACTTGATTACAGAGCCATGGCCACCCTCTTCTTGCTGCTGCTCATCATCCTTGTTCAGAAACCCGATGATGGCCTTGGCGCCCTCATGGCAGGGGAGCACAGATGGCGTTCCTCGGAAGCCTGTACACGGCCGCCATGGGGCTGCAGATGCAGCAGTCCATGCCTGCCTCCCCTTGCTCTCCTTCTTCCTCTGCAATGGTGGTAGCAGCAAGCTGGTGGCCATGGCCTTGCGTTGGGTGAAGGTTATAAAAACGAATGGCAGCTGCAGGGAGCAGGCAGCCGGCCGGATGGTGTGCTGCGATATCTTTTTCTAGAACTGGTACGCGGTGGTTGCTGACTGAGACAATCAGGGAATTAAAATTGAAATTCTCCTGGTTTTCTTACATAAATGTGTTGTGTGTAGCCCATGAATGTAGTCGCTGTGTGTGTGGTGTACCTTTGTATGCCAAACTAGTACATTGACTAAACTGGCCTCGTTCGTCCGGGCATCTCTTCTCCTTTTTATTTTGTGAATTCAGATCATAGAATGCATGATTAAGGATAGACAAAAGATTATTATTACTAGTACAACAACTAATCATTAATTTGCATTCCAAAGAAAAGAAGGAATGTATGGTGCTTAATAAAGTACGAGCAGCAGACATTGTCTTTCTGGATTATTTCACACTTTTAGTGCAAGCTTAGGTACAATTGTCCATTGTTGGCCAAGCTATATAAAGCCAACTACTGTGTACCTAAAACAGGCTGTTCATGGACAGGACTGTAGAATGAAACGTAGAGGGTACGTTGTACCAAAGACTTTTTAAGACATACCAAGTGCAGATGAAATTCTTGGTTGACTCTGAATTAAGGATTCACAGATAAGACTGAATATATTCTCATCCACTTATTTTTGGCTCTGTAACTTTTTTTTTTTTTAGGAAAAACAGGAGGGGTTTTGCCCTACTGTGCTTTTATTATCGGCTCTGTAACTTTTAGCTATATATTTTTCTCTATTGAAGTGGGAAGAACTGAGGTAATAAACACTACAAGCTAGAAGCAATGTATCCAAATTATAAAATGAAAATGTTGTGGCATATGAAAAAAACTTAGCTGCTTGAAGGACAATACAGTCTTTTCCTCGCATCAGGATCCCTGTAATCAAGTAGACATGCCAGAATTAATGAGATAAAATGATGTGGATATATGATTGCATGATTATAAAATGAATGAAAAGAAGCTAGGATCATCATGGACCAGCCAGTAGGTTGCTTGAGAGGGACTTTGTAACCTAAAAGAATAGACGACTTTTGTTGGGAGCCGGGGCATGAAAGATATGGATGTTGGAGGCTTGGAGGGGTGGCACGGCTTAGCCTAATTGACGCATTCCATAACAAGCGCTGTGTGTGTTAACCACTATCCTCCCACTCACCCGACATGTGGGCCCTCTCTCGGCCTCTTTGAAGTCATGCTGCGCATAAAGTGTATACATATATATGGAACTGCAACGCGTACTGGTAATCATAGTATAGGGACAAAAGGGATGAGATTGTTTTTCTCCCAAAAGTAGTTTTGAAAGGGGATTTAAAAAAAAAATGAACACGACTTCAGTTTTTTTTTTTAATAAAAAAAAAAAAAAGAATGCTTCATGTGCTTAGCGTAATAATCACTGTCCCAGTAGGGAAAACATAAAGGGGTAATAATGATCATGCAAGTAATGAAGCTGTAAAGGCATGCAATTGGAGTGAGGACATCCATATAATAATTCAAATAATGACGATGAGGATTTGTTGGGTTTGGTTGCTTTTGGTTACTGCATAATAGTTGCGGCCCGGCCGTAAGTTACATTGCAACATAATCTATATCTTTGTTCTCCATTTCTCAACCCAATAATAAAGGGCTAGTGAAACATTTCATTTTGAAATGCTTTTTTCATTCCTAACCTTTTCTACGCTCGTCCCGCCTTTTTATTCCCCAAATTGCCCTTGCTCCCCTCAGTATCTCGAACGTGACTAGGATTCATATAATTTATGCTCATCGAGTCAAATCGTGTCCAGTGATGATATATGGCTACTCAATGTAATTACTGTTGATATTGTTTTTTCCCTTGAGTAATAGGGATATGATTAATTGTACGTTTGCATGATGCATGGACGCATCTCAATGTGGATAGCTCCCTTTGACCTACTGCCGACCTGCATTTGTCGCGGCAGTAGTAATGGAGAAATAGTTCCCGTCAAAAAAGGATTAAGTTAAAATGGTGTGTACCGTACTGTATGTATAATATTTGAGTGAATGATTTGTGGAAACTTGTTCACTTGAAAATAAGTTGTCCACGTCATGGCCCATTAGTTGAACCAGCTAGCAGTGCAGGCCCACAAATACGTACATGGGCTGCTTTTAGCGTTTATGGGCCATGATGAAGATTGCAGTTTCTCACTTGCGCACTGGGCCACATGCACGGCCCTGGCCTTCATCCAAATGTGACACGTGTGCCTCTAAAAAAAAAAATCTGACGCGTACGTGTGAGAGTGGAGACGTGGCCCTCCCTGTCAGAAGATGGTGAGGGAAAAAAAAGGAGCTCGTGAAACGGAAAATTATGCCTTAAGCTCTTGTAATAATAATTATTTACTGTAACTCAAAGACAGTTTTTTTTTTCAATGAAACTGGAGAAAAAAAAACAGAAAGTAACAAGAGACACACGAAACCAGACAAGCACGGACCACCGAATACCACATTCACCATATTGTTTTTTTTTTTTTTTTTTTTCCCAAGGATACAAAAACATAATTATCGTCATCATCGTGACCATTCAATCAATAAGATGAAATGGTACAAGCTACTAGAAGTATTACAGAAGGCAACAAGCAAGAAAGAGAAACCATGGGCGCCTAGCTGCAACTCCAATGCTCCGATGTGGATGGATAATGTAAAGTAAAACGAAACCACGAGCTGGATGGATTAGGATTAGGCTTAAGATCAAGACGCCACGTCACGCACCATTGCTAACCACCAACCAATTATTGCTACTAATTTATTCATCCTCTCTTTCTTCCTCTTTCTTGTCGCTGATGAATCATGGAGGTGAAGTGATTGTTCAGTTACCAGCTCCACCGCTCGTTCTCGTTGCCATCGGCATCGGTGGCCGGCGGCAGCTGCGAGTAGAAGCCATAGTCGAGGTCCTCCTGCTGCTGCTCCTCTTCTTGCTTCTGCCGGGTAGTGGTGCGCGAGCGCGGCGCCGCCGGGGACGGCGAGCGTGAGCGCCTGCGCGTGCATCCTGGCGTGGATCAGGCGCATCCCCGTCGCACGCGCCGGCGCACGGCGACGGCTGTACGCCACTGACGCGCCCACCGCCGTCGCCCACACACGCTCCTGTGATGTGACGAGAACAGAACAGCAGCGGATCTTTGAGTTAAAGGGTGTGATGAATGAATCTCAGATACGAGATTTGACTTTTTGATCTGATCTGAAATGAAATTCTCAAGTGAAGTGGAGTGGATGTGGTACTTACCGATGGTTGAGAGCTTGTGTTCCTCCACCCATGACTGCAACGACGAGCTCATCCTCTCCATCTCTGATCGCTCTTTTCCTCCTTCCCTAGCTCAAACTTCTCTTCGATTCGATTGGAGCGACGTATCTTCGATATGGTGGATGCGTGCTTGATTTGCAGGGATGGATGGATGGATTGGTGGAAGCAGCAGCCAGCAGGTGAGCTACTTATAGCTGACGAGCGAGTGGAGGTAGAGTGTGTGTGTTCTGTTGCCATGGAAAGGGCGGAGACGACGGCGAAACCAGAGAGCGCCTTCTGTTTCGGCCTCTGGTTTTCCGAGCTTCTTGTGGGCAGGACACAACACAACACTCCCCTTTCGGTCGGTTGGCACGTCGTATGGTACCCAAGGTTTTCCATTTCAGCCGGTTCAGGCACGAGTCCACCTTATCTCCTTGCGATGCCAATAAAATGTTCTTGGTTTCGAGTGCCAGACACTGACAAGTGGGCTGTGCTGGACCACGTGTCAGTTACACGAATGTAGCAGCAGCGATGTCACCTACTACAGCTTAGAAATATATATAATAAAATAATAAATACAGCTTAGAAATATATATAATAAATAAAACTACCTACTCCAAGCAAATATAAAAACCGATTTAATGAAATATATACTTTACTCATTTCTTTACAAAATAGGAACATCCATAATGACTAGAAATGTATATTCACACGAAAAAAGTAATACAAACTCAAAACTTTTTTTAAAAAAAAGTCTAACATAACTTTGTTCGACCAGCAACCAAAGATATTTTTTCTTGTTGTGGGTGAGAGAGACAAACAAACAAGTGACCGGACGTGACAGTGACGTAGCGTAGCGTGCCCACGGCCATTCGCAAAATGAATGGTCCGGGAACCTAGATTGGGACGTGCCAGCCTAGTGAAACAAACTAACCACAGTTTCCTGTGGCCAGCAGTTTGCAACCTCAGAAGAAATATATATATGTCCATTTTTTCAGGTCTTTGGAGAGTATTAACGTCCGTGTCACGTGAAACGTCATGCGTGTGCTTCGTGCTTAGGGACAACACACAAAAGGTCAAAAAACCGCGAGTGCACGACGAAGGATGTAGCCGCACGTGTCCACTTGACGCACGTGCGAAGGTGCGAAGCTGCTCATTTTGTTACTATAAAACACCTTTTTTTTTTTTTTTTCCCGCCAAATTTGAATTCTCGTTTACCGAGAAAAACACACGAAAACAGATTGTTACATAGTATGTAAGTACAACGTATTTTTAATCACACCTGTATCTAAACTTTTTTCTAAATACTACTTCCTAACCGCGCAGGCGGCAGCCGTCGGAATCGGGAATCTGCACATGCTCAACCGTCGATCCACACATCCGTCGATCCACCGCGCCTCTCTCTCTCTCTCCTCGCTGCCGGGAGGTACCGTGAGGACGAGCGGTGGGAATGAGGTGGGCCGGCGGCAGGTGCGGTTGGCGGGGAGCGAGGGCGGTCGGGCTGGGTCGGGCGGGGGTCTCTCGCCGGGAGTTCGCCCGGGCTCGCCGAGGGGTTCATCATGGATGGATGCGAGGGAGAGAGGAAGAAGATGGTCAGCCGGCCGTGACAGGGTCTCAGAGACTCCGTGGGGCTGCGACCCTGGGTCGTAGGGGCCTTTCTGGAACCTACCGCCGGTGGGCGAGGCCGGTGCCCCGGAGGGGAGGCGGCGGGGAGTCTTCGAGGCGGGGATGGAGCACTTCACGTGTGGGGCGGGTGTGCGGGGCCAGTGAGGAGCGGCCGGCACGCGGCGTGACAGCGGGAAGAAGAAGACTGTGCGAGGTGTGTGGGCTGTGCGGCGAAGTCTATCTCCCCTGCGCGGGCAGGCGATAGAGTCCAAACTTTTTTACATACCTACAAGATTTGTCATCATTGAGTATTAATACATTGAAATGAAACCTTCAGTGTCAAAATGGTGCACGGTTTGTTAAAGAGAACATTTTCCTCTACCGTCAGCCTCCAGTCGTCGTCGTTCGAGGGTGCACCACGGCTTACTTTCCAAAATTTCAAATTATTTCCTACTACTACTTCCATCCACGTGTCAACTTATAAAATTTTTCAGACCGTAGTCAACTTATAAAATTTTTCAGACCGTAGTCAACTATCTCCTTGCGATGCTAAAAAAAATATGCTGTGACAAGTGGGCCGTGGGCGTTATGCTGGACCACGTGTCAGTGACACGGACGTAGCAGCAATGATGTCACCTACTCCCGCTTATAAATATATAAATATAAATAAATAAAAACAACCACCTACTCCTAGGAAATATCAAAAATGGATTTAATAAAAAAATATTTTGAATCTTTTTTTTTTGAAAAAAAAGCACACCATAATGCGTACAAATATATCCTAACACGACAATAGGTAATACAAACTCAAAACTTGAAAAATAAAAGTCTAACATAACTACGTATGTTCGACGGGAAACCAAATATTTTTTTCTTGTTCTGCATATGAGAGACAAACAAGTGACCGGACGTGACAGTGACGTAGCCCCGCCCATATTCACAAAAAATGGTCCGGGAACCTAGATTGGGCCGTGCCAGCCTAGTGAAACAAACTGATACAGATTCCTGTGGGCAGTTTCCAACCTCACAAGAGATTATATATATATATATATATATATATATATATATATATATATAGGGCTGCACTAAATAGTCCCCTGGGACCGATTATAATTCAGTCCCCGAGCACCCCGCGGCAGGCCGCCTCGCAAGCCAGGTCGAGCCCACCCGCCTGGTACGTCCACAGCACCACGTGCAGGCATTCCCCTCCCGCTGCACCTCTTCTGACCATCAGTTTTTTTTTTTTTTCCTCGGAAGCAAATTTTGCAACCTTATCCAGCCGGATTTCTTTTTTTGTTAACTCTGATGTAGCTGTTATATTTAGCTAGATTTCCTTTTTTCGGCAAGCCAATATTTGGAACATAAATTTGACCATCAGTTTTTTTTTTTCCTCGGAAGCAAATTTTGCAACCATATCCAGCCGATTTTCTTTTTAAACTCTGGCGTAGCTGTTATATTTAGCTAGATTTCCTTTTTTCGGCAAGCCAATATTTGGAACATAGATATCCTATTATCGTATGAAAATAAAATTTGATTTCCTGGAAAACGGGGAAAAAATGAAGTTGTGATTCATATTGCAAAGTGTGACTATAATTATTGTAGGTCAAGAAAAGATAATTTGTTTGCATACATGACTGTAGGGATGGCGTTATTTTATGACCATACAAGATTTGTGAAATTATTTTATATGTCAGCTCAAAAAAAGGGCCAGGGCGATAAAAAAACACTCTTTAGCCAGCAATATTTCAACATCAGCACACAGTCATTGGACAGACATACCCACCAATGGTAAGTAAAAAATCACCTTGGTCTATGAACATGCGACCAAGCCTGTTTTACATTACTATAAATAGCAAGCCTGTTAAGCATAAGCATCTGTTGTCCAATGGATAGTGCATCTGTCGGAGAGAGTTCCACAATGCAAAGTTCAAGCATTCTATCAGTCCACCTTCGTCCTGTTTAAGCCACAAGGTAAATGTGATTGGTCTGCAGTATATTGATATAGCTAATTATCTAACCTAGCACAAGTAGTGTCACAAACAATCATGTAGTAGCTGGAGAATGCCTGGGATTTACAAACAGCAGAACCGACAAAAAGAATAAATAACGTTGATTTTGCAAGTGCACAAAAGGCATAATCAGTGACACTACTAGAAAAGCACAGGTTCAAAAAGATATACCTTGCATTTGACCTTCGCGGTGCAATTGGCCTTCCCAGCTTAGAGTTCTCAACAAATTTGTATGACTGACCTACAAGCCGGAACAAAGGTTATGTTGCAACATATATGTGAACCTGTTCGGTAGCAGAAAAAAGTTGCTGCTTCAGCCTCTAATGCTGTCACTTCGGGGACTTGAGGACAAAAGCTATAGCTGCAGCAGTAGTGGCTTTTTCCAACACCGATCAATGTCTGTGATACCAAATTAAAGCAAATATATGTCTAAAGATCTATGCAAAAATCAGTAATCACATGATAAAACCACAGAAAGGCATAGCGTGCACATTGGACAGGTATTACTACTATTTACTGTGATGTTTGCTGGTTTACTAGTATTGATGCATAAACATGGCAAGGTTTTACCCATTTATATGCAAAATAGATCAGCAGGTACATGAAGAACACACCAAAAGATCTATAATGATAATCCTCAACTCCGATGACATGCAGCAAAGTCATCCCAATTAATCTAAAGGTTGAAAAATGAGATTTCAAGACTGCAACAAAAAATAATCGCGTTGGGATATCAGTGTAATCCTTAAATAATCAGCTAAGTTAGAAAGCTTCTCTACCAAAATCAATGGCCAGTGCCGCATATTAGTCTAGATGAAATAATGGATCTTCACGAATCATGCTTAAACTAAATAAAAAAGACTTTGGATAACTGAACTCAAAATAAAAGTGCATTAAACAACTCATAAACAGATTTGAAGGAAAAGTAGATCACACATTAGGCTCTAATAATTACCAGCCCACTCAGAGCAAAGTAGCTAATATCTCTATCATTTAATATTTGTTAAAAAGGTGAACACAATAGTGGGAAACTACATTACAGTTTGTATAAAGCATTCCTGACAAAACACATGAAAGACACTCTAAGTGAAGACCATGTTTGCATTTATATGCGATAATCCTAATAAAATGCATATATATTCTACAGGAACAAACATCCAAAGCCAGAAGAACGTTCCAATGCACTTCAATTTGCATCTAGGATCTGTGATATTCTTCCCCATGAGTAACTGAAAGCTGCATTGAACCAACAAAGGCAGCGAAACACACTCACCTAGCCGCAAGTGAAAAGGAGCTCTTGGTCACTGCCTGTGTCAATAATCCGACACTCACAGGGAACACAATGCATTGACCTAAGCAATGTGATATCATCACAGATTAGTATTACAAAAAATATTAAACTGAATTAAAAGGAAAAATAACAGCAGTATCCTAGCTGAGTACTTTTTTCCCCAAGTGTAAGTGTGATTTACCACAGGATATGGAAGTAATCCAGCTTTCTGTCAGATCACTACTTATGAGATTGAAGGGAAATTCTAAAGTTGTGGTTGTCTGGATGACCAGCTTGCTTGTGGACCTACTATCTCAGCTCTTCACCCAATGCCATTCTCAACTTGTTGAAATCTTGCTCCAAATCACCATCCAAAGACGATCTGAGTTAGCTACAGCAAAGATATCTATCGGTGCATATAAAAAACATAGAAAGAAAAATGTTTTTAATATCCATTACGATAAGCATGCATGACGGAAGCTCAAAACATAACCTATGCATGAATAAGAACAAAGTAAACTAGCAGAAAACTGGACGAATCAGGATGCATGTCTATTAACAAGTAAACTAGAGATCCATTAATGACATATCTGATTAAGAACGAAGTTGTGGCAACAGTGACATTGCTGAAGAACAAAAGGTAAAATGTCAATGAAAAATGAATGCATATCAATTGTGGCACTATGAAATAAAGTTAATTCCAATGATCGAACACTAGAGTTGCCAGAAATGCATTGCCATTCAAGGATATGAGAAAGGTTTCAGTTACATATTTGATTTTTCCCGATTCACATGCATGTCAAAAACTAGGCAAACAACGCCCTATCAATGCATATGCAACATACATTTCTTAGTGGATACAGTGGCAACATGAAAAAAACATGACAACATAAGCATAAGAACCACAAAAAGTGATGGCACCTTGTTGCAAGCGTCTAGAACGGTAGTGCCACCACCCCACAACTGCAGTGAAAGTTCACCTCCATATCGGGTTCAATAACAGTTCACCTTGCGGGCAAGAACATGCAATAAGAACATAAGAGGAGAAGCAATATACATGACCCATTTATTCAACATACACGCAATTTCTCAAAGCTAGACAGGTTATCCATAAGGACATATATGTTTAATAAACCATTATTGCAATATGTGTAGGCTGTATGGCACAAATGCATCTAAATGAAACAATCACACGGAGAGAAGATACACCAATTTGCAATGATTATGCTAGACAATTTACCTAGAAATATGAAAGCATGCTTTAAGTGTCATAGCTGCACATCTGATTTGGGGAAAATTAGCACTGCTGGATGCTACATCCACTTACGGCAGGGAAAATCATAACAAACAAAGAATAAAAGAAAAAATCAGAAAGGGAATTCAGAGGGAAATAAAGGAACTGAATATGTTGAACGGAAAGGAGATGAAATATATGAATCGGATGGAGATGCAATAATAAATAAATAAACTTGAACACAGATCGAGCCAAAGAATCTCGCTTTCCGTTCGTACTTTGGCGAGGGTCAATGGGCCATCACGGACTCCTCGGCTGGTGGCTCCTCGCCGATGTCGTATGGTTCGTACTCGCCGTCGAGCGTCAAAGGCAGTTTGTTGCGGCCGATGTCGAAGGGGGCAAGCGAGGCGAGCACGGACTCGAGATCCAGCGTGAGGGAGAGAATTAGGGACGTTGAGTAGCAGCCCCGCCGAGCTTGGAAGGAGCGGCGACGCCGCACCACGGGGATAGGAGGTGCCGTCGCTGACTACTCGCAAACAACCGCCGAGAGTAAAACCAGCGGCGGGAGGGAGCGACGCGCTGGGTGAAACCGACGTCTCATCCCCACGATCCCAATAAAATAGGAGGTGGATCGTGGATGGCGGTAGATGGAGCTGAGCGTCGCGAGCCGCCGCCCGGCGTCCGAAGCTTGTGGGTGAACAAGCGCGCGAAGAGCCCGTGTGTCGGTTTGGCCGGATCTGATTTGGAGGAGCTCGCCCGAGGCCGCCATCCATGGGGAGAAGACGCCCGTCGCCGTGTGGGATGGGGAAGGGGCGGGGCGCGCCACCGTCGGGGAAGCATCGGGGAAGGGGGCACGAGTCGTGGAAAGGACGGGCCGGCGCGCCGCCGGTGGTGGAAGACGGGCCGCCGCCTCCTCCCGCGGCCGCCGATGGAACTGCAGCTGCCCACGATTCCACGGCGACAAAAAACCTCCCAGGTGGGACCATAAGCGGTGGAGGCCGGAGGTCAAAGGCTCCCGGTCGGGGGTGGCTGAGCCGTCGTACCGTCGGACCAGGCGCAACGGATGGGCTCGGTGACTGATTATTAATCAGTCCCCAGGGTAATACATATCATACCTATATATATATATATATATATATATATATATATATAATAAAATATATTTTTTCCATGGTCTTTGTAGAGTTTTAACGTCCGTGTCACGTGAAACGTGACGTGTGTGTTCGTGCTTAGTGACAACATAAACAACGGCACCGGCCTAGCTTGGCCCAATAGGCATCAATCAAAGCCCAATAGGCCTGCTTGGCAATCGCGCAAAGGAGCAAGGGGATAGGAATAGGAGTGAGTCGCTCATTTTGTCACTTTTTTTTTTCATTTCCGCCATATTTGAATTCTCGTTTACCCCAGAAAACCACTTGTCAACTGATTCTTACATGGTATTTACAACGTATTTTTAATCACAGTTGTATCTAAATATGTTTTGCATACCTACCTACAAATTTTGTCAACATTGAGTATTGGTAAAATTCAAATTAAACCTTCATTGTCAATGGTGGATGCTTTGTTAAAGAGAACATTTTCCCTCTACCACTAATAGAAAAAAAGTCTACATAACCTCCTTAATTATTGAGGGTAGACTACTTCACCCCCCCCCCCACCACCCAAACTTTTTTTTTTTTTTTTTTTTTGAGAAAGCAAAGCGAGGGGAGGGGGCTTCCACCGACCCCCACCCAAACTACGAAACCAGATTTGCTATCTCTTTGGGGTTCACTTCTACCCCTCGACCTTCGCCACCGGAGGTGCTTGGGGGAGGCGAGGGTTTCCCACGGGGAGAGGTACAGAGAGGTGGGTGAACGGCGAGAGTGTTCGTTCGGTCGATCGGGTCGGTGTAAGGTAAAGCTTGCAAAAGTGGCATAACACAACTTCGATCAATGGCGGTAAATTTGGCCACCAAGCTGTCACCCTTCCACGTGCCCGTACCCGGTATTTATATGAAGCTGAGGGTTGGGTGGTCACATTACATTAGGGTACGCACCCTTTACTCGATGACAAGTGGCCCCTCATAGGGCGAAGACGAAGCGATGGTCAATGTTGGTCTCCGGCACACGGGTGGTCGGCGGAGGTTGACCACTAAATCGGCGTCGGAGATCCCGCGGAAGGTACCTTTGTGGGACCCGCCTAACTGCCTTTCAAGTTGGCCAAGAATTGAGAATCTTTAGCCTGATTGACATGGTGCCCTTGGCTACTAGCGGGTCGCCCTCCCCCAACAATCCCTAAACTTTCTAAAACCGGCTAAATAACCGTCAAAAGTGGTTTTGGACGGTGGTTTTTGCTATGATGATTTTGTCTTTTATTTATTTCTGATGATTTTTTTAGTAAATCATAGAAAATATCATAAAATAAAAATTCCAATTTTGCCGACTCCACGTGAATAGATCTACATAATGAACATATAATATGATATGCTTTAGTAAAATGTTTTTCTATAACTTTTATCTAAACTTTTCTATAATTAATTGGAAAAAACTTTGAAATAAAGCTTACATATTATATGTTCACTATGTAGATTTTGTCATGTGGAGTCCTACAAAAATGGATTTTTATTCTATGATTTTTCAAAGATTAAGCAAAAATAAATAAAAAAGACAACCACCATTACTGTAAGCAAAAACCACCATCCAAAACTTCGCCTAGAGATTATTTGATCAGTTTTGGAAAGTTTAGGGTGGTAGAAAATCTGATTTGGAGGGTGAAGTAGTCCATCCTCAATTGTTGAGGGGGTTACGTAGACTTTTTCAAATGATTGACATAGCACTTTTTACTTGGTCTACAACTCTACATGGTGGCATCACATACACATTTATGCTTTACTTTTGACTTAACACCTGGTGAAAGTGTGTAATTTATAGAAATATAAATTACATGATGGTACATGCTGAGATGATATTGTATTAGGTACATTAATTATTTTTTTATTAGCACATGCAGAACAGAAGCAGATGAAGCACACAACATCTTTTATCTCCATATACATGCATATACTGATGATCACGGGGTCGGGGCCGGGGCCGGGGTTGGTGTGGTCGACGACGAGATGGGTATGGTATTGGGCTCGTTCTTATTAGGCTTGGGGATAAAAATCTGTAGCCAGCCGTTAAACATCATGGCCTGCATCTTATTCTTGTCGTAGCCGGGAGGCATCAGAAGGCGGACGTCCAGCGAGCTCGCCGGGGCCGGGCTGCTGCTGCTCTTGTCCTCCTCCTCCTCCTTCTTGTACCTGATGATCAACAGCACCTTGTCCTCCGTTGTTGCAACCTCCAGTTTCTCCTTGCTCGTCTCCCCACCATGAACTTGAGCGTGATTAGGTGATCCTCGTCCGTCAGCCTCCAGTCACCCTTGGTCTTTTTCGACAGGGTGCACCAGGGCTTTCAGAAAAAAAAAATCAAAATCCCAAGTCGTTACTTTATTTCCTACCACTACTTGCATTGTTGTGTATATATATATATGTATATGTATGTATGTATGCTTAACATGCATGTTAAACTGCACACCAGCTACAGCTATACCACTGGGTTGGATGTCGTCGTACTGGTAGTGGCACGTGAAGAGCAGCCCGGACTTGCGTGAGGCCGAACGCAGAGCCGCTACTGACGCCGCCGCCGCCGGTTGTTTGCAGCGGAGGAGCTGCAGTGCGGGTGCGGCGGCGTGAGGAGGATTTTCCCGGCGCCGGTGGTGCCCGGCTCAGGAGGGTGGTGGTGCAGGAGCTCAACATCGCCATCTAACTGCTACAAGAACGACGTTGTGTACTGCACTTATGTTCTTGACTTGTGTTGTGCTCCATCATGTATGCAGTGTGCATGCATCCCTTTATATAGAGTAGAGACCGTGTACGTGGGGACAAGTGCAGTGTAGCTTTGCTTCGCCAGCTAGTTCAGAATATATATTCAGTGATCTGAACAAAGCTACTGCTTTTGTAAAAAGTATAAACATATATACTTTGCTTTGTCTGCCAGTTCAGAATATGCATAATATACATATTTAGTGAACTGAATAAGCATCTTTTTGTTGTAAGCAGAGTATGTATGAGCGGCATTGCCAACATCAGACGACTAGCTCAACAAAGAAAATAGGTTTGTATTGTAGTAACTCTTTTCAAGTGTATATATGTGCTTTCAAGAAAAGCAGAGATTTTCTCTGTTCTTGCAAATTATCACGAAATCGAACTATTATATTAATACAAAAGAATTCACACGAGATTAATCCGAAGCCATATTGCAAGCACAAAAATGATCAACGTCGACTAATTAGAACAGATTACGAGATCTACTAGCAAATAAGCACCAAAAAGCTTGTTACCATAAGATAGAGCATGATTAGCTCAGAGGAGAACAAGTAATTTTTTTTTTTTTGGAAGAGGAGGAACCCAGTCTGCAGCTGCACCTTTTCTTTTCTTTTTCTTTTTTTTTGACAGCAGATGTACGTTGTTGGGTTTAGCATAGGGACGATATATTGGGCTTCCAATTTGGCCCACAATAGCTTTACTGCCTTGCTCGCCTCTGCCTGGTGCTCTGTTTTCCTCTGCCTCATGCTCTGCTTCTGCTGATGGCGTCATCATCATGAGTTAATGCATGCTTGCCTAATTGGTTGCTTGCTTTCTTTACCAAACCTCCCGTTGATTCAAGTGTTAAGTTCAAAAAACCTTGTCAATGGGGTATACCAGTTCCTTCCTATGGATATAGAATTATCTATCATATTAGATCATACTTTATGTACATCTAGCTAGATGTACATTTGACAGAGTTGGGTTATTTTAAGTTAAGGTTTCATAATAATAGAGTGTGGTGATTTAGATGTAAATTTTAGGGTTGTTCTATAAATATTTTGTGATGGCAGAGATATAAGTTTTTGAATAAAACAAAATAAGTCTAATGAATGGCTTATCGGCGGATGGTTATAGACTATAGTCTAGCAAGTTAAAAGATAAAACGTTCTGGTTTATGAGAATTTATGAAATTTGTCATTTTGTTTTTCTAACATATCTCTCGTGACAACTAACATGTTGACTCCGCTATGGACGTCAGTTCGTAATTGTAAGATAGCATGCTTTATTCTTTTTTTCGAGAACTCTTCCGGGGGATAAAATCATTCCCACCTGCTTATATTCCACGGATGCGGCAAGCCGGTGGGCGGAATGAGTGGCCCAAGTTACAACAAGATCGTTTAGCATGGGGAGGGGTTTAGATTACATCAAACTCAATTGTCTCCAATGTCTAGCAAATGTCACCTTCTTCCTCGGTATCGCGGCAGCTCCAATCTTGGATAGCTCTTCTGCAAGCTGCTGTCAAGCGACCTATGTCCGGGCCGCTCTCTAAACACCACCTCATTTCGGTGTTTCCAGATCTCCCCAGGCTAAGAGGAGGAGCAGGGGGTTGAGGACGTCTTTGTGTACCGATGATGGGGTTGGGAGGTCCAGAGCTCCCCTTTACTTTGGCAAATTCGATGGGTTCCAGCCTATCGATGCCTAGAAAGAGCATGCTTTATTCTATTATGGCAATTGCCACGTACTCGAAATGATTGTGGACTGTCCATTTTTTCCGATCAAACGGTCAGGATCAACTATTACCTCCTTGGAGGTAATAGTATTTATTTAATTTTCATTTTATCAAATAGGGTAAATAATGATAGTTTTAAATAAAAAAATCTTATATGTAGATTTTTTTATGCATGCGCGCATGCCTAATCTTTAAGTGATATGGTTTTTTTAATTGATGCATGTACGTGGTTGGGCATTTATTTACGTGACTGAATTCTGTGCATGTGCGTAGGTGTGTGTGGGTTAAGGGGTACGCGGTGGTCAGAGAAAAAAAATCATGTAACATGAAATTGTTGAAGAACATTTATTTCTCTTTTAATTTGTAGCTAAAATTTGTAAATAGTCTTTCTCACCTCGTACAAACTCCAAATATGATGGTTTTTTCTAATTTTTTCTAAAATTATGCTCTATCAAGGTATTGTGAATTTGTGATCTTATGAATATTATTTAACTCATTAACTGTCGTGGAATATTTCTAAATTTGAATTAAAAAAAAAAAATGACAACTTGAAAACAACAATTTGAAACATCATATGATTTCGGTTGAAGAACGCTTGAACATAAATGTTGTAGAACTCATCAAGATGTACAATTTTTGTTTTGGTCATTTTTGAAACGACAAAAACGATATTAACACTTTTCAGAACATTTTGATATCTCTCTCGTAGTTTATAAAACTAAAAAGAGAGATATGTAATATTTGTGAACAATGTTACTACTACTATGTCGGATGGAGAAATGACCAAAATAAAAAGTATTAGGGGGTAAAAATCAAGGACCCCCAACTTAGGCGATAATCCAAAGACTTAAGCTCGACGAAAAGCTAGCTCGCCCACGATCGAAGTTGGGCAAGACAAAGACTGCCGAAGCATGGCCTCCGCCCTAGCGAGCTCTAGGGCGACGAACATAGCCGCTGCGGCATGGCGCCTGACGACCCACTGACGGGACAATGTTACTAACACCGTATTAGATGAACAAATGACCAAAATAAACATTGTAAATTCTGAGAAGATATGAAACTTTGTAGTTGACATGTTTTTTTTATTTGAAATCATCTTGTCATGCAAAATAAATCTGAATTTTAAACATTCAAAATTTGAATTTTTTAAAAAAGACCTAGGATAGAGAAACAACTAAAATAAACATTGACCTGAGAAGAAATGAGTAGTTGAAATTTTTTTATTTGAAACCATTTTGTCATGCAATACTACATTTGAATTTTTCAAATTTAAAATTTGAATCTTAAAAAGATATTATCATAGGAATTTTGAATTTAAATTTTGTAAGACATAGTATGGATAGAATTAATATGTGTGGAAAGATACTACATTTGCATGCGGGAAAAAATCCCGGAATAGGGGATGGGTTTTTTTTTTTATTTCATTTTTTATTAATTCCTCACCTTTGCATGCGGGAAAAAATCCCGTGAATAGGGAATAGGGGACAGGGGGTTTTATTATTTTTTATATTTTTTTTTATTAATTCATTTAGTAAATTGTTGAAATTATAAAAATTCAATGGTCCAGATCTAATAGAGATATTACCTCCTAATAGGTAAAAAGAGTACCTGATAGAGGTATAGTACCTGAGCAATGCCCTTCTATTATATCATGTCAGGGTACAAGACTATTAAGCAGCTACACGTGCATGCTGCTTGTAAGTACATTATTAGCCCATACAGAACAGAATAAGCCACACATCTCTCCATGCAAACATATACTGACACGATCAATCACGGGGTGATCTGTATCTTATTGGGCTCGTGCTTGGGCTTGGGATGGTAATCTTGAGCCAGCCTTTGGACACCATCATCGCCTGGACATCCTTGTCGTCGTAGCCAGGAGGCATAAGCAGGCGGACGTCCAGCGAACTCGCCCGCCACTCGTCGTTGATGTCGCCCGTGGACTTGACGACCAGGAGCACGTGGTCCGCTGTCGAAACCTCCAGTTTATCCTGGCTCACTTCCCCAACCTCCAGCTCCAGGACGATGAGGTCCGTCTCCTTGTCTTCAGAGATTCTCCAGTTGGTGCCCGCTGATGTACTTGTAGGACGGTACACCAGGGCTTTCTCATTCATTCCAAAATCAATTTAATTATTTATTTATCACTTTAATTACTAATTACTAGCAAGCAGTATATATGTAAATTTGTCGATCAATAAGTAAAGTTGCAGATTTGTTTACCAGTGGGGTCGATGTGGTACGAGTACTTATTTAGCGCATGGCATGCCAAGAGTGACTCCATGCGTGAGGCCCAACGCAGAGCTGCTACTGACGCCGCCGCAGCCGGTTGTTGTCTTCTGCGGAGCTGCATCAGTGCGGCGGCGGGAGAGGATTTTCCCGCCGGCGCCGCCCGGCTCAGGAGGGTGGTGGTGGTGCAGGAGCTCAACATCGCCATCGCCATCTATCACCGACGGTGTGTATACTCCACTTATGTTCTTGTGCTCAGTCGTGTATGCATGCTTGTTGCCTTATATAGAGGCCGTGTGTGGGAGAAGTGCTGTGCTGTGGTGCTTTGCTTTGCCAGCTAGTGCAGAATCTGAACTGAACAAGCTGCATATGCAGCTTTTGTAAAAGTGTAAGCATATATGTGATATATGGTTAGCTTTGCTTTTGTCTGCCGGTTCAGAATATACGTACATATATTTAAAACTGAAGAAGCAGCTTTTGTTGTAAGCAGAGTATGAGCAGCAATGCCTATTTGGATCCATTTACCCCTAAGGGCTAAATGTTATTACCCTCTAAAATGGAGATTGGCTTCTTGGAGTGTTTGGATACCCTGGCCTATAAGGTGGTTTAAACGTTGGGTTTAGGATAGGGATGTATTGGTTTTTTTTTTTTTTTTTTTTGGCTACCAGTTTGGCCGACAGTAGCTTACTGCCTTTGCTCTAGCCCCGATCCTCTGCCTGGTGCTCTGTTTTCCTCTGCGTGATGCTCTGATTCTGCTCATCATCATGAGTTTATGCTTGCTTCGCTGCTTCCTTTCTAAACCGTTGCTGTTTTATTTTTGTGGGAAACCGCATAACTACATCTAACTTTTGCACAAGAGTACCCCCTGTCATATTTCTCTGTAATCTGGCTCATCCACTGTGCTATCTGCAATGTTTCATTTCCCTCCTAGTCCTAGGTGCGGTATTAGTCACTCCCTCCCTACCAAATTATTAAAATCGTTTGGCGTCTTATTTCTCTATACCTTCAACATTAATGCTGCATTTTTGTAGTGCGATTATATCTGCATTCGTGATATTCTTATGCTCCTTAAGATTCCATCACTTCCATTGATCACTGACAATAATTAGTGCCATGAGGTTTAACCATAGTATAACCATTTATTCGATGTCACAACACTCACAGTTCAGCTGACACAAAAGAAGGTTTGTATTATCAAGTATATTGTTGTCTGGATGCTCAAAAAAAAGTATACTGTTGTCTGAACAAACAAAATTACATTGTAATATAAAAAAAGTGCACAAATAGGAGCATCACATAGGATACTCATCAGCTACATATATAGAAGCAAGTACATTAAAGAGTATTAGGATTACCAAGGATAATAAGCAAACAAAGATCCATGGATTGGATCCATAAAACAAGACACCTTGTCGTCAGAGCATGGCGATTGTCTTTCTGTGATTGGACTGGAGTCTACATGGTCACTGATGAGTGGCGAACAAATGAGGCAGAGGCGGTGATAACGGTGAGCAGTAGGAGGACCTTGAGCACGATGACGAGGCAGGCAGCATGGGGTGGAGACACAGCTCTCATCGCTATCACCATCATCAGATAGAGCCCCAGAAGTATAGTACAGAAGAGAAAGAAACCAGCTGTGGTGACTGGCCCTTCCATGTAGGAGTAGTATCCCAGGATCCCTGTGACCAGGCCGCCACAGGTGGCAATGCTGTTGGATATGTCGAATAAGTGGTTCAAGTAATCATTCTCTTGATAGCCGCCATCGTCGGTGGTGAAGGTGGGCAGTACATAATTTGCTGAATGCTGAAACTTTGGTTGAACGAGGGCGACAACAAGGATCAGGCACAGCACGAGGAAGATGGCGAAGGTGTAGCATGTATTGAACGGGACAATAAGAAGGCACAAGGCCACTTGTAGGGAGGATGCATGAGGTGCAGACCAAGGCATTGCCATAACTGGGCAGATTTATATAGAGTACTCCATCGATGATGAAGAAGAGCACAATATCAACCACAAACAATATCTTGATGGCGACTGATGTTGATGAAGAAAGATTCAGATTCATGTACGCAGAAAATAGCATGGCGCAAGCAAAGAACAGGGCCTTTAGAGTATAATTGGGCCAACTTTTCTTTTCGCAGTTCGAGCTGACCGGCTGTGGTGTCATTGACATCGATGACCTGCATTTTTGGAAAACAAAAAATAATTTTATTAAGTTTAGATATGTTGACAGTAATCAACAACTATGTACGATTTTAGAATACATCAAAATCAGTATGGACTGTCTAAAAATCATTATTAAGGAAAAGTTAAATTAGTCCCTCAAGTTTAGGCAATGTACAACTAACCTCCTAAACGAATATTCGATTCATTTACTTTTCAAAATTACTTATCGTCATTTTTTAATTCACATACAAGTTCGGTTTTAATTTCAAATTTGATGAGATAATAGATGACAACATATTAAAAAATTATAATTGTTTATCATTATGCTTTGTTCAATCTAGTGTTCAATTAATTTGTATTAAAGCACTTCGCATGCTGAAATCTATTATGTTTTTAAATTTAAATTATGATGTCAACTATCACTTCACCACTTTTGGAATTAAAAGTCAACTCATACATAAAGAAAAGAAAAGAAAATCTTATTAAGGGGTAAATTAGACCAGCTAAGATAGTTGTCAAACCAAATGTTTGATTAGGGGGTTATTTAGACATTGACCAAATTTGGGGTAGTAGTTTAGGCTTTTTTTAGGGTTTATTCAATCCATACTTTCATTATAGTACATTTTTTTTTCGAAATAAATCAATTTTTAGAATTAAGCCTAGTCAAATTATCTTAAGTTTAACTGACTTTATATGAAATGATAACAATATTGATCCCATCAAATAAATACATTATGAAAATAATTTTTTGATATATCTGGTGTCAGTAATTGTGGTCTCATAAATATTGGTGCTCTTTTCTAATTTTTTTTTGTCAAATTTAAAATAATTTGACTTGGGCCAACATTAAAAAGAAGGAATAGATGAATATTCATTAACACTTGGGCTCCATTTGGTAGGGCTCCAGCTCGTCCTAAAAAAGGGCTCCAACCCCTCATGTAAAAGTTGCTTCTCTGGTAAAGCTAAAAGCCATTTTGTAAATGTTAGGCAAAGACGACTCAGGTGATAGTTTTATGATAATTTGTACTCCCTCCGTTCTAGAAAACATGCAATTCTCACTTTCCGAAAGTCAAACATCATGAACTTTGACTAAAATTGTATCACAAAACACTAAGAATATGAGACAAATTAAGTACCCGTTAAATTAGTTATGAAATAAATTTTTTATAATAAATTTATTTTGAGACATAAATTCTACAATATTTTTTGGCTATAGACTTGGTCAAAGTTGACAACTTTTTGAGTGATACGCTTCCCATAATTACGTGTTTTTTTAAAACGGAGGGAGTATTAGGTTGTCAGGAGGAGCCATGTACAAGAATCCACTTTTTTTTTTTTGCGATTTTGACTCCAATATAAACGGTTCAGCTTCCACTGGACTCGTTGCAAGGAGTTGTTTTCTAGGTGGTCATTTGGTAGAGCTCCTTGCAACGAGCCACGAGAAGCCAAAGCCGGGTGACCTGCCAAACAAGGCCTTAATATATTCCTCAGCTACTATATATGTATAAACAAATAAATTCCTAGAATTGCCTAAAGTAAACTTTTTATATGTTTGATCGAATTTGTATAAAAACATCACAGCTGTTTGAGGCAATGAGCATATATTATAAAAATATATTGGTGTATCTAGTGATACTAGATTTATTTTTTGAGACTGATTTTTTCTATAAATTTGATAAAACTTAAAAAGTTTTGTCCAAGATAATTCTGGAGATTAATTTATTTAGGGAGGAAGTGTTGCCATAGGATAAGAGAGCAACTCCAACAGTATCCTATATGACCTCCCAATCCTAGTATTTTAGGAAAATGATGAAAAACACTACTCCAACAGGACCCTATATGACCTCCCAATCTTTGGGCACAGCGGAAAAAAATTCCCCATCATGCGTATATTTCCGCACTCAAGCGGCGCGCGTGTATCCACGGCCCTTTCCTTCGTTTTCTACGTCGCCGGCGCGAAGTGAAGTTTCACCGCGCGTTGTGTCGGTGATCTCCTTCTCCGTGGCGCATCGTTTTGACCGCCATCCCCATTCCGCGCGCGGCGCCCTCGTGAGTGGAACCGTCGGCATTGAAAGGTCCCTTGTGGTTTTGGTAATTGAGTGTCAACATTAGGTGAACTAATATGTGTGATTGAGATTATAAGCGGGAGATTAGTTCACATGTGATGGTGCAATGAAGGAGCTTTATCGCATATGTGACATGACATGGAGTCATGTGACCGAGGTGGTAAAGATCAAGACAAGGCTTGGCTTGATGGACCCGGTTGCAAGTGTGAAGGGCAAGTCGAGGGGACTTGGCGCCGATGGACCGACGCTTACGGTGAAGAGAGCAAGTGAGGTCAAGATCGATGGACCAAGAAGGTCACGTGATGATATGAAATGGATCATATCATTCTTGATCGTGTTGGTGCATGTGTTGCATCGGCACTTGAAGATGGAGCGGAATGGAAATCGCAAAGGCAAAGGTATAACCTATAGGGCATTTCATTTCGCCGGTCATGAGGAGCTTAGAAAGTTTATGACCGGATTTAGGATAGATGGCCGTACTATCAAGAGGGGGCAAACTTGTTTGCATATCGGTCATCTAGTGCCACTTGTGCGATCTAACTGCGATGTGTTAGGATCGAGTGGCGTGGTAAGTTCAAGAAAATCCTTTGAAAATGATTGTGAAAATGCTAACACACATGCACATGGTGATGTACACTTGGTGGTGTTGGCACATTTGCAAAGGAGAAGTTGTTCGGTGTTTCTCGGACACTTGGACTGCTCTTAGAGTGGAATACTGCTTTAATCCATTGTGAGTTGGATCAAGTAACCATGTGGGTTGTGTAGCCCTCTGAGTAAGCTTTCCATAGAGTCAAGATCATCAAAACGGAGTTCGGATGGAGATATCGTCGTTTTACCCGGCGGTGGTCTGACCGGACGCGGTGACGGACCTGCGACGGAAGCATCTGCGGTCGACCGGGCGCGCCGGTGTGTGGTTCGGTCAAAAAACAGAGCATGTTTTTAAATGGTCGTTCTCGGGAGTGACGGGACGCATGCACCGACTCATGACCGGGCGCATCTTGCCCAGGGATTCTATTTTTGGGCAGGTTAGGTTTGTCGGTTCTGACCGGGACTCATCGACCGGACTCAAGCATGAGTCCGGTCGGCGCGTCGACGGCCCGCTAGAATTGCATGTTCCTCCCCAACGGCTCTATTTTGGCTTGTGGCTATAAATAGATGGGGTGGCCGACCATGGCTGGAGCTCAGCACCTTGAGGACTTTGTGTCCATGCTTGAGAGTGCTTGAGAGCCCTCCCACTCACATATGCTTGATATCGTTCATCCGATTGAGTGAGAGATCGAGTTCTAGTGCGTTGCGTTGAGAGATCGCGTTCGTGGCACTAGGTGTTCGTGTTGCAAGCGGTGGTGCTTGTTTCTCTTGGAGGTTGCCACCTCCTAGGCGGCTTGGTGGTAAGAGACTTGCGTGAAGCACGCATGGAAGCTTGTGCGGTGCTCCAAAGGAGGATTTGTGAGAGGTTCGTGCTCACCTCGCGGGGATCGTGAAGAGCAACTCTAGTGGAACGTGTCATTGAGCTACCACACTTGTGTGTGGGGGTTCACACGGTGCCCTCTGAGGGATTGGCTAGAGGACTCACAGCGTGTGAGAGACTCGATCGAGCTCCCACGTGGGATTTGGCACTGGTTATTAAGCGAGGATCATCACTGGGTGATTTGCCAAACCGTGAAAACCACCAAGGTGTCGGTCGACACAACGCAGGAGTAGGGAGAAAGTTGGCAAGCTTCCCGAGGACCTCGGTAAAAATCACCGGTGTCATCTTGTGTCCACACTTCGCGGTGGTTTGCATTCTTTTTTGTTCTCAAGCTTTGTTCTTACATTCATTTATATGTCTTGTGCTTGAGATAGAGAAGTAGCTCTTGCAATTAGTAGCTTGTGTAGCTCTCTAATTGCCTTCTTGCTTGTGTAGCTAGAAGTAGAGTTGTTGTAACTATCTAGCTTGTGTAGCTTATTTAGTTACTTTGCTTAGCTTGTGTAGCTAGGTAATTTGAGCCTTTGGGTTAGGCGTGTGTTGCCTTGTCCATTGTGCATCTAGTGAGCTTAGGGGCTTTGTGCTTTTGCTTACTAGAATTGTATAGGAGCTCACCCGTGCTTGAAGTACTAGTGCTTAGGTTTGTATGACCTTGCATTAGAATTGATTAGGAGCTCAAGCTAGGCTTGTCACCTCACTCTTCTTGTGTAGGATCTTTTGTGAGGTGATTTAGAGTCTTAGTTAGAGAGGTGAAGTCTTGGCTAGACCGATAAGTTTAATTCTGCATTTGTTTGGGTTAGCCGGTGCAATTAGTTTTAAAAGGACTATTCACCCCCTCTAGTCCCCATCTCGACCCTTGATGCATGGATGCCCACGAACCTTCCTCGACTTCCACGCACCGCTCGGCAGTAGGCACTCGCACGCCCCGTCCACCTCTCTACCCCTACTCCACCGGTGTTCCCAGGCCGGGCACCGCCTCAAATCCTCCACCGTTGGGCTGCCGTGGTCACCAACGTCGAGCCAACGCTGCACCAAACTCGCGTCGCCACACACCCCATCGCCTCGTGCTCCGCTTCTTCCATGTGCCATCCCCTCAGCCCTCCGACGCCTCCTCATCCACGACCGACAACGCGCAACCGCGTAATCCGAGCTCCTACCCGCAGGGCCTCGGGCCTCATCGCTCATCTAGCGATGGCGTGAGATCGAGGCAGTTAGCCCCGCCACGCCGCTCCCAGCGGTGCCGCCCGACTTCGGGGGCTCCCTACTCCAATACGGGTTCGCCAAAGCTGGCCCGGGCCTCATTGCTTGGCGTCGCCCGCCAAGTTCGCCCGCCGCGCGGCGCCTCGCAGAACCTGTATTGTACCCGTCGAAACCACGATCATCTGCCCCCCGCCCGCCGCACCTCGTCCTCCGTATGGTGCCCGGCCGCCGTTACCGCCAGCATTGTCGAGAGGAAGCGTGGCGCCGTTGTCAACATCGGCTCCGGCTCCGCCCACCGTCATGCGCCGAGATCCTCGCGTCCCGGATGAGTGATATGAGAAGGCCTGCCAATCCATCCCGATGCTCCTCCCCGCAATTTAGCTGCGCCACGCCGGGGGCGTTCGGCTGCTCTGCCTCGCGAGGAGAAGAGGACCGCCAACGGCCGACCCAACCAATTGTTTCAGGTGGGCCCCAAATTTAGTTATTGGGAGATAATTATTGGCATATGTTGGAGATTGTTAATTTTTTCCTACCCTATTTTTGTTTGGAAGTTCCTAAACTTATTGATATTGGGAGAAAATTATAAGGTACTATTGGAGTTACTCTAACAGTGATTTTAGACAAAAATTCATGAAGTGGACGTGGGGGTGCACATGCACTGGGCCCAAGATGGATTTTGCATCCTACCTGGATTGTCAGCTGGTTCAGCGATTGGCAGCAGATCCTCCTCCATGACCATGATGATTCCATCATCTTTTTTAACGCTGTTGCTCGGCCGATCGCTGCTTTGCACCTCCCGTTGGACCTGGGCCCAAATAAAAAAAAGAAAAAGAAACCAAAATAAACGAGAGTTTTATATGTATGCCCTTATAAAAGTTTACTCGGTCCTGTGTGCCCCTTAAAATTTTTTTCTTTACCTGTGTGTCCAATTTGAATTTTATTTTGTCACACGTACCCTTCCGTCCGTCTGCCATTTTGTTTTCTCCGTTTGGGCGCACTGACGTGTAGGACCGGGAGATGAAAATGTCCAAGTTGCCCTTTCTATCCTAGGTGAGTCGGCGGCTGACGTCGGTTGATCTCTTATCTCTCGATGGTCATGACGCTTACGAGACAGGAAGCGGAGGAGAGCAACGAGATGGAGGGCCTCCGGGCGCACGCCGAGGCGCTGCTCACACTGTCGTCGCCCGCGGGCGGCGGCACCGCACGGTGCCGCCAGCGTCGTCGGCCGCGGCCTGCAGGGCCATGGCGGCCGAGGGTGTGTTCGAGTGCAAGACGTGCAGCAAGCGCTTCACGTCGTTCCAGGCGCTCGGCGGGCACCGCACTAGCCACACGCGGCTGCAGGCGCGGATGCTAAGCAACCCGGCGGCCCGCGGTCGAGAGGTGCACGAGTGCGCCCGCCGTCTGCGGCCTCGAGTTCTCCATGGGCCAGGCGCTCGGCGGACACATGCGACGCCACAGGGCTCGTAGATTTGGAATGATTATTACGAACAACGGGCAGTTCCGGGCCAAACGACCCGCGCGCCCGGGCCGGCGGCACCATCCACGTCGAGCTCAAGAACGTGCTCTCTACACCGAGGGCGTCGTACACGTCCACTTGGACGGCATCAGACAGGTAACCATGGCTGCAGCCGAGGACCTAATTCGATGTACGTACACAAGTAGAGAGGCGCTCCTCGCCTCCGCCGGAGACGAAGAGGAAGATGACGACCGACGAGGAGCTCTTCACGTTCTACCTCCGCCGGAAGGTGGCGAGCGCAAGCGGCTCAGCATGGTGATCATGGAAGCACGATCCATGCATGGGACCTCCCAAGTAAGTGTTCTCGACGACTGCACGTGCATGTGCGCGCCGGTGATAGGGTATTCGTGGAGAACTGAAGGGGATGAGACACGAAAATGCCAAATTAGAGATTGGGAATGAATAGTACCTGCTGTTCCCATCTAGCCGTAGCCTCCATGGCAGCTGGTAGCTTTGCTTTGCCCCTCCTCTTGTTCTGATAGACAGGAAAATAAAACTGTGATGTGTGGGAGGCTGTCAATGGCTAATTATAGTCACACTCGCTCCTCCAATATAATTCAACTTTCCCAACACTTTCCCAACTCCAATATAATACATGTAACTCGAAAGTCGACTAACGTACGTCGAAACCTTATATATATACTAATAGAATAACTCGAAAGTCGATTAACTCGCAAGTCACTATCTTAGCTTAGTGGCTGGCGGTGGCGGGTTGGTGTTGCAGTCAAACGGGGACGAGGCCGATGGTGTGTGTCCGCTCACTTCAATTTAGGGGCCGGTTGCTGCGATGAAAAAGATCGCTGCAATTTTGGGACGGGGACGTGAGACTGCCTGCGCCTCTGCCTCATGCTCTGCTTTTCCTTCTGCCTCATGCATGCTTGAGCTTGGCAGCTTGCTTCCTCGACCCTTGTCTTTTATTTTGTGTTTCAAACCTCATTACTGCACAGGTCTAAATTTATACTGTACTATTGTAAAAGGGCATAATAATGATACAGAAATCAACTACACTCGCCGTATGTGTAAATCAGGCCTAAAATTGTGCTGTAACCTGCCTCATCCAGTGTGCAGGATAGGATACACATATCCTTTCATTTTCATTGACCTCCTAGATTTGGTATTTATTAATTAAATTATTAAAGTTTAGCAAAGCTCCGTTCTCAATAAGAGTACATCATATCTGCTTATGCCAACAACAAGGTCTGGAGCTCTTCTCGTACTACAATTCCTTGCTGGGCACGCCTTTGTAGCGGCTGCACCGGTTCGACCTCTCACGCCTGAACTTGCCACAGCTCGACCTCTTCGAGCTTGTCGTTCCTTTCACAAACGACGAGGTCTGCCGGATCGTCCTTGCGACACCCACTAACCGTGCTCCGGGTCCGGATGGGTACACGGGACTCTTCTTCAGAATCGCTTGGCCGGCCATTGGTCAAGACATCTGCAGAATGTTCCAAGCCCTGTGGGAGCTTGATTTCAGGAGCTTCAGTCACCTCAACGGGCGCTCATGGTCCTGTTGCAGAAGAATCAAGCACCTGAAGGGCTCAGAGACTACCGCCCCCATCGGTCTCATCCATTCGGTCGGCAAGCTGTTCGCTAAAGGTCTTCCGCTCCGCCTCGCGCCAGCGTCTGCTGGAGATTGTCGGGATAAACCGGACAGCCTTCATCAAAGGCGCGGAGGATACGAGAACTTTCGCCTGCGGTTCAGTTGGCGTGCCGTTGGCTGCACGCCGCGTCGCGTTCAATGGTGCTGCTGAAGGTTGATCTGGCCAAAGCCTTAAGCCTTCGACAATGGGCCTGGCCCTTCCTCCTAGAGGTCCTACAGCACATTGGCTTCCCCCGGTATTTGGCGGCGGCTAGATACGGCAGTGCTATCCACAGCTAGCACACAGGTGCTCGTCAATGGGCGGCCGGGTCGGTGCATCTGTCATCCGCGTGGCTTGCGGCAGGGGGATCCCCTCTCCCCGTTCTTGTTCATCATCGTTATGGAGGTCCTCAACTCCATTATTACCAAGGCGGACGAGCAGGGCATGCTCACACCACTTCCCAACCGGGTGGTTAAGTGCAGGACCTCCATTTATGCTGATGATCTTGTCATCTTCTTGAGAGCTTCGCTGGTGCCGGGCCTGGCGACCAATCTCAACAAGTGCGTCATCACACCCATCCGTTGCTCCGAGGAGGACATCGCCGCCATCCAAGCAGTCTTCCCCTGTCGCTGGCAGGATTTCCCGGTCACCTATTTGGGGGCACCGCTGTCCCTAAAGAGATTGGGGCGCGACTTTGAGCAGCGCCTGGTGGACAAGGTGGCTACGAGGATCCCAACTTGGAAGGGCAACCTACTCACCAAGATGGGTAGGAAGACACTGTCGCAAACAACCCTCTCGGCAATTCCGGTTCATGTGTCTATTCGCTGGCGCGATCTCCTCGGCAGGGGGGGGCGGAAGAGATAGAGAAGCGCATGCGTGCCTTCCTGTATGGCGGGCCTCGCATTAATCGCTGGCGGTGGGCGGTGCATGGTGGCTTGGCCTATCGTTTGTGCCCCGAGGGATTTGGGCGTCCTCGGCCTCCACGACCTCGAGTCCAGGGTTACGCCTTGAGGCTGCGCTGGGAGTGGCAGCGCCGTGTACAGCCTGACGCGCCTTGGGCACAGCCTCCCTGTCCGGACAGGCGCCTGGTGGACTACATGTTTAGGGCCTCAACAACCATCCAGCTTGGGCAATGGCGAGCGTGCTCTTTGGGACTGACTGGCTACGGCTACAGGAGGGCGCTCTGCGACCAGGCACCCAATTTATTTCGGGCGGTCAAGCGCAATGGCATGAAAAGATCGGTGCGCGAGGCCATCTCGGATGACCAGTGGGCGCATGACATACAAGGCGCCCCCCACGACAGTCATCCTTGTCGAGTTTGCGGAGGTTGTGGACATGCTGCAGGGGCGTGCACCTGCGGAGGGCGTCGAGGATCGATGGATCCGCGCGCGACATCTAGCGGGCAGTACTCCTCCTCCTCAGCCTACCGTGCGTTCTTCCTTGGAAGATCTGGCCTGGCGGGAGCCGAGGAGGTTTGGAAAGCTTCGGCACTTCCAAAGGTGAAATTCTTCATGTGGCTGGCATTGCACGGGCTCACGGCATGCGTCTTCAGTCGGCAGGTCTGGCACCTCATACTATCACGCGTCGGCCTCGACCAGCTGTGCCCCCTGCCGGACTCCAGACTTGTCGACTGGTGGCTACAGTCCCGCAGATTGGTGGAACAAGACGTTAGGCGGCCTTTTGACTCTACCGTTCTGTTGGTGTCTTGGGTTATCTAGAAGGAACGCAACAGGCGCACTTTTGACGGCACCGGCGCTGGGGCGACACCTCATCGACTGCTTCAGGTCCTGCTTGACGAAGGCGAGTCCTGGGTAGTAGCTGGATTTCGAGGTGTTTCGCCGCTGCTCCGCGTACTTCCTTAAGGCCGGTGGTTTTTCTTCTCAGTCGCAAAATAGGTTTCTGCCTAAGTACAACTTGTTAGCTCCACCGTTCTAGCCGATGCTTTTGTTAGTGTGTCGTCTAGTATACATTTGGCATCTCGCCCGGTTGTATGTCTAGGATGTAACTAAACTATCTCACTTCTCTTAATGCAAAACGGGCAATGTCCTGGTTTCGAAAAAAACAAGGTCTGCAGCTCTGTTGTTAAAGTTCGCCTTCTTTTTCCATAGGTGTGTCTACATTCTTTTCAAACATTTGCACGATACAGCATATAGCAATATATGACACGGGCACTTTCAATGTTTATATGTAAGTACGATTACAGCTGCATTCGTCATGTTCTGCTCCTTAAGTTCTATCCCTGCCATTGATCTCTGATTGCCATGCATTCAGCTGATAGAAATGAAAGGAGAATTCAGAAAACTTCCATGTTATTTGTATTCTCAACGATACACTGCTGTCTTTATTTGAACCAATAAAATTACACTGTGAAGAAAAAATTGCACAAGCTTCGGACAGCATACTCAGATACTACATACACACATACAAATAAACCAAAAAAACAAAAACAAAAACAAAATACCAAGGACGACTAAGTAGATCAAGATCCATGAATGGATCTACTAGGTGACAACCTGTGGCTTGCTTCCCGAGTGCCCAACAAACGGGATGCAGGCGGCGATAAAGGTGAGCACGAGGAGAACCATGACGACGATGGCCAGACACTTGGCGTGGGGCCGAGACACAGCTCCCACCGTCACCACCATGGACAGATAGAGACCGAGAGCTTTGGCGCAGAAGAAGAAGAAACCAACCGCGTTGACAGGCCCAACCATGAAGCGTCCAGCGATCGCCGTGAACAGGCCGCCAAAACTGGCGATGCCCTGCGACAGGTCCGACAGATGGCCCAAGTATGGACTCTCCTCGTCATTGATCATGTCGTGTGTAAAGGAGGGCAACACGTGTGTGTCTACAACATGTTGCAGCTTCGGCTGGAGGAGGGCGATGAGGAGCAGGAGGAGTAGAGCGGTGAGGATGGCGATGGCGTAGTCTTTGTTGAAGGACAGAATCAGAAGGCAGGTCGCCAACTCTAGGAGGAGCCATGATATGCAGACCAAGGCGTTGCCCCAATTTGGCAGCAGCAGGATGAGCGCTGCATCGGTGATGATAGCCATCAGGAACAGTGTGTCTTCAACACTGAATGCTGTTGATGTAGAATAGTGACGGGTCAGGGACGCGTAGAACATGGGCATGGCGAACCAGAGCGCCTTCAGAGAATAACTGGACAATTTTATTTGCTGTGTGAGCTGATCGGCGGTTGTACCATCATTGCCATAGACAACCTACATTACAAGATAAATTTTATTAGTTTTAGATATGCCGAGTGATAATTACGTGCTCTCTCCATCATAAAGTAATTGTTATTGATGTTTTAAGTTTGTCTAAGTCAAACCATTTGGAATTTAACAAAATTTGTATGAAAAATTACTGGAGTTTATGGTACCAAATAAGTATAATTAGATTTAGCACGGATGTTTATGGTAACTAGTATTTATAATTGTAGCGGTGAGGGTGACAACTAGTATTTTGTATTATAAATACTGATGTTTTTTTATATAAATTTAATCAGATTTAAAAATGTTTGACTTAAGACAGGCTTGAACATCAATATATTATCTTAGCATGGAGGGATTATGTGTGATTTGGCATGACATAAAATTCAATGTGGACAGTCATTATGAGTTTTAGTTTAGTTAGCCTTTTTTTTGACAAATAATAGCCTTTAATCTTCCACAACTATATATTATCACACAAGTCTACCTTGTGTGTGTTTGCATGTACATGCGGAGTACTTGCATTCTTGACATACATACTACTCCGCACTCAGCAAGTACTCCGTATGTGCATGCATGACAGGAATCTTTCCCAACTTCCCAACTCCAAGGGCCAAGCCTGGATTTCCAAATCGGAGCCAGTGGACGTGTGTATCTTGTTGTAAAACACACGGACTCTTTCCTAGAAGGAAAGGAGAAGGATGAATCCTAATCCTAGTCCGTTTGTATGTGGGCTCTTACCAAAACTCTCCGGCCTTGGCTGGACTATATATATGTGGGAGCTCTATGTTGTAAAGTAGGAAGATCCAGATGAATAAAGAATAGTCTCCCTACATCTTGTGTCTACTTGTTCTACTTTCATCTACTCGTTGATTGCAGAGACGGAGAGGGAAGGTCCCAACCGCCGACGACATGTTTCATAACACGTTATCGCCACGACAAGCTCTTCGTCGACATCGTCGTTGAAACCGCCGCCCGATCTTCGACAGCGATGCTCGTGCCGACGACCGCGCGACTGCTTCGACGACGTCGACATCCCCCGACGTTGTTAAGCGGAACGGATCTGCTACCTCTGCACGCTACTAATCTGCACCGCATCGACTCATCGTCACGCCCGGCAGGTCCCCATGGCCTAGCCGAACTGTCCTATGTGACAGCCTTCGCTTCTTCTCGAATTCAAGAACAAAAGGTACGAAAAAAAAAAATCGCATCTTGTAGATGCTTACGAACTGGTCAGAGTATTGATTTTTTTTTCTATAGAGTCCGTATTTTGTACACGCAGTACATTGCATATATTCTCGTACGTGAAAGCGAGAAATCGTAATGTCCCCGAGGTTTCCAACCTACGTCACCTTCAATACTCCAATATATTACTATATCCTGAATGATATATATTATTATATCCTGAATGATATATAGTATATGTTCTCATACCCGTAACAGAGCAGGACATGATTATAGCATGAATCCGCAATAAAGTCACATTATTATATTTGCATGTAAGGATTGGCTTTGTCCTAGCAACTATACGTACGGCACGAAGTTGTACAATGGTGTGGAACACCAGTGTAGTGTATGTAATATATTGGGTCATCAAGTATTTGACGATTTTTACCAATGTGTGTTGCAATGCACGAGACTCGCAGCTTGTAGCACGCATGAAACAGAGCACCACCGCTTGGGTTGTACTATATTGCGCCTGCACGCGCTCATAGTCCACACGACGCAAAAAGTCCGCACACGGCAAACCGCACATCTGCACGCATGCTACGTTCTCACGAGTACATGGGCCTGTATGCTCATGACACATGTTCCTTTGCGTGACACCGTAGGTCACTTTCCACCGTTGCAGAGGCCCGAAATCTCTGCACCACATATGCATGGTCGTGTTTTTCTGTAGACGGACCATGAAGGTCCATAAGCTAGCTTGTGTAAGATATAAAAATTATATCCGGCTTAAATCAGAAATTTTGTCGGCATATTAAGGAGTGGGCTACGATTTGGGATAAAAGTTTACGGGTAACCACGTAGCGTTCCGTAAACTCTATATATAAGCAACAATGCAATCTTGTAGAATACACCATGTAGTTTTGGGAATAGAAAAGTGACATTGGATTAAGCAAGTAAAGCCTCGGGCGTAATTTCCTGCAGAAAAGTATATGCAATATTTTTTTTATGTTGATACATGCCATATTTTTATGTGTTGTTTATATACCATGTATTGCAAGAATAAAATCTTGAATGATTTACTATAAAAACATGGTATATGGCATATATATGACCTCTCTAAATCCTGTAGACCTTAGACTTAACATCGTTGTGAGGCTCATATTTTTGTTTTTCCTAGCATATGAATTTTTGGGTTTGAATGAATGCTTGATATAAATTCTGAAAGTTTGCATATACCATAATCCTGAAAAATGCTAGGATGTTTCTAAGAATATTTTGAATAAACCATCCGCTACCTTTTGCACCTTGCTACTTGTTTACATGTAGTAAACTTATATGCACATGATCCAAGTTATGTTAATATACACGCCTTAAAAGAAGAAGCAATATCCTGAAATTACTCTGAAAGTAAAAGTATTTGTTACGGTCATTATTAAATCCATGTAGGATATTTTACTGCCATTGAAGTGTAGTAAACTGAGTATATATATTTCCGAATTACTCTCTAGAATGAGTATATGGCCGATAGAAGTAACAAATGCATTGTGGGACTCATTGCATGAGTAAAATCCCAAATTATGATTATAGAATATCATATTGCATTGAAAGTCAAATTTTGAAGCTTGTATGCTTAACGCTGCTCTATAAACAATAGCTCGAAGCTTTGTAAATGTCTAGAAGACAAGATGGTAAATAAGATTATATCAATCTACATTCTTGAAGAAGTATCTCTTGTGTATAGAATATCAAATAGCAATGTAATACTTGAAGTATTTGAATTTACCATAAGAAGCTACTCATGAAAATTGAGTTAGAATTTTTTAGACAGCTTTACGAATATATGTCTTGCATATGTTACACTTCTTGAAGGCGTGTGACTACATATCATAACTATTGAATATAAAAGCATGAAGCTACCCCTTGTCAATTACGACATGCAAGAATGTATATTATTTGAAACATATAAAGTTTCTCTTGAAGAAGAACTTAAATCATGTGCTTATATATTTGTTATCTTTGAATTCCATATCCTGAAGTATTGATAGTAGTGGTGGTGGTGCATTAAATTTTTAATTCCCGTTGAATTAAGTGGTTAATGGTTAATTTGTTAGCTTGAAGACTAATATGAAATATTTAATATTCTTAGTTGCAATTTTTACTTGAAGTAATATGTGTGAACTTCTCATGGAATAAATTAGATTTATATGTTTTCACATATAAACAAATTGCCTATTGCCTATCCAAATAAATTTTGTATTATTTTTATCCATAAAAGAAGCCTTAATTAGCCACGAAGGTTATAGTTCTTTGTGCATCACTACCATGTAGGTAGATGGGAAACTGAATTTCCTAAAAGCACATGAATAGTTGGACTATCTTGGCATATTAACTGGTCTTAGAAGGATCGATTTAGCCAAGAAATTGTATAATCCTAAGTATTTAATTTTTTTTTATCTTGAGAACTAGAAATTATATTCTACCCCGAGTCCTATCGTGTACACTTTGAATAGTACATTGGATATCGCGAATTTCATGTCATAATCATTAAATACTAGAAGTATGATTTGGATTCTATGGATGCATTAGAATTGATATTCATAGATAATGCTTGAAGCAATTACTACTTGAGGTAGTTATGGCATGAAAAGGGGGAGTAATTTTGGATAAAGGCATAAGAAAATGTGGATAATATATATTTAATAGGCATAGCCATCCTAAATCAATTTTAATGTGCATGTATCGGGACTTGAAGTTACGCCCCGCGTCCCTTCCGGCCGAGTTAACTTTCTCTACTGCACTAATTGCAAGTAAGCTTGTAGCTTTGCATTTTGTTGTTATCTATTATGTTAGACTGAATTCTAACGTTTCACATTACAACTGCATATGTATCTCATTGAGCTACAAGTATCTCCACTCTTGCATGAATATTAGCATAAGCGGCTATAATTGTGGCTAGTAGCTATCTTTGTGCTTCCCTCATAATCAAATTGGCTAGCTAGCATGCTATGTCTATATGGTTCCGTTGAACTAAGGAATGCTTTGCTTTCGAAGCATTGTATGCATAAGCAATAGATTGATCTAGGGCCGAGCAGCCTAAGATCGGGGAGTGAGTTTATGAAATTTTTCTCAATGAAGACTAACCCATTTGATGGGAAGAATTATTGTGGAACTAAGATAGTGAATAACACAATTATGATGATTTGGGATTTATGAAGAAAAAAGGCATTAAGGGATTTTTGCATTGATGGCAATTAGAAAATTCTAGAAGAAATTCCTTGTGAACTTGTATGTTGCGTATCTATATTTTTTTCTGTAGTATATGGTCCATATTTTTAATTGTATGAGTACTTGGATCAATTTATTAGGCTAAATAATAAAGAAGCTAGAGAATGAAATAGTTTTTCTAAACTATGTTTTGTGCATACCAGGGGGGAGAACATCCACTGAGTTCATAGGAATGATGAACATTCTTAAGTGCACTTTAAGTACTAGCTCACTTTGCATAATGAATAATAACCTCCATGTTTAAATATGTGCGTGAATATTTCCCATAAAACCTAATCATAGCATACATAAATGGGCCTCCACTTGTAGTTGGAGATATATGAATTTGAATTGTTTTAAGCCCATGATAGGGGATATCTATTGAAGTATGCTATTAAAGATCTAATATTGGCATTAGGGGAGAGAAAGCCTATTTTGAATGCCAAATATTATTTCTAGAGAAGAAAAAAATAATCTAGAAAATTTTCTTGAAGCTTGAAGCAGGGAATAATATCACGCACTAAGTCAACTAATAGTTTGACTAATGCTCTTGTGAAAGCATGAAGCGGAGCATATGCGGATATTTTTATAAATGAGAGGAGTAACTTGAAGTTATAACCCGAAGTTTTTTTACGAATAGTAAACTAAATATTGCATACTATCAAGCTAAAATCTACGGGGACGCCTGTGGGTTCTAGTTTTGTGTATACTTGTTGAATAGAAATAAAATGAAACTCCTCCATTCTCATGAAGAGAACACCTCATGAAGAAGGTTGAGCACCTCATGAAGAGGATCATCATGAAGATGAAATCCAACATACTAAGCGCCGCGCATCATTAGTGTTGGATATGTAGAACAATATACCATCTCTTGTTTGGGAAATGACAGAGATAAAATATTCTCACATTGTGAGAGTATTGGGAGAAGAGAAAATAGTTGTCGACAACACTACCTTTTTTAATTGCGAATGTTTCTCTTGTGAGAACCCGGATCCGGAAAATAAAGTCCATGGTAAAATCGCTGTAGCGATTATATCGGGTCAATGAAGAAAGCAATTGAGGTTGAATCTCCTATTAAGAAGAAATGAATGTTCTGCTATATCTCTGGCAAAAAATGAAACAAATGAATATTGAATATGCGATTAATAAGTGGATTATGAAAATCCATATAGTTCCCAAGAATATAAATCGCAACTTGTAGAAATCTCATACTAAGTATTGAAGTCTAAGGTACATATATTCCCGAATGAATATTCAAGTCTCAAGAAGAGCATGTCCTAGAAGGATTACAATCATTGAATGATTTTATAGTGAATAACTCAATGTTATTGTGTATATCACTCATCTCTCATGCAGTAGAAAATATATCTCATAGAAGAGAATTAATAATTCACTAAGAATGAAAGTATATTCTTGAAGAAATTAATCCATGAAGGATTTACCCGTCAATTCTTGAATGAACACCATGCATCCCCTGAAGTGAATATAGGCCCGAGAGAGAAAATGAGGAATCTTAAACACAATGAAGGTGTCATACAAACACTTTCGAAAAGTGTAATGCTAGCAATGAATCTATCATCCTCTAAATGCAATAGAAAGAATAATGGTGACTTTGGTATTTAAATTATCCCCTAAATGCCAAAATGCAAGACTGGATTTATTATTGAGTGGTACTATAAAAATCTTGAAGATTTGTAGAATATACCATTTCAAAATCCAATAAGGAAGAACCATAAAGTATTCAAGCTTGTATAAGTTTGATACACTATCTAGAAGATGTTGAATATGAACTTATTTTTCCCCGTAATCCTCTGAAAGGATTTATTATCTTGAAGGATAAAATTTATTTGTTTTTTGCACAACAAGTGGTTCCTTTTGCATGAAGCATATTGCTCTTTGTTATACCCATATAATTCATGGAAGAATTATAAGCCATACTTTTGAGTCAAATTCAAATGATGGCTTTGTGAGGGGGAGCAATTTTATTGAATTTACCTCGAAGGTAATTGAAACCATTAGAATTATAAAAATCATATTTGCTAAAACATTAAAATTTATGCATAGATTATGAAGATCAATTTCTATTCACGAAAAATAGAGTATCCTGAAGAATATATGACCAAGAAGGTTAAATGTTGTACTCTTTTTTTCCTATGTGAGTTTTTACTAGAAGGTTTCTCACACAAAGGTTTTTAATGAGACAACATGTGCAATGCAATTAACGAATGCGATGTACTCTTTTCTCCAAGAACCGTTTTTTCCCACCGGGTTTTTCGGATGGAGTTTTTGATGAGGCATGTGCATATCGTGGTAATCGCCAAGGGGAGTGTTGTAAAACACACGGACTCTTTCCTAGAAGGAAAGGAGAAGGATGAATCTAATCCTAGTCCGTTTGTATGTGGGCTCTTACCAAAACTCTCCGGCCTTGGCTTTGGACTATATATATGTGGGAGCTCTATGTTGTAAAGTAGGAAGATTCAGATGAATAAAGAATAGTCTCCCTACATCTTGTGTCTACTTGTTCTACTTTCATCTACTACGTTGATTGCGAGAGACGGAGAGGGGAAGGTCCTAACCGCTGACGACATGTTTAAAACACGTCGTTGACGTCAGATCGGCTCTCGTTCTCTCGCTCTCAATAATAACATAAAAACAGTAGAGAACACAAGAGAACAATTGTGGGACTATTCTTTATTGATATCTCAATCTTAATTTATTACAATGGAGGATCTCCCACGTATATATAGTCCGAATAAGTCCTAGAGTTTGGAAATCGCCCACACGACAAACGGACTAGGATTAGGATTCCTCCTCCTCCTCTTTCTATATTCCGAAGTCCATATGTTTTACAACACTCCCCCTTGGGCGATTACCACGATACTATGCCTCGTTAAAAACTCCATCCGAAAAACCCAGTGGGAAAAAACGGTTTATGGAGAAAAGAGTACATATATACCGTTCTTGTTAATTGCACGTATATTGCCTCGTTAAAAACCTTTATGAGAAACTTCAGGAAAACTCATAATAGGAAAAGAGTACAATAATATTTATTTAATATTCTTCAAGAATAGTCATCGTGTATGTCTACCTGGACACAATAATCGGGTATATTTAATCATGGAGTTCTCCCCACGATTCTTGTATTTCTCGTAGTCTCCTCATGCCAAGCCCATGTATACATTTTTCAAAAAATTGGTGGAGCTAAAACCTTTGTGAATACATCTGCAAGATTATCACAAGATTTGACACGAGTTACCATAATTTCTCCATTCTTTTGCATTTCATGCGTATAGAAAAATTTAGGTAAAATATGCTTTGTGGTATTTGATTTAATATAACCCGATTGAACTTGTGCAATACAAGATGAATTATCTTCATAGATAATAGTAGGGGTAGGTGTATTATTAATTCCACATGCATTACGTACATGTTGATGAACACGCCTTGAGCCAAATGCTCTCTTTGGTCGCTTCATATAATGCAATCAATTCAGAGTGGTTAGTGGATGTCGCTACCAAAGTTTGCTTAGATGATTTCCAAGAGATAGCTGTTCCACCACTAAGAAATACATATCCATGCTGTGATAATCCATTATAGGGATCGGATAAATAGCCTCATCCGTATACCCAATTATGCTAAGATCTTGTTTCTTCCGGAAATATAATCCAAGATCAATAGTACCTCGTAGGTACCTGAGAATTCTTTTTATACCCGTCCAATGCCTTTTGGTTGGTGCCGAGCTGAACCTTGCTAATAAGTTAACGAAGAATGCAATATCGGGCCTTGTACCATTTGCAAGGTACATTAACGCACCAATGGCACTTAAATAGGGATACCCAGATCCTAATATTTCTTCCCCTTTTTCTTTGGGTCTAAAAGGATCTTTCTCTACGTCAAGGGATCTCCCCATCATGGGTGTACGTTCAGGATGTGCATTTTCATGATGGAATTTTTCTAATACCTTCTTGGTATATGCGGACCGATGCATTAAAATCCCCTTCGTGGGTATGCTCAAGTCGCAAGCCTAAGCAAAATTTAGTTTTACCCAAATCTTTCATTTCAAATTCAGATTTTAGATAAGTACTTGCTTCTTCAATGTCTTTTGTAGTTCCAATGACGTTCAGGTCATCTACATAGACCGATACTATACAAAAACCTTTCTCGGATTTTCGGATAAATACACAGGGACAATCTTCATTCTTCAGGAATCCCTTCTTTTCAAGGAAATCGCTAAGACGATTATACCACATTCTTCCGGATTGTTTTAAGCCATAAAGTGATCGTTGCAATTTTATACTATACATGTTACGCTTTTTCGGTTTTAGGGATGGTAATTCCTTCAGGAACTTTCATATATATTTCAAAGATCCAATGACCCATATAAATATGCAGTCACGACATCCATTAATTTCATCTGCAAGTTCATACTTGCTGCCATTGATATCAAGTACCGGAATGTGATTCCATCCATTACAGGAGAATAAGTCTCATCGAAATCGATGCCAGGTCTCTGCGTAAACCCTTGTGCTACTAGTCTCGCTTTGTATCTTACCACCTCATTATTTTCGTTTCTCTTCCGAACGAAAACCCATTTGTGTCCTACAGGGAATATACCTTCAGGGGTTCGGCCTACAGGACCAAATACTTTTCTTTTATTTAGCGAGAGTAATTCAGCTGCGATTGCTTCTTTCCACTTAGGCCAATCAGAACGCTTCTTGCATTCTATCATTGTTTTTGGCTCAGGATCTAGATCAATTTTAGCAATCTTCTCAGCAAAATATATGTCGACATTAGTAGTCTTTCTATCATATACTTCTCCTGTTTCAACATAATTTGTTGAATGCTCTAATATTCTTTCACATTCATCCTGATTAACCGGTATATTTAAATCAGGAATTTCCGGTTCCCCATCGTGAGTTTTTTCTATGTGCACATTCTCACTGGGTTGTTTATCTTCAAGATACGTCACTGCAGGTGTACCTTCACTTTTATTATTCTTATTTTCTTTCTGCCCAGTCTTAAGCATCTTAGGACATCTCCATGGTGCTATAGACTGAGTAGATGCACCTTTTCTTTACTAGTATTTCTACTTTGTCTCCCCTCTTCAAGGTATGAGGAGTCGGTGTAGATTTTACTTGGAATTCAATTCATCCACTTCATGTGGTATTTCTATTCTTTCAAAAAGCGTTTACTGCAGGTATGTGAGATTTCATAATCCCTTTAGTATTAGTGAAGGCTTCAGGCAGCTCGTTTGCAATTCTTTGCAAATCTATTATATTCTGAACTTCAAGTTCATTTTCTTTAGTGCGAGGGTCCATTCCAAGAACCCCGGTGCTTTCCCATGTTATTTCTCGGCATTCGTCCCTAGCGAGGTACTTTCCTCCCCCTAATGCCGGGAAATGATCTTCATTAAAAATACTATCAGCGAACCGAGCCGTATGCAAATCTCCAGTTAATGGCTCTAAATATTTTATTATTGATGGGCTTTCAAATCCTACGTAGATTCCCAGACTACGCTGAGGCCCCATCGCTGTTCGCTGAGGTGGTGGTATAGGAATGTATACTGCACATCCAAATTTACGCAGATGGGAAATATTTGGTTTCATTTTTCGCACTAATTGTATCGGTGATACATCATGATATGCAGATGGTCTAAGTTGTATTAATGCTGCTGCATGCAGCACAGCATGCCCCCAACAAGTGGACGGTAGCTGGCTATTTTGTATCAATGGTCTCGCAATTAACTTGATCCTCTTAATTAATGATTCTGCCAGACCATTCTGTGTATGCACGTGCGGCCTGCGAGTGCTCAACTTTAATTCCCAAAGCCATACAATAATCATTGAATACCTTCGAGGTAAATTCTCCAGCATTATCCATTCTTATGGATTTAATTCTTGAATCTGGAAAATTGGCTCGTAATTGAATTATTTGGGATATTAACCGTGCAAAAGCATGATTTCTAGTAGAGAGAAGACATACATTGCTCCACTTCGTGGAAGCATCTATTAACACCATGAAGTACCGAAATGGCCCCGATAGGGGACTAATCGGACCACAAATATAAGCCCTGAATTCTTTCCAGAACGATGGTGATTCATCTCTCACTTTTAAAACAGAGGGTCGAGTTATCAATTTCCCTTTGGCGCATGCAACGCACACAAAATCTTCATGATTAGGGAAATCATTTTTCTTCAAATTATGACCATTTGAATTATTAGTAATTCTTTTTATCATACTTAGACCAGGATGTCCCAAACGATCATGCCATATTCTGTATGACTCATTATTTCTTAAGATCGTTTGCATTGTAACATGTTTTTGAGTTGGCTTAATATATGTGTAGTACAATGATTGGCGCATGGAAGGGAAAATTTCGACAATCTTCTTGTTGTCCCCCATTGACTTAGTCATGATTAGGCGTTCTTCGCCTTCATCATCATTTGTTTCTAAATGAAAATTGTTTGCACGTATATCCTTAAATGAAAGCAACGTTCTAGTTGATTCAGGATAAAGTAATGCTTCTTGGATTACTAGTTCCGATCCATTAGGGAGAATTATAGTGGCTCTTCCAATGCCAACTATATGTGTATCACTTCCAGTGATAGTAGTAATATTTTCATCATTCTTTCTAATAGTCTGAAAATATCTTGTATCCCTAAGGATTGTATCGGTTGTGCAACTATCAATTAAACATAATTCCTAAAGGATTTGCCGCTTCAGCGATTTGCAGGCCCTCTCCATGACTTCGTACAGCTTGCTCGGTCGCTGGATACTTTCCATGTCCTGATTGCTCACGTTCACAGCGTTGCTTTGCACCTCCTGTTCGTCCTGGGATCCAAAAAAAAAAAAAAAAAAAAAAAAAAAGAGCGAAAAAACGACGACAAAAACTTGAGCCTGCCTGTTTATGCTTCGCTTTCCGAGCTCAGAATGTAAATTACAGAAGGTAACAGTCACGTCGACACCACCTTTTCCGTCTGCCTTGCGGCGTCCTGTTGCTCTCGCTCCTCCGCCATGTAGGAAAGCTGTGTTGCCTTGAGGTGGCCGAACCGCTTGAGCTCCAGCTCCACGTTCTCGAAGACGGCCCGGTGGTTGTTGGAGTTAGTGCCCTGGAAGATCTCCTCCATGGTCATGGACGCCAGGTCGTTGAAGCAGTGGGAGAGGCCGGTTGTCCTAGACGAGGCCGGCCCTTATCGTCGTCGGTGCAGGTGTTGACGCCGGTGAAGAGCAGCTTCTCGCCGCTCAGGGCCTGCGCCTGGAACTCGAAGATATCGACGGGGAGAGATGGATAATGCGCTGCCCCGCCGCAACCCAACAGGCCACCACGCCTTCTTCGCGAGCTCTAGGTCGCAGCCCTTCTCCTCAACGGCACTCTCCCCATGCGATTCTCCACCTCAGGTTTGGCTCCCGGGATCGCTTTTAACGACCTCGCTCGCCACCCGGCAGTGGGCCCATATAGTTCCCTGAAATTGGCACTTTGGCAGTGAGTAATTCACCGCATAGGTCCCTGAAATTGTATGAGGCTGTCATACAGGTCCCTAAAGACTCGAAATATATATTTGAGTTCATGAGATTAGTATGGGTCTTAACCGAATCTAATTTTAGACTACTTGAAGGGCATGTAGCGAACTTCACCCTTGAACCTTCTCTTGAGAATTGGCTGGATTGCCCCGGGTCTGCGTTCGATCCAATAATCCAGTGTCAAAACCTAGGCAACATAAAAAATCCAGTGTGTAGCGACAAAAATCCCCTGATAGGATTTCGTCCCGTGTGTAGCGAGGGCAGAACAGTAAGTTCCGTGGGCAGCCTTTGACCTTCAAAGTCGAGTCAAGGAAGGTCGGCACGGCTGCTGAAAAATCGGGAGCGCTTAAGGACGCAGCAATGGAGCAAAAGCACCTTCATTTCTTTTTCTCGTTCCGTCCGCTCACTTCGGCCGGCCGGCTACCCACGTTTCTCCTATTTTTAAAAAATAATATTCAGTGCGAGGATCAAGCAGCCAGCTTAAGGTGTCATCAAGGAACACAAATCAATCAACAAAAAATGACAGGCATGAGTGATTGCCAAACCATTGGAGTAATTGCTCTTATAGTTCATACCTTTTTATTTAAAACCTTTTTTTTGTCTGGCGGCGCTATAGCACACTATTATTATTTTTTACACGCTATTGCACATTATTGTTTTTTAACACGCTATAGCTCACTGTTATTATTTTTACACGCTATAGCACGCTAAATGGACTAGCGCCGGTTGTCTGCCGGCGCTATTTACACGCTATAGCACACTATTATTTTTTTTACGACCATCATAATATTGAAATATTCTGAATATCTGATAATGATAACTTGATAAGTGATAACAACCAAGTATTCAATTTTTCATACACACAAACAGCCATAAAGACTCTTGATAAAAGAATAAGCTAATAAGTTCACAACAAACAAGCATGAAGCCATCAAGTCATCCACGTTCACATCAAACAACAAAGCAAAAGACGGACGGCGGCTAGGGGGAGGTACTTCACTAGGGTTCCACATGGCTTTACATTTTGGGGCCATCATTTTAGGCCAGATTCGACTCAGGTTTGGGCCATCCAACAAATCAGTCCATAGCGGCAATTTAGCGGGGCTATGGCGCTAAAATTGATTTAGCGGCGTGATAGCGCTATAGCGGCAATAGCGCAAAAATGAACAATATCGTTGCAGCAAACCATTAGGGCGCACTATAGTGGTGCTATAGCGGTGAAGTAGCGCGCTACGTTGGCAATAGTGAAAAAACGAACAATATCGTTGTGGCAACTACATACCTGGACACACTATAGTGGCGAAATAGCGTGCTATTTTTGTTTTGATAGGTGATACAATCATTTTTTTATTGGGCCGCGAAGACGATCCAAGATCTTCAAGATTAATAGGAATCTCAAAAACACTACTGATTTTATAGCGAAGCAGGCTTTAATCAGCTCGGCTGATTCTATTTCTAATTTTCAGCATGAGTGTTCCTATCTGGATCGTGCTCACCGGTGCATGTTATGTTCCTTGTCAAAAAATAAAATAAAATGGCGTGCTGCTTCTAGAAGAAATAAATAATTGCTACTGTTGCAAGTGTGCAACGGGGCTTGGACAGGAAGCACACCCAAGTGCCGGTACGCAAATTTGTTAAGGCGGTGCCATCCCAGGAAGCTTGCAAGGGAAGGGAAGCATTAGGAGAACTTTGGGGCTGTTTGGGACCGCGTTTTTAAAACCCGCTTATAAGCTGAGCAGGCTTATCGATAACCCATGGTATGAATAATCTACACTCAAAAAAAGCAGTGCGTTTGGATGTCTTCATTATTTTGCATTCTAGGGGTAAAAAGACAAAATGCCCCTTTATCCCAAACATGGGCTCCCAGCACGGAAGGAGCGTCGTCGGCATCGGCATCGGCACCGGCTCCGCTCGAAGGCAGCCCCTCCACCGGCGCCGGAGGTGAGGGCGGCTTCCCGCCACGGACTCAGCGGGCGAGAGCAGAGCGGCGCCGGACCGGCTCGCCGACGGAGGCGGCACTCCAGCCCGGGAGGAGCCGATCCGCCGCCTCCATGGATCTCGCCGGGTTTGGTGGGGAGCTCGTGGCCGGGAACCGAGAGAGGTGGACGGCGGTGGGGAGGAGAGGAGGCCGGTGGTAGCTCGAGGGAGGAAGCGCCGGTGCGGGCTCACTGGAGGAGCAGCGGGAGGGGACTGTCCCGCCGCCGCCTCCGTCGTGGGGGAGGGAAGGAGACCGGTGCGGGCTCGCGACCGGAGGAGGAGCAAAGGGAGGGGGAGGGGCGGCGCAGCGCGGGGAAGGAGGGCGACGCTCTTGATCCAAATCTGGGAGACCGGGGTGGAGTGCGGGAGGAGAAGGGGCAGGTGCGAATCGCCGCTTTTTTAACGCGAGCTGGGAGTCGCTTCGGAAACGCAGTGCAAGGGTGGATTATTTCCGCGTTTGCGGTCTCAGGTCGCCGGGAAGAAGCGGACCGTTTGGCGGGATTAATTGGATTATTTTGCTTATAATCTAAGCCACGCGGTGCCAAACAGGCCCTTGGTCACCCCGCCCGGCCCCGGAATCCCCAATGTGTCTGGCGCATTCGCATGCACACCCGCCCGAGACTTCCGCACCTCGCGCTCGTAGACTTCCTCTCGCCGGCTACCGGCGACCGTCTTTGTGACGTCAGCGTTTGACAAGGCATTGTTGTTGTTTTTCTTGAATCGATGTGCCACAACTAATTAACCACCACAGAGCCAATTCAGGTTCAGGAAGAAAATTATGAAGCTTTCAACGTCCCTGAGGATCAGACTACAAATAGAGCTGTTCAGAATCAGAGTGTTTGCAATCCAAGTAAGCGCTTCCAAGCCACCTCGCTTGTGCACACGAGCTGCTCGATCCAGTGTGCACCCGAGATCATGAGCGAGATGAGGGACACAGTGACCAACAAGATGCTCGCGGCTGCTGACGAGAGTGTTGCGGAAGACGGGAGATCCTCCTCCCCTCAGAGGAGGTCAGGAAAGGAACCGGTGCAGGAAGATGGTGCTTCTTCCGAGCGGACGTTGTACGTTAACCTGGCCGATGCTTGTGAGGCCATGAGTGCTCGCTTCATCGCCGTCGGCCTGTTCATGTCCATCCTGATGATCAACTGGCGCCAAGTGACAGACACCATGAGAAAGATCTGGAAGGTGCGGGGCGAGCTCAACGTCACACCGCTCCAAGGCAGGCGGTTCATCCTCGAGTTCTCCTTGGAGGGCGACTTGCTTCACGCCCTTCGCGGAGGCCCCTGGAGGTACAGAGGAGATGCCTTCCTCGTGTCGAAGCTGGAGGTGGGAATCGAACCCTCATTGGCTCAATTTGAGTCAGTACCAATCTGGGTACAGTTCCACGACATCCCCTTCTACCTCCTTTCAAAAACCCTGGCCAGGAAGCTGGGAGAAAAGCTCGGCAAAGTTCTCTTTGTGGACACCAACTCTCATGGAGACATCTGCGAAAAGTTCATCCGCTCGAGAATCCTTCTGCCGCTGAACAGAGCTCTGAAAACAACAATCTCTCTGATTGATGAGGCAACTGATGAAAAAGTGGTGACAACCATACGGTATGAGCGCCTTCCGAATTTCTGTTTATTTTGTGGACTGATCGGGCATGGTGAGCTGCAGTGCAACGCAACAGAGAAAGATAACAAGAACATGTACACTTTGGACCTGGGGGTGCCCCCCTTCATCCAAGAAGACCCCCGCAGCTGGCTGCTACCTGAAGGTCGAGGGAACAGCAACCTTCGTAGAGGCCTTGGTCTCTCAGGTAGCAGCAGCAGGCTGGCCCCCCCTCTGCAGCAGGAGGCTGTAGAGGCGGTGGCCAAGGGAGTGGCTAACCTGATCATGAATGGAGGCAGCTCCACCAGCAGCAAGGCAGTGACCAACAGCGACACTTCCACGAGCCCCAAGAACCACCTTGTTCGTGCCCAGATGCTACCAAAAGAAAGAAGCCTGAAGGCCGCGCCAGGAACATGGACCAGACGCAGTCCCAGAAACATACAGGAGTCCCAGGACAGGCTACCTTCCCCTACACCACCAGAAGAAGGTACACACAGGCAGAGCTGTAAAAGGTTCAGAACTCCATCGTTAGTTGATTGCTTTGGTGAAGAGGGCGTCAAGAGGCTCCGTGAAATGGAGATGTATGGGAGAGGAGAGGGAAACCCAAACCAAATTTCCCTGAATGTATCCCAAAAAGAAAAAATCGATGACCCGACTGTATACTGTTGTACAACTGAAACTGATCTGCAGGGGGCTACTGCCAACAGCTTAGACAAGAGGATAGAGGCGAAAGACCAGGAAGGAAGGGAAGAGGAAGAGGTTTTGGAAGCAACCAGCCCTGGGGCTGCCGGTCAACTGACAGGCGCGAACGCTAGCGCCTGTCAGGAGCCATGAGTATCCTGAGCTGGAACTGTCGGGGACTCGGCCGACCCCGAACAGTTCAGGAACTGGTCTGCTTAGTGCAGACCCATAGGCCAAGTGTCGTCTTCATCTCCGAAACCAGACAAAAGGAGTCCGTTGTGAAGGGGCTTCGCTATCGCCTTTGGCTAAATAATGTACTAGTAATGTCTAATGCTGGAAAGGGTGGTGGACTTGCCTTGTACTGGGATGACAATGTAACAGTAGAGCTAAAAAAGCTAGACCCTCACTTCATCGATGTAAACATTATTTTCCCTGCCCTACCAATAAAGTGGAGATGCACCTTTGTTTATGGGGAGGCTAGAGTCCAAGATCGTCACTTGATGTGGGATCTTTTGAGAAGAATAAAACCCATGGGTTTTGGCCCGTGGCTCCTAATCGGTGATTTCAATGAAACAATGTGGCAGCATGAACACTTCTCCTCCTCTCGTAGAGGCGAAAAACAGATGAGAAGCTTCAGAGAGGTCCTGTCAGACTGTGATCTCCATGACTTGGGTTATTCGGGGCTACCGTGGACTTATGACAATAAACAAGATGGCACAAAAAATGTTAAAAGTCGGATAGACAGGGCTATTGCTTGTCCAGCTTGGTCTTTTGGCTCTGCCTGATGCCTCCCTTCAACACATCCCCAGTTTTCGGTCTGACCATCTTCCTCTCCTGCTCAACTTGTTCAAGCCACAGGCTCACAGAAATTTTAAACAGTGCTACAGATATGAGGCCTTTTGGGAGAGAGAAGCTTCTCTTGATGACACCATTAAAGAAGCCTGGCTAGGAAGGAGGGAAAATGAGAATTTGGGCCAGATTGCATCTTCTTTGCAGGGGGTTATGTCAGACCTTACTTCTTGGAGTAAGAAGACAATAGGTTCAGTTCCTAGGAAACTGGCCACTATCAGGAAAAAGACTAGAATTCCTGGCAATAAAAATGACGCCAACAGCCAAGGAGAAAGAAAAAAAGCTCCTTGCTGAAATGGAGGAATTGTTGCACAAAGAAGAAATCTTATGGCGCCAACGCTCCAGAGCTTTATGGCTGCAGGAAGGGGACAGAAACACCAAGTATTTTCATAGAAAGGCTTCCTGGAGGGCAAAGAAAAATAGGATATCAAGTCTGCAAGACAACAACGGCCACCTAGTGACAGACGAAGAACAATTGGGCAAACTGACAAAGGACTTCTTTACAAACCTATACACAAAAGATGACTCAGTGCTACCTGACTTAATTACTGAACACCTACAACAGAGAGTAAGTGCAGACATGAACACAAATCTCTGCAATGATTTCTCTAATGAGGAAATTAGTGATGCCCTCTTTCAGATAGGACCCCTAAAAGCCCCAGGACCTGACGGCTTTCCAGCTAGATTTTTCCAAAGAAACTGGGATATTCTAAAAGATGATGTCATCAAAGGGGTTAATCATTTCTTCTCCTCTTCTCATATGCCAGAGGGTGTGAATGACACAGTAATTGTGCTTATTCCAAAAAACAAAGAGGCAAAGGAGCTCAAGGACTACAGACTTATAAGTTTATGCAATGTCATCTACAAGGTGGTCTCAAAATGTCTTGTTAATAGACTCCACCCCATATTGAAAGAAATCATCGCACCAACTCAAAGTGCTTTTATTCGGGCCGCATGATCACAGACAATGCTATTATTGCCTTCGAATGTCTCCATGTCATCCAACACTGCAATGACAAAAGAGGGGAATTCTGCGCTTACAAATTGGACTTGGCTAAAGCCCGCGACCGTGTTGACTGGAACTACATCGAGATGGCAATGGAAAAATTGGGTTTTGACAGGAAATGGATTGGCTGGGTGATGGAATGCGTAAAATCAGTCAAGTTGTCAGTTCGCCTCAATGGTCAAATGTTCGATGCTTTCACACCGTCACGTGGTCTTAGACAGGGAGATCCTTTATCCCCTTATATTTTCTTGTTAGTCGCTGATGGTTTGTCTACTCTCTTAAATAAGGAAATTTCTACAGGTCAGCTGAAAGAATTACATATTTCCAGGAATGCACCAGGTATCTCCCACCTCCTATTTGCTGATGATAGCCTTCTTTTTGTTCAAGCCAATGAAGAGCAAGCCCTGCTGGTCAAAAACATCTTGAGCACATATGAAAAAGAGCACAGGCCGCTTGATCAGCAATAACAAATGCAGTGTTCTTTTCGGGCGCAACTGCTCGAGAACAACATTGAGACAGTCAACCGAACACGGAAATGCATACAATAGAAATGCGGATGAAAAATATATGGGTCTCCCGGTTCTGAAGGAAGAATGGTAAAAGGAAAATTCGAAGCATAAAGGAAAGATTCAGCAAGCGTACAAACGACTGGTCAGAGAAATACCTTTCAAGTGGGGCAAAAGAGGTTCTTATCAAATCCGTCCCTACAGAGCCTCCCCACTTACGCTATGAGTGTCTTTAAATTCTCTGCGGTCTTTGTGATGAACTTGAGCAATTGATTCGGAATTTCTGGTGGGGTGACAAGCACGAAAGAAGGAAAATTCATTGGCTTGCACGGGACAAAATTACTAAACCAAAGCTCAAAGGTGGCGTAGGATTTCGGGACCTTGCCCTCTTCAACCAAGCACTCCTTGCTAAACAAGCATGGCGCCTCCTGCAGTTCCACGACAGCCTCTGCGCCAAGACTGCTAAAGGCAAAGTATTTCCCTCATGGAAATTTGTTAGATACGAGCTTTCCAATAAACTCCTCGCCAACTTGGAAAGGCATTGAACATGGTCTCGAGCTGTTAAAAAAAAACCATCTGGAGAGTGAATAATGGCCAAAACATCCAAATTTGGAGGGACAATTGGATACCAAGGTCGAATTCCCTAAAGATTTCTAGACCCGCAAAGAGATCCAGATTACGCAGGGGTGTCCGACTTGATCCTTAAAAACCCAAGACGTTGGAATTAATAAAACCCTTATAAAGCAAATTTTCCTTCAGCATGAGGCGAAGAAATTCTAAACATCAGGATTCCGTAAAAGGAGGGTGATGATATCCTCGCTTGGCACTTTGAAAAAGATGGTTTATTCTCGGTCGGGAGCGCATACAAATTTGCAGCGAGATGAATCCCAATGATCGTAGCACAAGCATGTCTGCTGATAGGCGAAACTTTGAGGCAATCCGGAAATCTTGATTGCCACGTAAGGTAAAAATCTTCAATTGGAAGTTGGCCCATAATGGCCTAGCTGTGCAAACAAACGGGCCCGAAACGCCACCTCATCCCCGATGCGACATGCTCGATCTGCGGCGTGGAACCTGAATCCGAACACCATGCCATGGTCCGTTGCACAAAAAGTCGTAGCTCTCCAACAAGCTCTCCGGCAAGTCCGGGACCTCCCTGGTGAGTCTTCTTTTTCTTACACAGACCTACGATTGGTTGCTGATTCTGCTCAATAGTGTTAATAAAAATACAAGAGCCAATCTGATGTTCCTCTTCTGGAGAGTCTGGCATCTCAGAAATGATATCATCTTCGGGAAAGATGAAAGCCTCATATCTGCCTCGGTTGATTTTCTTCAAAACTACTTCACACAAATGAACCCAAATAGTGAGTTGGATACCAAAGGTAAAAGGAAAGCAATCTGTTACTCTGACCAGGCTGAACCCTCCCTTGCTGCTCATAGTGTCTAAAATGAAAAGGTTCCTTGGTCGCCTCCTCCTCCTCGACCGGATAAAACTAAATGTGGATGCGGGTTTTGACCCACACTCTGGTCATGCTGGGCTTGGGTTCATTGCAAGAAACAATGTTGGCGAGGTGTTGTTCTGTGGTTGGTCAAATGACAAGCATTGTGGTTCAGCTGAAGAAGCGAGAATGCCTTGCAGCGTGGGTGGGTCTAAAACATTCTCTTGCCTCCTGGAATGGGCCTCTTTCGCTGGAATCTGGCGCTTTGCGACGGTATGCTATCTGAAGGACCCTTGCAAAAATCGCTCTGTAAGTTGCCACATCATTGAAGAAGCAAAGGGAGCCCTACAACTTTTCCAGGACTTCAGAGTATCTAAATGTCACCGGTCTGAACGAAGCAGCTCATGTCTTGTGTCAATTTGGTAGGAGAGAGCTTTCGATGTTTTTATCGCTAATGGCACCCCGACCTGCGTGTCGGCTGCTTTTAGCTTCAGTTTGTAATAACATTGTTTTAATATAATTAAGCTCTCCCTTTCAAAAAAAAAAAAAAAAAATTAGTAAAAATGGAGGTGCAAATCTGTCACGTACCACTTTGATTCTTTTGAACTGGTCACCTCACTGACAACAGTACCCTTGTTGTCACCGGGTACCACACGTTGCAAGAGGAGAAGATCATGACATACGAAGATGTCATCATCTCACGATCAGAAAAGATCGGTACTGAATTTTCAACCCGAAAGATCTTCTAGGGCGCCCATTGTTGGAAAGAATTGACGACGCTCTTCGGCCAAATTCTCACTCTCCTTAGTGAGAATTCAAAGAGGATCTCTAAGTTGAAGGTGACCATGACGGAAATGAAGGCGACACAAGCAAAGATCGACGAAGCCTAAAAGCTAGAGTTCACCAATCAGATGGCGGATTTGGAGAACATCGTCATCAACCTCGGCGCACGTGTTTCCATGTTCTCTTAAATTTATTAGGCCTGCTTATGAGCCATTGTATTTGTGTAGTGTGTTTGTCTCACGACAAAACAACATGCGTAAAAACATTAAAAAAAATTACGCAGGTAGAAATTGAACGCCACGCGCTCAGCCCACTAGCAGGTCAGCCCGTGGGCTGTGCTCTGTGGTCCGTGTGAAATCACTGGAACAACCGCCTAACAAGCCCAAAAGAGCAAAAAAGGGGCACCAGCCCACCTGAGTCATCCTTCTTCTCCAATCTTCCCGTCCCTCCACAAAGGCGACCCCCTTCCCTTCCAGAACTCTCGCCGCCGTCTCGCACATTCCGTCGCTTCACTTGCCGTTTCCGCTCTTCGCCTCTTCCACAATCCTCACACCCGCCCCTCTCCTCCAAATCCACTACAGCCCAAACCGCCAACTCCCATTCCCCGCTAACGGGCGAGATCCAATGAGGCCGCGCTCCACCAGCGCCGCCCAAGCACGCCGCGCGCCGTCGCCCGGCCCCCCGAGCCGAAGCCTGGCGCCACCAGCGGCAGCGGAAGTCGGTGCCGCTTCGGCGGCGTCACCAACCAACTCCTCCGCCCGAGACCCCGACCCCGATCAAGCCCGAGGACGGCGGCGCGCGGCCCCTCCCGCGCCCTCCTCCGCCTCCGCTGCCTCATCCACCTGCTCTTCCTCCGCCTCGGTCACCCCGGCCCTCAAGCGTCCTCCTCCCACGCCCGCGCCCGAGCCGTGTTCCTCCGCCCTGTCACGCCCGCTGCCCCCCCAACCGTCGTCCTCCGCCCTTTGTCACGCCAGCGGCCAGGCCTCCCTCCACCGCCTGGCCACGCCCTCGTCCGCCCGACACGGTCACGCCAGCGCCCGAGCGTCGTCGTCGCCGCTGCTGCCCGCGGTCACCGTCACGCCTGCGCCCAAGCCGTCCTTCGCCGCCGGTGAGTGAATCTGCATCTCCCATCTGCGCTCGACTCGATCCGCCGCAGCCTGGTGTGGTGGCGCGTCCTCGGTCACCATTGTGTTGCTGCGATTTCTAATGCTGCTCTTGGTTTGCAGTCCTTGAGGAAGGAGGCGTGTTCGACCGCCCGACCATCCGCACGGTTTCGCGAGGCGCAGGACTACCGAGGTTGAGGTTGAGGGACGAAGCAATCCCACCATCGCCAACAAAGGCAAGGAGCTCGTTGTTCTCCTGCGAAGTTGCCCGCCTCTTGGGAAATCTACGAGGAACATCAGGTGAGATACTCTGTGCTTGTTACCTGATAATGACTGATGTCACCTGTGTTGGGTGTCATGTTCAATACGGTTATCCCCTCTTCAGTCCATCTCCGCTGTGCAATTGTTTGTGATTTGGACACCGGTAGAGTAATGGTTGTCCCTTGTGTGGGTGACAGTGACCTCTCTTGTACCCTACATTAGACCAATTATTACTCCTGTTTTTTTTTTTTGTGTCAAAACCTCAAAGATGTGCATTCCTATTTGTAGCAATCTAATAAGTTCATGTTTGAAATGGCAGAATGAGACCACAACATGATATAAGTCTAGCTAATTTTATGTAATTTACATTCCTAATAATCACCCGAGAGAATTAATAAGTCTTTACTTGAGAAGGGAACAGCATCAGAATCACTCTTGTTCCAAGGCACTTCTTGGTAACAAGAGTTCAACCCCTGATTGTCCTAGACTGATATGAAATCGTTCGATTGTTATTTATAGACTAGATGATGCAATTGATGTAGTACTCATTATCTTAAACGCTTGTTGCATACTATTACCAACATATAGTGATGATATAGACTAGAAGAGGTTGTGCTGTAAGGTCTTTCATAATTCTGACAGAATAAGCATACCATGTATCACATAATTTCACAATTCAGAAGCATAGGGAATTCAGGATCTAGGATTTTAGGGACCCTTTAGTTCCAAGGCACTTCTTGGTAAGAAGAGTTTAGCCCCTGATTATCCTAGACTGATATAAAATCGTTCCATTGTTATTTAGATGATGGAATTGATGTAATACTCTACATCTGAAATGCTTGTTGTATACTAACATATAGTAATATAAAGATTGCCATGATTGTTGGTAACAAGAGTTTACCGCCTGGTTGTTCTGTTCTTAGTATGTAGTACAATTACAGCTGCATTCGTGTTGTTCTGCTCCTTAAGTTCAATCCCTGCCATTGATCTCTGATTGCCATGAGGTTACTGCAGTATATCACGTTCAGTAACTATTCAAGGTGAGGTTACAACACTCACAGTTCAGCTGATAGAAACGAATGGAGAATTCAGAAAACTTTAATGTTATTTGTATTCTCAATGATACACTGCTGTCTTTTGGACCCATAAAATTACACTGTGAAGAAAAATTGCACAAACTTGAGCATGCATCGGATAGCATACTCAGATACTACATTCATACATACATACAAGTAAACCAAAAGAAAAACAGAACACCATGGACGATTAAGTAGATAAAGATCCATGGAAGGATTTACTAGGTGACAAACTGTGTCTTGCTTCTCGAGTGCCCAACAAATGGGATGCAGGCGGCGATAAACGTGAGCACGACGAGGACCATGACGACGATGGCCAGACACTTGGCGTGGGGCCGAGACACAGCTCCCACCGTCACCACCATGGACAGATAGAGCCCGAGGGCTATCGCACAGAAGAAGAAGAAACCAACTGCGTTAACAGGCCCTACCATGAAATGCCCGGCGATCGCCGTGAAGAGGCCGCCAAAACTTGCGATGCCCTGCGACAGGTCCAGCAGATGGTCCAGGTGTGGACTCTCCTCATCGTCTCCGATCATGTCCTGTGTGAAGAATGGCAACACGTGCCTGTCGGTCGTGTGCTGCAGCTTTGGTTGGAGGAGGGCGACGGCGGCGGCGAGGAGTAGCGCGGCGAGGATGGCGAAGGCATAGTGTTTGTTGAACGAGAGAATCAGAAGGCAGGTCGCCAACTCTAGGAGGAGCCATGAGATGCAGACCAAGGCGTTGCCCCATTTTGACAGCAGCAGGATGAGCGCTGCATCCACGATGATAGCAACCATGAACAGTGTGTCTTCGGCTCTCAATGCTGTTGATGTAGAATAGTGATGGGTCAGGGACGCGTAGAACATGGGCATGGCGAACCAGAGCGCCTTCAGAGAATAACTGGACAACAACTTTATTTGCTGTTTGAGCTGGCCATCTGTGGTATTATCATTGCCATGGACGATCTGCATTAAAATTAAAGATAATAAATTTTAGTTTTTCGATATGCCAAAAGTAATAATAATGCAGTAATCTCAATAATTCAGCATGTTGTTTAAAAAATAATCATGTAATATGTGTGATTTGATATTTGATATTACATAATCATGTTTACTTCTGTTTAACCTAGGTATGAGTTGTTTATATCTAATCTTGGCGCAGCTACTTCATGTTGCTGCTACGTGATGCTGCTGGTGTATAGATCATATGAGACTAAGGGCAGGAAGGCAAACAAGGGAAATAGCAGATTGGGGAAAGAAAATATAAGGCAGGTTCCTGCTACGTGAAGCTGCTTGGTGTATAGGTGCTATGAGACACTGCGGCACGAAGGCAAACAAGGGAAATAGTAGAAGACGAGTTGGGGAAAGAAAATAAATGTTAGGTTTATGTGAACCTGTTAATTCTTTGCAAATTTAGGGTATCTGTTGTGAGAAGCAACTAGATGAAACGATTATGTGTACAAACCATGTCTACCCTTACATCGATTTCAGATTACTCCTGAATTAGGCTGATCGTTCAATGAATTTATGGGATTGATTGGTGCAGAATCTCGACATTCCTCTAAAACAAAAGTTTGCAGATTTCATTTTTATCTTTCAAACAAGGCTGATTTCACTCAAATTTGATAAATGGGTCAGAAGCAATGGTCAAAACAGTGTTGATGGTAGGCCCTTAATTATTGGCTTCAAAGAAGGCGTTTATCTAAAGTTGTGAACTACAAGCACGTCTTGCAAGATGTTTATTTGATAGCCATGTATGTCTCAAATCGAAACCATGATGCACACAAGATATTTCTTAGATATGTTAGCTTAGCTAAAAAATACATAGGATTGTAGGAAATATCTAGAATAGTGTGGGTTTTGAAATCTGTAGCAACGCACGGTTATGGACCTAGTAAATATACAAAATCCACGTTCTAAATAGCATGCTATAGCGGTGTGGAGCAACTCGCGCTATGCAATCACTAATTTTTTGAGCTATTCACGCTATAGCGCCGCTATCCTTGAATGGTTGTTTCATTTGAATTGTGAACTTGAATTTCACACTTTATGCCTGTTTGCTTGTGCACTGTCTGGACTTGATGCCTTCATGGTTGTTTGTTTTGGGGATGAGAACTTTATTATATGGTTATCATTATCACTTAGCAGATTATATGGTTGTTTGTTGTTTGAATTATATACCGTCATGATTTCCTGTATTTGAAATAAAAAAAACGCGCCAATAGCGGCGCTATAGCGTGAAAAGCATGCTGACGCTACTGTGCATAGCGCCCGCTATAGCGCCCATAGCGGCCAGAATAGGTTGCTGCAATTTTCATGGTCTGCTATCAAAAACATGGTACAAAATACATGACCGTTTTTTAAGGAGATTTTTTTTATATGCTCCAAGGGCCAAAGCTGGATCTCCATGCATAAGGGCCCAGTGGGCCAAAACGGATTTTCCTTCCCGTCTTACCTGAAGGATTTGCGGCTTGAGCGATTGGCAGGCCCACCCTATGATTTGACCCATCTTGCTTGGTCGGCCCTCCTGATTGCTCCCGCCCTCAGCGCTGCTCTGCACCTCCTCTTCCACCTGGGCCCAAAAAAAAAAAAAAAAAAAAAAAACGACGACAAAAACTTGAACCCATGCATGTTGTTTGTCTGTCAGCTAAAATGCTCGTATAACACCTCTCAAAAAAAAAAAAAAAAAATGCTCATATAACAGAACAACAGTCAACAGCACCTTCCCCGTGTGCCCTTCGCCGTCGTCCTCCGCCGCCACCACGTAGGAGAAGTCCTCGTTCCCCGGCACATCCACGGACTGCGGCTTCACGTAGACGTAGGCGTCGTAGACGATGAGGCGGTCGAAGTGCTTGAGCTCCAGCTGCACGTTCTTGAACTCGAAGACGGCCTGGTGGTTGATGGAGGCCTGGTGGTTGATGGACGAGCTGGTGGTGGCCCGGAAGATCTCCTCCATGGTCATGGACGCCACCAGTGTGCGGGTCTCGCGCTCGATGACGCCCCTAACGACGTCGTTGAAGTGCTGCGAGAGGTTGTCGTCGTCGTCATCGTCGGTGCGGGGGCGACGGTGAAGACGACGGCGCGCACGATGAAGGGCAGCTTCTCGCCGCTTATGGCCTGCACCTCGATGTCGAAGGTGTAGTCGACGGGAGCGAGATCGACGCGTTGCCCCAGCGCAATCCCCGCTTTCTTGGCGAGCTTCTCGTCGCTGATCATCAGGCAGCCGTTCTCCTCGTGGCGCCTCTGCACATGGGACGTGCGGGACATCTCCTCGGCGTCGTGGTTCCTCCCTTCCTTCACCCACGGTGGTCGGTGGGGTTGGCTGGCTCCTCTAGTACTACTAATACTCCATTCCATTGGGCGATCAAAAATGAAAATACTGTAGGGAATTGACGGCATTGCCCCTTATCTACACGTCGTCTCATCAGCCGCATGGAGGGTATTGATGGGATTGCTGCTGGTCTGCACAAAGAAATTACTCACTACACTTTGGATTGATGGGATTGCCGCTGGTCTGCATGCACGTTGACTCATCCACTAAAAAGGATACCATAGGCTGGGCTAGTGTGCTTGGCTGGGCTGAAATATCATAGCAAAATGGGAAGAGAAGGAGCGACAGAGGCATCCGTTCGACCGGTTGCCGCGCTGCTTGCGTCTCACCGATCGGACGGGAAGATCAGTGATCCTTTATTCCTTTAATTATACTATTCTTTTGTCTCGTATACATATAAGAAATAAATAACAAAAGCAATATTATAAATCTTTGAATTTTTTTATCCATCTCTAAATAGATTTCCACAGCAAAGTACTAATATAGTTTTGATTAGTTTTTATTAGATTTGAATCAGTCAATGGTTCAACTATTCAAATTATGAACTGAAATCTTGAGTACTTTGTATCTAATCCAGTTAAATAAATATGTCTCCAAGTTGTATGTGCTCCCTCTGCCTAAGAAAGAATGCAAACTATGGATTGCGTGCGGTTAAAATGGTACACGTTTAACCAAATTTTTAGTGAATAATATTCATATTTATGGCTCCAAATCAATTTATTATAAATATATTTCATGATTAATCTAATGATATTTATTTGATATCATAAATATTAATACTTTTTATCTATAATTGGTCAAACTTAAGATACTAAAACGTGACAATCGTGCTATAATTGCATTTTTTTGGACGGAGGGAGTATGTACCAATACAACCCTCAATGAGGGATGCTATTTGGAAAATCAAGAAAGGTTTCCTCAACATAATCATAGAGGAAAACCAATGCTTAATATGTCAGCAACTAAGTCCTTGCCAGTTTTAATCAGAGATTAGAATTACATATTTTTTATAGGTCTTTTTAAAGGAACTCATGCAACTCAATATTTAGCTGTATCAGCACATGGATAATTGACGCTTATTTTTCTCAACCTGTGTGATCTGTTCAGTATTTTGATACCAAAATTATGTTGAACTAATTTTTGGATAATGTAAGGGGGATATAAGAAAAAGGGTTGTGGGAACATTTTCTTACCATCTATTTTGCAAACAGTGAGCTAAATTTATGATTCAAGAAATCTTCTTTATTGCACACTTGTGACTAGCTCACTCACCATGTAGAGGGAATTATTAAGGAGAACAGGAGAGCAAGAACAAAGGAATTTGATGTAACACCCTAGGTGTTAAGCACTAATAAACCTTGATTATGTTCATCATCATGCTTAGTAGTCATGCATGGTGGCATTCATGCATTGTATGCATCAAACTTAATGCATATGTGGCATCTAGGCATAGCATATATGAGTTGTGTTGTGGCAATCAAAAATCTGACTTAAGGTACTTTGTGACCTTGTATTTTTGGAATCCACTTAAACACTTGAAACTGTGCCCAAATAAACTTTGAGGTGTAAAGTGTGTACTTTACACTAGTGTCAAGGTTGTGCACTGTTCCCAAGTCAAACAAGTTTAAAATTTGAGCTCAAAGATTGAAGTCACTGTTGTTCTCAGTACTTAACCAAAATTTGGCTCTCTGAAACACAGTAATGAAGTTCAATGTTTGAGAGTTTATTAAATAAATTTTCATAAATAAAATTTGTGCAACCTTGGTGCCATTTCAAAGTTTGAAGTTTCAACTTTGATAATGTGCCATTGGTTGTGTTTTTTATCACTTTATTTGGTCTCAGTAACTAGTTGCTCAAAGTGCTTAACTAAAAATTGTTTCAAAACTCAAAAACTGAACTTCAGTTTTCAGTGTTGACACTCAAAAATGACCGGATATATTCTCGGTAGTTTAAGCGTGACCCAAAAATGACCGGATATATTCTATGACATGTACAGATATTTGATCCGCTTTGATCTGAAGCGCAATGGAGTGATTGATTTTGAGGAGTTCGTTCGGTCCCAAAGCATTTTCCATCCGGATACGCCGATGGCGTAAAAAAGATTGCCTGTAAGAACAAGAAGTTCCTATTTCATCTCCCACCTTCTGATGGAACTTGTCTCAGCAACGTAGTTTTAAGATTACTCTGATGTAGTGCTTCAGGATGAAAGTAAAGCTCAATTTGTAGTTTTGCAAATTGTTTTTTCTCACTTTTATCTCACAAAAATGTACGTAAGAAACATGGCTTCGAGAATAAGGCAATTTTAGAAGATAGAGGAAAACATGAACGGGTAAAAACCATTCATTGCATAAAGCTAGCAGAAATATTTAATTTCTAGTATGATAAATTACTAACCACTTTGATCATTTGTACCAAAATTATCATCTGCTCTTGTCACTTGCCATATGTTTCTTCCGTAATTCGAATCTTAAAGAATTCTTCCTTTCGGTTGCATTTCGGCTATATGATCCGAGAGGTAATGGATTCATTGAACACGAAGAGGTTTGTGTCATTAATCTTCTTTGAGCGACTTAATGTTCTTATTGCCGATATTGCACTCCCCGAATTCCGACACATAACCAAGACTTCGGTATTCGAATGCAAAGGCCTTTGAAAAATGGTAGCCTATTATGTTGGAATTTGGAAATAAAAAATCCCATATCACTCCAAATGAATGTTTTATATATGCACTAATAGTGGATTGCAAACTATTTCAACTTGATTAGCTCAAAAAGCCTATGTTAACAGAGTCTTTTCTCTAAACATTTCTGCAGCTTGAAAGAAATGGTGCCGCCATTCTCAATGAATCGAAATTACTTCTTTTCGACAACGTTGTTGAACAAATTGTTGATCAGTACAGTGCTTCGATAGAAACCGTTACTTTCATCTCAATCATACCTACTGTTGCTTGGTCCACAAATATGTCCACCACTGAGCTTAAAGCCTTAAAGTGTAATGTTAGTCTCGTGACACATGTGTTCGCTCTAAATTTCCATCCAGGTCTTCACTTTATTGATACCAAAGCAAAGTGTCGTAGCTTTCAGCTAAATTTCTTCCCAAACTTTCACTATATGTTTCAAGTTTTCAATACAATTCTTGTGGCGCCGGAAGCACCATATCGCAAAGTCACCAGCTAGATTTTATGGCATGCTAACCTAAGTTTTAAGCGGACTTTCAAGCAAGCGTACATGAACGACGACGGGAAGATAGATCCCGATGAATGGAAGGTGTTCGCAAGTAAAAACCCAGCTCTTCTAAAGAACATGACGCTTTCAGATCTAAAGTAAGCCTGCCGATTACATTTTTTTCATGTTGTAAAAACGCTTAACCATCACATGGATTGATTTATGGAGTGGTAAACTCGACGACGTGTTACATTGTGTTGTGCATCTTCTATACAGGGGATATAACCATGGCGTTTCCCGCCTTCGCTCAACTCGAGCTAGTGATGAAGAGTTGTAGGTGTAGCACCCCATGCTCTCCGTATATTTCTCGGTGTGGGCGTGGGCGATGGCCAATTTGTCGGGAAGGAAGGAACACCGGTCGCTCGTTGACTCGGGTTTCAGCAAACAAAGAAAGCGGAACCTTCGAAGGTGCAGGCACTACGTATCGCTGATTTGAAGGGTGAGAATAGGAATACCCGTGTGGCAACCTAGACAAACAACGACCGAAGGATGCAACCAAGCTATTGTATCTTTGTAAGCGGGTGGTTCACTTTGAGGGCATGGTTGTAAGGGACGTAAGGATGAGTGCTAGGTCTTCCTCTTTTTTTGATTTTGCTTTAATTCATGAGGTCTGTAAACTGGTATGTGTAAGCAAGCACTGGAGTCCCATGATCAAGAACAAAGGAATTTGATGTAACACCCTAGGTGTTAAGCACTAATAAAACTTGATCATGTTCATCATCATCCTTAGTAGTCATGCATTATGGCATTCATGCATTGTATGCATCAAACTTAATGCATATGTGGCATCTAGGCATAGCATATGTGAGTTGTGTTGTGGCAATCAAAAATCTCACTTAAGGTACTTTGTGACCTTGTATTTTGGAATCCACTTAAATACTTGAAATTGTGCTCAAACAAACTTTGAGGTGTAAAGTGTGTACTTTACACTAGTGTCAAGGTTGCGCCAATGTTCTCAAGTCAAACAAGTTTAAATTTTGAGCTCAAAGATTGAAGTCACTGCTATTTTCAGTACTTAACCAAATTTTGGCTCTCTCTGAAACACAATAATGAAGTTCAATGTTCGGGAGTTTATTAAATAATTTTTCATAAATAAAATTTGTGTTCACGGGCCTACTAAGCCCAAATATATAGGTTTAAATGGCCCAAAACAAACGACATGGGCTTTTTCCTGTTCGGGCCATAGGCCCACCTCCTCAATAAAGTCAAGCGGTCGACCTTGAAACAGCATCTCCTCCCTGCACTGCAAAGCCTTCTTCCTCTGTCGCCGACCATTTCGGATTTCTCTCTCTATGCTCCGACTCCCACATCCGCTCACCTCACTTCCCTCCCCGCTCCGCTCTTCCTTCCTCCTCTGCGACGAGGCCCACCACCAGAGGTCCATCGCGGCGATGGCGATGCCACCGGGGCGGGATGTCGTCTTCTACCCCTGCTGAAGATCGACTCGCCCGACTAATCGTGATTAATCGTACTTACCGGTTCCAATTTGCTTCCGCTAATGTATTCACAATTGTCTTACTGGTTTGCTCTTGCTCTCTGCCGCTGCCAGTGCCTGATGCTCTGCTCTCTTCTGCTTGATGCTCACACTAGTTGATGGCTTCATGCTTCACTGCTTGCTTTCTTAACCAATTAATGATGGTGAGTACTATGTATATCAGTATAGCACATACAGCTTGGTACAAGTATACTACATATATATAGCACATACAACTTCATACAGTTATACACTTATATAGTACATATATATAGCACATTATAGCTTGATACAGGTATACTACAATACTACATATAGCACGTACACCCTTGTACAATAGTATGAAGGCAGGACTCTACCAACTTGGTTCGATTAGTCGTCTGATCGGTCCCCTTACTACTAGTATCGATTATGCAACTTGATACCATTATCCAAGGCACAAACACAATGTCACTTGCATGTGTCAGCTTTACTTCAGCCATCCTGCATGTGTTGAGTTCCATCTTCAATAGAGCTATGCACGCAATAAGGTCAGCAGCTCTGTTAAAGTTTCATTTTCTTGCTCCTTTGCATTACTGCATCTATTCTGAAGCATTTGTGCCATACAATATATGACATGGATATTTTGGAGTCTAATACTGCATTTTTTTTTATAGTACCATTAAAGCCACATTTGTAAGATTAAGATGTAGTTCAGCTCCTTTAGTTTTCATCCCTGCCATTGATCTCTGATGGTTAGTGTCATAAGTTGTCACCATAGTATATTATGTCTGATGAGCAACTCCTCCGTCAGGTTATGCTTATGCCACCATGGCGTGTTGTCACAACTTGACAAGCGACAAGACTGAACACAGAATGAAATCTCGATAATCACTAAAGGGCATTAATCAAATATTTTTCTCTTACCCTTCTGTCTCCTTGAAACTGAGTAAGTATTTTTTTTTCATTCCTTCTTGAAATTGAGTAGGTAACTTTTACTTCTGACAGGTTGTGCCAATGAAAAGCCATGCAAGATATGATGATTCAATTAAAGTTGTTATAATCAAGCCAAATGAGATTGGTAGTCTTATAAGTTTGTTTGATTTGAGAAAAACATGCCATTTATTCAGCTTCACCTTCACATGACATGGCTAAATATTATTCTGTATTCCTTGTCAACATCCAAAACAAAGGTTCTCAATGTATTACCACACAGATTCGCATTGGTTGTCTTTACAAGGCTATGAGATTACTAAAACTATGGTCCGCTGATGTATTCTTCTCAGCCTGTGTGACGTGTTCAGCAGTTTGATGCGAAACTATATTGAACTAAATTTTTGGATAATGCGAGGAGATATAAGAAAGGGTTGTGGCAACATTTTCTTACCATTTATTTTTCAAACTGTGAGCTAAATTTATGATTCAGTAAATCTTCTTTATTGCACACTTGTGACTAGCTCACTCTACAAATACAGGATAATATTGAGGAGAGCAACAAAGGAATTTGACATTAACATGTCTATAGCTGTTGCTCTTCTAGCATAGACGTTCTTCTTTAAAACTACACAAAATTGTCACTTAGTCAGGAATAACTGTTCATTCTAATTCAAAGACACAATGCTGCCATTGATATTGCTCACTGGATTCGAATGATTCTCAAATACAAGAATTATCTTTGTTTTTCTTCTTAGTTGCAATATACTTGTTGCAGAGTTTGCTGGATCCTTGCGTCGCTGTCCGTGGGAGCAAGGGGAGACCACCGATGGAAGCAGACCTACTAGTTATAGCCAGGTGATCGGCACACCCTTCTTGTTTATCTACTACATAGAACTTGCTTCATACATTAAGTCTGAGTTACCCGATCATAGTTGATTAGGCAAAATATTTCTTCCCAACCTGCCAGATAGGGACTGGAGCTATTCCAGAATACATTCCAAACCATGACAATCAGCCTGTAATGATGTATGACTCATTACTCACAGTTCAGACAACAAAATGAAAGGAGAATTCTGACAAATTCTTGTGATTTGTATTCTCAATGGTATTTCTGTCTTTGAACCAGTAAAAATACATTATTTTCAAAAAGAATGCACAATAGCAGCACCATATCGCACATGATACTCAGATACATACAAAGAATTTTTTTTTAAAAAAAAGAAACTTCCAAGATCCAACGAGGCGCCTGCGTTAGTATTAGAGCCGCCTTTTGGTTGCATTCTCAGAAGTCAGAACATGCATGGCAAGGTTCTTCCTGTGAATGGAGTCTACTTTACAACTTTTGGATTGGTCACTGAGTGGTGAACAAATGAGATTGAGGCAGTAATGATAGTGAGCAGGAGGAGGACCTTCAGCACGATGGTGAGGCAGGCGGCATGGGGTGGAGACACAGCTCTCATCGCTATGACCATCATCAGATAGAGCCCGAGAAGTACAGTACAGAAGAAAAAAGAAGCCAGCTGCGGTGACTAGCCCTACCATGTAGGAGTAGTATCCCATGATCATAGCGATGATGAAGAAAACCACAATGTCAACCACAAACAATATTTTGATGGTGATTGATGTTGATGAAGAAAGATTCATGTATGAAAAACAATATGGCGCAAGCGAACAACAGGACCTTCATCAGAGTATAGTTGGGCCAACTTTTCTTTTTGCTGTTCGAGCTGAATAGTTGCTGTATCAATACCATTGCCATAGATGACCTGCATTTTTGTGGGAAAAAAACTAATACCATCAAGTTTAGATATGCTGAGAGTAATCAACAACTATGTATTTTCTTTAATCCATACTAAAGGTATCATATCCTCACTTTCCACTTTCCAAGAAGTCAAACATTTTTTTAACTTTGACCAAATATATATGTAAGAAAATATTAATTTTTACGGTACATAATTACTAATTAGTACTATTATAGATAAATCGTTGAATATATTTTAATAGTAAACTTATTTGGGGATGCAAATATTGCTAGTATGTTTGTATAAAAGTTGATCTTTATAGGAAGTAGTTAACCTTAAACTACACTAGCAATACTAAAAGTTGATCTAATGAGATGGAGGGAGTAGTTATCAGCACTTAATATTCCTCTACTGGTAACCACTGGGGTATGCGTATGCCTTGGGAAAAACAATCCTTTTTGGTCTAATATAAAAGAAATCGCACAGGAGTCGCTAGGCTGGATCTGCAAGCCGTTTGGACACAAGCCCAGTGGGCGTTGGGGGCTGCAGGTGCAGGTGCACTAGGCCCAAAACGTTAAAAAAAAAAGTGTGGCTTCAGCGATTGGCAGGCCAAGCTACATGACTTCTTCATGGATCTTGCTCGGCCGCTCGCTGCTTTGCAACTCCTGTTGGACGTGGACCTGGGCCCAAAACGAAAAATGAACACGAAGAAAAAAAAATGAAAATCAGCCTATGCATGCTTTGGATGCCATAATAATTAATAGATTCTTGCTATATAAAAGTTACCATTAACATCAGAAAAATATGCAAAATCTAGATAAAAAATCAACCTATGTATGCTTTCGAAGCTCTTATTATAACTAATATAATAGATTCGTGGTTGTATAAACGTTGCCATTAACACCAGAATACATGCAAATTCTATATCAAAAGATCTGTGCTCATCAGGTCTTGGTCAGCTTGTGGTCAGGCCAAGCGAGCCAGAAGTCTTAAATCGACTCCTTACTGAAACAGATGGATAATATTAGCTGGAGCTTTGAAGCCTTTGAGTTGATATTCATTAATAGAAACTGTAATAGATTAGCTCATGAATGTGCTCGTCTTGTATCCTGTGATAGCTAGGTGGAGGAGTGGCTTATAACCCAACCGGATCTAAGGGATATTGTAGACTCTGATTGTAACCCTGGTCATGGCTAATATATGAGGTAACGTATCTATGGAAATGTTATGAAAACACATTACAGAAACGACAAAAAAAGTCATCTAAATTTAAAAAAATCACACATGCAGAGATGATATGATGATGCACAATCCCCGTAAAATATCTTGTCTAAACTCGACTTCGTTGAAATTTGTTATTTTTATATCTCACAAACGAAGTCAAGTTTGGACAAGATATTTTACAAGATTGTGCATCATCATATCATCTACATGCGTTTTTTTTTCATAAATTTAGATGACTTTTTATCGTAGTTTGCACAGGTTTCCATAAGCAGTTCTGCTTCCATAAAGATACGCCACAATATATGAAGCTCCGGTTTTCCTTAAAAAAAGATTTGTACGTGCTCATAGATAGGGTATTAGTGGAGAAGTAATACGCGAAATTAGAGATTTGGAATGAGTACGACTAGTACCTGCTTCATCTCGTCGTCGATATGGGCCTCCACCTGGACCACCCACCCGTCCTCAGCGCTGCGTTGCCGTTGCACCTCCTGTTCGCCCTGGGCCCAAAAACAAAACAGAAAGGGAAACCGACAGCCAGAGAGAAAAAAAAACTGAGCCCATGCACGTACGCTTCGCTTTGCAAGCTCTTTTTTTTTTTTTTTGTCAAAACACAAGTCAGTCAGTCAGTCAATTGGGAAATAAGTGACAGTCATCAACACCTTCTCCGTTTGCCTTGCTCCGCCCTGTCGCTCTCGCCCTCCCTCGGCCACCATGGCCACGCAGGAGAAGTCGCCCACGAGCTGCGGCTTCACAGACGTAGGCGCCGCCGACGATGAGGCGGCCCAAGTGCTTGTTGAGCTCTAGCCGCACGTTCTCCAACTCGAAGACGGCCTCCTGGTGGTTGATGGACGAGCTAGAGGAGGCCCGGAAGATGTCCGCCATGGTCATGGTCGCCGCCAGTGCACACGGGCCTCGCGGCCGATGAAGCCGACGAGGTCGCTGGAACAAATGGCCGGAGAGGTTGTCGCCGTAATCGTAGCGGATGAGGCCTTTGTCGCCGCCGCCGCTGCCAACGCCGGGTGCGGGGGACGATGGTGGTGAAGACGACGACGGCGCGGCAGATATGAAGGGCGGCTTCTCTCGCGCTTATGGCCTGCACCTCAACGAAAGAAAGTCTTTACGCCGCAGCCCTTCTCGGCGCCCGCACATGAGCCAAACGGGACATGTCCCGCCGCCGGGTACATCAGTCCAAGGCGCGGTAAATTTTAATTCCTGCCATTCCGGTCAATCATCATCATCGCGCCGGCCAAAAAGGTGTGTTTCGGGACTTTTCGGAAGTGACCGGACGGCAACCGGGCGCGTCGTCCGGTCATTGTTCAGCCGGTCCGTCGCGGCGTCCTCGGGGAAGGCCCGGCTTATCGCATTCTCGGCGCGGTTTCGTGAGCTCTGGGAATCGATCCGGGCGCTAGTGATCGGAGCGTCCGGCCGGACGGGCCCAGCGTCCCCGTCAACACGTGGACGGGTTGTGTCCATACGATCCCGAACCGATCTCTTTTACGATCATGTTTGGGTCGGTTTTTGAGATTGGAAACGTCCAAGGACGGTTTTCTAAAAGGATAAGACCACCCTCTTCTATATAATAAAGAGGTTCATGGCCGATTTGATCCCATCTACATCCAATTGACAAATCAATCTACTACCGCCTTGCTTGTAGGGCAACTTCTCCTCTACCTTGCCGCTCGGGCGGCTTCCCGCGATTTCGCCGGGCGTTCTAGGTGGCCTTGCCGATCCTAGGGCACCCCTCGCGGCGTCCTCCTCGACGGGTCTTCCCCGAGGTGCGTTCGAGGTTCTTCCGGCCGCCACCGAAGCTCTACATCGGCCCTAGCTTCTTCTTTTGATCGCTCGCGGGCTGATCATGCTTTGCGTTCGCGCTTTAAGGTTGTGTGCAACCTTCGCGGGCGCCCAAGGCCCTCCCCGGTGTGTTTGGCGTGAAACCCTAGTTTCGCTGGCAACATACTTTTTGGCGCACTCACCGGGAACTCGAGACGCCAATTGCGCTTTTGAAGATCTCGCACCATGTCTAACGACGGGCATGAAGCATGGTGAGGTGCATGATGACAACATCATCCACCCCGCTACTACCGAAGAGCTTCCCTAAAGAATTGAAGCGCAAGCTTCAAGAATTATTGGATTCTACTTCGCGTGCGTTCTTGGAGAGTTGCGCCAAGGGCCGTGGTGACAAGGTGGAGCTATACAGGCCCGTCACCGTCAAGCTTCCCGACTTTTCGCCCACCTGTGAGGTTGAGGTAACGGATACCGGCCCTAAATTCGATGATTCTTATCCTCAACACGCTGATTACGTTGCTATGCTTGATGGCCATAAGAAAGAAGTAGATTCAAGTATTACTATGCTGTTGGTATGATTATGGCTAGATTTGATAAGTTAGAAGGCAAGTCACTTAGAATAGAAGAGATTGATAATGAGTGAGTTTGGTATGCCTTCTAATTTCTATGATAATCAAGCATGGTACACGGCCTATAGCAAAGGTAAATCGGCCCATTTGGCTCCTTCAGAAGCCGATAAAACCGGTTCTACTAGCAAAGAGACAGCAGCTAACTACAAACAAATGGTTACTTTTGCCAATACACAAGATCGCAATCGGCAACCGTCAATAGGTCAAAAAACACTAGGAATTCGGGGGGCAACAACATATTACCTAACCCACCGAAATCGCCTAGTCAAATTCCTCGCTTTTGGCAATGAAACTACAGCTCCTAGTCCTCCTCCCCGCCGATATGACCGATGCGTTTAGTCGGGCTAAAGGAAGATTTAAATAAGTCTTTGCAGGAAAGTTTAGGTGTCCAAATCAAAAACTTCAAGAGGCATCTATAACAAGCCGTACCCTCCACACTTTGATCACTTGAGAAACCCACCGGGGTGGAAGGTACCTGACTTTCAAAAATTTAGTGGTAATGATGATAAATCTACCATGGAGCATGTTAGCATGTATCTAGCTCAGTTAGGCGAAGGGTGTGCTCATGATTATATGAAATATCGTAATTTCCCTTTATCGCATCGGCAATTTGCTTTTCATGGTTTACTTCTTTGCCATCATCTACTATTGGTTCTTGGGCTCAATTAGAAGAAAAAATTTCATGCTCACTTTTATGATGGAGTCCAAGAAACTAGGCTATCACATTTGACATCGGTTAGGCAAGGGCGCATCGAATCTGTGCTTGAGTTTATTAGATGTTGTAAAGAGATTAAAAACCCATGTTTCCATTTGATGATTTCGAAAGCGTGATTTAGTAGATATATGCTTTAATGGTTTGCATCATAAGATTAGAGATAAGCTTGAGCATATTCAATTTACTACTTTGCCTCATTTACTTGAGAGAGCTATTGCTATTGAATCGTGTTTAAAAGACTCTCAAGATCATGAATATAAATCTCGTCGTTCTAACATGCACAATGTAGACGATTATTCCTCGTCTCGACGATGAGAGTAAAGAGGTAATGGCTGCTGAAATTAGGTGGCCAGGTGAGAACAAACAAGTAATCTTGCCCTTCTCTCAAGCCGATTAATAAGAATCGGAATGAGGAAGTAAAGTTTACTTTCGATGTGTCTAAATGTGACCGAATCTTTGATGAATTGCTAAAATTCGGTACATTAAGATTAATTATACTATGCCTTCGCAGATTAGTTGAAAAAAGCGGGCTTATTGTAAATATCATAATTCTAATTCTCATGCAACTAATGATTGTAATGTCTTTTTGTCGGCAGTACAATCGGCTCTTAATGAGGGCCGATTAAATCTTACCGATATGCAACTAGACAAGAATCCTTTTCCAAAGGCATGTGATTGAAGCTAAGAAGCCCAAAGACAAGACACTTGAGGCCAAGGCTCCCGCCATCTTGATCCGGCCCCCGAGCAAGCTGCTACAACTCAAGGCAAGAACGTGGTCATTGGTGAGCCTCGCCTGCACTCGAATGTTCCTAAGAATTTGGGACAGCAAGTGTTGGCCGAGCAAAACGAGGAAGGCAAAACAAAGCTCACCATTGTTGCCCGCCTTTCGGCCAAGCATTACGGCGCCAAGCTTGGCTAGATGGTCGAGCGGCGCAAGGGAGATGGCTGATCACGCCGCGGTGTTCCGGGCCGCTTTAAGGTTGTGTGCAACCTTCGGTGGGCGCCCAAGGTCCCGCCGGGTGTGTTTGGTGTGGAACCCTAGTTTCGCGTCAACATACTTTTTTGGCGACTCATTTGGAGAACTTCGAGACGTCAATTACGTTCTTGGGGAACCGGGAGCCGTGGCGGCCGAGCCTCATGATGTTTTTTTTTTTGTTTGGTGTGAGTTATCCGAGCGTAATAATAACCTTCAGAATAGAAGCTTCCACCGCGATCTGTCTTACGCACGCATAAATTCGCCGAACCCCCGCCGCCGAGGCGTCTATCACTAGTACCGAAATTCTTTGTGGCGGACGTTTTTGCTTTTGGCGTGGTGGGCAAGGCTGCCCGTCACCAACGAAAGGTCACGGTTGTCGTGGGCTTTCGGCGTGACTTCCGCCTCGCCACGCATAAAAGTCCGGCCGTGGGGGCGTATAACGCGCCCGCCACACAAAAATATTGTTATCCGCCGGGCGGGCGTGTTATGCCGCCCGCCACGCGGTTAACTTATTATGCGTGGCGGCGCGTTATGTTGCTCGCCACGCTTGATTTTTTAAAAATCTATATATATATGTATATATATATACATATATATATATATATATATATACACATATATACATATACATATATATCTATCAATCCATACACACATATATATAAGAAAGATCGGATACTCAAATATATATCATACACATATATATATACAAGTTTCACCGATCGATCGATCCATTTGTTCATATCGAACAAGTACTATTTAATTACAACATCTATACAAAAATTGCGAGCTATATGTTGATTTGGATGAAGATAGTCCTTAAGCCCTAGCCGTTCCCATCTCCTTAGCGGCGCAAACTTTTCAAAACAGCCCACTCCACTCCACATTGAAGAACGGCCGGCCTTCATGAACTATCATGTCTAGAGTAAAATTGCGGATGTTCGACATCAGGCGCCCTCAACCGCATCTCATCGGAGGCCTTTTGAAGTATCCCCAGAACTTGTTCCTTGCGCCCTGAGCCAGTTTGGTAGAGCTGGATTTGTACCTTCCGCAGGCTCGAGGTACTCACGCATCGAAGAATCCACACAAGTTTGATCCGAAGGGTTGTTTGAGGCACCGCACACAATAAACCCGTGTTATTAGTAATATCGGGCAATAGCTAGGTAGTCGCATTAAAGAAAACTATGTTTCATTTACGCATCGGAAATCTCGCCTGATTTTGAGTCTATCTCCATTGCGCCCTTACATTTCTAACCGTCGATCCCAAAGATTTCGGATCCTTTAAGTATTGCTTGTAAGCGGTGTAATTTAAAAACCACTAAATTGTTAACGATATATGATATTCGACTCTAGTAATTGAATAAGGAGTTCATCGATCACTTACAATCTCAAGATTTGTTCAAAATGTCGGTAGTCGCATGCGGGTTTGAGCCTCGTAGTGAGTCAAAGACAACGCCCTCCCCGGCCCCGAGGAAAGATCATGAAGCATATCCAATGTCCTTCGATCCCTATTCAGACGGGGTAAGGCCGTAATACATCGATACCCTTTTGGCTTGACCTTTTCATTGCTTGATATCACGCACTCGCTACTTCCAACTTCTTAGCTCTTTTCGTTTTAGCCCGGATCTTCTCGTCTTTCCTCGTCCGTCAAGTTCACCAAGTCGATGGTCCTTTCTTAGATTGAAACCGACGATCCGATTCTCATTAATGTGCGCTGGAGAGAGGTAAATAATACCATTATTCAACTTTTGGGCTGCATCGGCGCTCAACCTACAAGGACATGTGGTTGTGGCATAGGTACCTTTCAAACAAAGAATCTAAATACGGATGCAAGGTACATGTGCAAGTAAAATTACGCTTACATAGTAAACAAGGTGACTTTGGGCAACGCCAAGGTCCCCGTCGACGAAGTAGTCTCGACATGTCTTGGAAATCAACCAAGAACTGGACATCGGTGTGGTAGTGGAACAACTCCTTAGGAAGAAGGACGCTGAAGCTATGCAATCCACGCTTTGGCGCACTCTATCTACCATGCGTGGAACTTCCGAGTCTCCCGGTCCCCGGCATCGATGAGCTGGGCCTTTGGTATCATGTACTTCCCAAACTCGAACAGCCTGGGGCATTCGTCCCGACACAAACCCGACATAAGGTGGGGATTTTGGCCTGCAAAAGAGGCGGTACAAATGTTAGCTACGGTTGCGAAAAAGAAGTAGCTAATATTACAACTCGTTGTTTCAAGCGGGGGCATACCTTTCGCACTTAACATCTATTCTTTGGGGGCCTATTGGGTGATGGGTACTTCGTACGACCTCCTCTTCATCGAATGTCGGCTTCTTCGGTGGTGGAGGGCATTTGCTAGCTCCACTCATTTTACGCTTCCCTAGGCTGAGGTGTTGTCCATTAGAGGCCTTGAGTGTAGATGGGTGTCTCCCCCTACTCCCTCTCTCCTTAGGACTGGCATTGTGTTTTCGCCAGTTGCTTCCTTGAATGTCGCTGCCCTCATGTGCTCAAGCCTCCCAGGCTCCTCAGTGCCGCTCTGAGGTGTCGGGCTCCTTAGGCTCCTTCGGTGCTCGCCCCTTAGGCTCCTCGTGCCGGCTCCTTAGGCTCCTTCGGTGTCGCCCCCTTAGGCTCGCCTTTGTGCCTCCAGTCCTTAGCGGGGGGTACTGAACCATGAGTAGGGTCGTTGCCTCCGCCGTCCCCCACCATCTTCATCATCATCTGAAGAGTCACCATAGGGGTCCTGTAAAGGGCGACTGGTCCCGCCGGGCCGTTTTCTTTGGTGTACCTAAGGTGAAGTCAATTTCTCGACATCTTCACCAATGTCCACCTTCGCCACAAAAGATGTTGTGTAACGTAGCAGCTCCTAGAGTCTCCGACATCGTTATGACCGGATAGTCCAAATTCTCCCGCCTTCATGTTCTCCGCGCCACGCAATCCAATGTTGACTTCAAAGACATTCGGGAGGGATCTCGCGGCGCTTCGTACTTTTGCAAGATCCGGAGGAAATACCACCCCCTCGCCACCTCCTTCCTTTGCCCAACCCGGCCGCCGTATCAACATTACACACCGCGGTCTCTTCGTGATATCATCCACCTGGTCCGTGGCCAAACGCCAGAGGTCTTTCGGGGTTGCCGGGGTGGGCACCTGGGCATACGGCGTTCTGAACATCCGGTTCCGACTTCGACCATCCGGGGGTCGTTGCTCGTGAGGGCCTCTTTTGATGGATCGGGTGATCATTTGCCGCAAGCCTCATCACGACCTTCTGCCTCGCACCACTCCTTATACCTGCGCTTCGTGTGATCGCGAGGCGACTATCTCGACCGCCACGCGAGCCCACCACGCCCAACTCTTCCCCGAGCTCATGCCCGCGGACGCGCCGCTGATGCGCCGGGGTTTCCCAAGGCAGCGTCGGTATCGTGTCCCGACGAATCTCGAGGCTCGGTGTTCTTAGCCAGCAGTGGGTCTCTATGACCTTCTTCTCGACCTCCTTCATGCGGGGTTGGGCCTGCGCCTCTTGGGCTTGTGGTCGTAGAGGAAGTCCGGTCCTTTCATCACATCCTCAAACGCGATCCGCCCCCCAGCTTCCTGTCTTCTCCTTTCTTCCGCACGCCACGTCGCTTGTGTCCTGCGTACCCAATATTGCCCATGTAGTGGGGCAAATTCCGTTTGGCTATCTCTCGCGGAACTTCTCGCCGCTTTGCTTTCGGGGCGTGTTTAGCCTTTTTGCAGAACTCTTCCCATACTTCTTTTCGGAGATCATGGTGTATTTGCTGAAGGGTAGTCGCCCTTTCTTCGAAAGTTCTGCGTTGAGCCTATACTTCCGCCTCGAAGCATCTTCCCCGCGAGGAAGTAAACATGCCGCCGACCTTTTCCATATCGGGCGCTCTTGATGATATCAAACCGCTTTCGAATCTGCCCCACACCCAGAACTTGTCGCTGTCGGGATGGCTTTTCTAGTCTTCCCAAAGAATGGAGACCTTATCTTTCACGGTGACCGCGAGACTTGGGAGGCTTGTGGCGACTTTAGTGGCAGCAACGGCTGCTTGGCTCGGCCCCAACTCTTAGTGAGGACCTCATCCCGTCTTCTTGTGCCTCCCATTTCTCCCCTTCTCCGCTTGGCTTGTCTCACTTTGCTTTGCACGAAGAAGGTGGCGATGAGCGTAGGGGGTTGTTACTCTGGCTGCTTGTGGAGGAAGGTGGCGGAAGCGATTGGTTCGGCATGTACTTCCTTAACCCGGCAGCTTCTTGCTTGGTGCTACGTCCCTCGGGTTGAAATTAGGATCATCTTCCTCCTCGATTACGTTCCTTCTACCCTTACACGGGCTATCTGAGGCTCTGCTTGGAGTCTTTGCGTAGTACTAGAACATTGCCACTATTACGAGCTAGGCGACTCCCATTCAAAGGCTGACCTTGAGGGTGTTCTTGTTCATTAAGCCATTTCAAGCTACAAATATATAGTGCTTTTAGTACTATAGTATATAGGAGGAGTACATAAAGCATAATTCAAAATTATGAAAAGAGAGAAATAAAAAGATTGGCTCGGATATAGCCCCCTTGTGATCACATCGCTTCTAAACTGGTTGCTTTGTACAAGCCGCCCTAGTTTAGAAGCTTCCAAGTATAGGGGACATTCAATCATCATAGCCACGCCTTTTTCTGACAATTAAGTTCATGTCATCGCATATATGCCAATCGCCAAAGACTAATGGGTTCACATCATTGCATATATTTTCAAAACAACAACAATAATTAAATAGATTCGGTTCATGACAAGTAGGCAAATTAAGTAGATCAAGTTTAAGCATACAGGGTAATATTGACATATGAGAATGAGAATGGTGACCAACAAAGATTAGGGAGCCAAGCCAAATAAAAACTAGTAGTTTTGCATTTGCATTAGAAGCCAAAGCCAAGCCAACAAATAACATATGACACTAGCTAAGGCCAACATCACAAGGCAATATTAACTAACACAGCCATCAACATGACACACAAGGGGACCCAAATGTACCATCAACATTGAAAAATAGAGGCAATTGATAGTGCACCAACACAAGCCTTACATGTAGCAATTGAAAAATAGAGGCAAAAACATTGACAAATTACGAGAGCTAGCTAAGGCAGCAAAGCTATCATCTCATTTTTAAATTGGAATATATGTCATGAGAAATCAAAGTCCACCGCATATAGGAATTGAAATTAGAAGATGTCCAAATTACACTAGCCAAGAAATTGCATATAGTGTCGGGCTTTGAGAGAAATCAAAAACAAATATGCTCGATTATCCAATTTTGCATCACGCCGGTGGCGGATACACTCAAATGCTCGATATCCAATTTGGCATCACAAAGTGCTATAAGGCACATACACCGAACTAATCAAATTATCCAATTTGGCATCACAGGCGCATATAAATTCAGCAACAATATGACAAAGGAAACAAAGAATTTCATGAATTAAAAAAATATAGATAACCGTGAGGAGGAGCAAGTAAACCCGCTGGAAGATGGAGCACGCCGAAATCGATCGAGATGTAGCAACCAACCGTAGGGTCGCCGACGGGGCGGCGGGGATCCACGTACACGCCTAGCTAGCGCGGTTATGACGAGGTGGCGACGCCGGAGTTAGGGTTGCACACCCCCCAGCACCACTACCGTCGGAGGAGGGGCACCACCACGCAGCACCACCACCGCGGGACGGAGGATGGTGGCGGGGGACGGCGGAGGCGGGTTCCGACGAGAGCACCACCACGGAGCGCCGTGACGGGACGGGACGGGGTGAGGAGGAGGACGGGCAAAGGACGGGGCGAGGAGGAGGACGGGCGGTGACGGGACGAGGACGGGGCGGGACGGGCGGCGTGACGGTGGCGGGGGCGGCGCGGGACGGGCGGGCGGGATCGGCGGAGGGCGCCGCCAAGGCCCCAAGCTCGCGACGGGACGGCGGCGATCTAGGCGACGACGCTGGGCACGACGAGGTCACCAAGGGCGGCGAGGTGCACGACGACGGCAGATGCGGCGCACGGGCGGCGGCGTTAGGGTTGGGGGAAAATCCGGCCAGCCGCGGGTCGAAATCGAATCGATCAAGGACTTAGAGAAATTCACGTGGATGGGGGACTATTTATACTACACGGGTTTTGGCGTGGCGGGCGTAAGATGCCCGCCACAAGCACGTTAACCGTGGCGGGGCGAAGTATGATGCCCGCCACGGTTAATATCGTTAACCGTGGCGCGTGTAAGGATGCCCGCCGTAATATTTTTAGAATAATTAAGAATTATTCTCGCAAAATTGTTATAAATTGTTATAAATTATTATAAATTTAGAAAAATTGTTAAAAATTGAGAGATCAATTCGAGATAATATATCAAAAAATATTCGATGAAATTTGTAATTTTTTACCCATTCGGTATAAAAACCGCTTTGACCAAGGTTTGACCGGCCTAACTTGTGACTTTTTGAAGCTCTAGTTTTTCGAAGCCCTAGACGCCGCCGATTCAAAAAAAGTCATGAATACCACTTTTGTTAAGCTCTCCGAGATCTACGCTTGATGCCCGGCCAAGTGTAATATTTTTAGAATAATTAAGAATTATTCTCGCAAAATTGTTATAAATTGTTATAAATTATTATAAATTTAGAAAAATTGTTAAAAATTGTTAAAAATTGAGAGATCAATTCGTATAATATATCAAAAATATTCTCGATGAAATTTGCATTTTTTACCCATTCGGTATAAAATCCGCTTGACCAAGGTTTAACCGGGTCGAACTTGTGACTTTTAAAAGCTCTAGTTTTTCAAGCCCTAGGCGTCGCCGATTCGAAAAGTCATGAATACCACTTTTGTTAAGCTCTCCCGAGATCTACATTTGGTATTGGGGTCAACTTTTCATTTTTCGAACTTTTCACGCATCAAAATTTGAAATTTGAAATCTTTACACATTCGGACGACATTTCATGCCCCGGGCGTCGTCGATTCGAAAAAGTCATGAATACGAAACTTCATAACTCATCAAGATCTATATTTCATATATAGTTCATTTTTTTGCATACGACAAAGTGTTACAAATGTGTGTAATTCAAAAATCACTAGTCTCCCCCCGTAGTTTCCTCAAACTCGCGGTGAGATATTTGTTTGTTGGACTATTGTTTACATCGAATAACCGCAATTACAAATCATTTTGGTGCCGTGCATTGGTGGTCTTCTTCTCGCCATCGGGCGGGTCCATGGCATCATTTTAGTCTTGTCGGGATTGATTCTCGTCCTCCGGTTGCCTTCATCTTTGTTGGAAAATCTCGTAAAAGTCTTTGGAACTCATCATAGTTGTTGTACGCGTTTCGGGACTCGGACCCCATCGGCTCCACGATCCGGCCGCTTTCCCGCCACGACAATATGTCTATTTATGTTGTCCGCGTTCATGTAGTAGGCTACTTGTGCGCACATCGATGCAAGCACCCATCGATCATCTTTGTACCGCACACTTTGAAGGTTCACGGTGGTTAGCTCAAAATCGCCCACTAGAACTGCTCCGTGCTTGACCCATCGGCAACGCTAAAAAACGCTTACACAGTAGGTTACCGCCATAGTCAAGTTTCCATATTTCTTTGACTTGTGCGAAGCATGTCATCTTCTCCCCTCGCCTCGCCGTTCCTCGCCCTCATATCGAACACACCCGCTGTTACGTGATGCACTCTTCTTATCCTTCTCTTTTTGTGTGGAACCCGTACCGTTGACATCATACCCTTGCCACGTGGTGACCGCATGGACAGCCCCGACACAAGCTTCTTCACGCCTCTCGCCTTCATCTCCCTCGGGAATGTTCGCTTTTGGAGCCACCGGAGGAAACTAATCATAATTGGAAGAAACACCGCCGGCATGACGTGAGCATCGTCTTTGTTGAAGTTTGCCATCGTGAGGTCTTTCATGGATACCGGACTCTTGATGTTGGAAGAGAAACCCATCGGTACCTTGATACCCCTCAATCAACCGGACACATAGCCAACTTCTCATCTCTCGTTAGGTTGTAGGCCACACCGGGAGTTCGACTTTACCGCTTCGGAAGCCGTGTAGCGTGAAGTTCCTGTCGGATGCCCATGTTAACAAGATCTTGACGTGACTTCACACCATCCTTCGTCTTGGTCTTGATATCCATCGGGGACCGATCATGCTTTTTCGAAGACATTTTTCCCAAGGTGCATCTCATCGATCGCATGGGGTGTATGCAAAGATTCTGCCCGATCGTAGATACTTGAAGAAAATTGACTTCTTCTTGAAAGGAACGGTGGAGGCGCTTCTTCCTCAATTTATCCCTCTTTAAACTTCATTGTCTTGGAGGTGCCGTCACCGCCCCATCATCTTTCTTCTTCTTCTTCTTTCCAAACTCGCACTCCAAGTCCTTCACCATGTCAAACACCTTCGACCATAACTAGTTTGGTGCGGGCCGAGGTCTCGACTTCGCCCTTGTTATCACAAAAGATATATTCATTTTTGCATCTCGGTACCTATGCTTACTTTACTTGGAGGAAGCGTCGTGTTCCATGTACACACTTTTGGTGGATCCCTTGTAAGTAGAGCGGGTTTCTTCGATGCAAGCTACACAGCGGTCTTCCCTTTAATTTGCCCCCGATAATGAAAAAACAGGCCGAGGTAATCGCGATGGTGACAAAGATGATGGCACGAAGGGTGAACTTCTCCCGCGTGCGCATCAACCATCCTGACCCCATCATCAAATAGTACCGTGATCTCCTCCATGAACGGCTCCAGGGAACACATCTATATCGTTGCGGGCTGCTTCGGTCGTCAATGAGCATCGTGAGCAAAGCATACCTTAAGCTTTTGACAAAGATGTGGAGGTAGATTGTACATGGTGGGGACGACCGCCACGTCTTTGTGTGTCTTTGCTTCGTGATCACCGAATGGGTTTATTCCGCTTCGCACTCAATGCGAACCGAATGTTCCCGGGCTCCTCTGCAAAGTCGGGGTAGTAGGCGTCGAAGTCTTGCCCTTTGCTTAGGCGTCCGAAGGGTGCCGTAGGTTCCGTCATCCTTTACGATCGCTAGATGCATGCCATGTCATGTGCTTAGCATCCTCGGGGTTCCCATAGAGAGTCTTGTGACGTCGGTGACCGGAAGGTACCACATTGGCAAATTGGATGTTTCCTCTGCGTGTAACCTTCCTCTTCCTTGTCTGCATTGACCTAATCTTCTTCGCGGCATCGTTTTCTTAAGCCCCCCCTTCTTTTTTTTTAGCCGATCCCGCTTCCTCATCGAGGTCATCTTCCACGCGACATCCGGCATTCTGCTTGTATCGACTAGCGCCACAGTGCGGACAACCGGTCAAATTCTCGTCTTGACGCCCGATATAGGATACAATGGTTAGGGCGGGCATCGAACTTCTTTACTTTCATCGCCATGCCGGTCGGATCAACTTCTTACGATACGTACTAGCGGGGAACCTTGTTAGGCGTTGGATACGTGGTGGCTGTGTAACTTACGAGCTCATTGAAGCTAGTGTCGGACCAGCCATGACGAAACTTCAACATCGGCAAATGCGGGGTTGAAACTTCGGCGCCCGTGCAACCCTTTTTCGGATTTCTTTTGTAAAGCGGATCAATTGCTGCCCGCTTCATCCGCTTGAAGTTCTCCAACCATCTCGGGCACCCAAAACGTAATGTCATCCTCATCGAAGTCGGTTGACCAAATCCTCAAAAACCGGACATCCTCGCCGCTGCGTTGGATTCTCCCTCGCCGCCATCCTCCCACCACCACCGTCATCGCCGCCGCCGCCGACGCCGATGTCGGCCGTGCTTTCGAATAAATCGATGGAATTGGGCCGCCGGGTGGACTTTTAAGTAATTGGATCGGCGGGGACTTTGCCTTTGTCTTGGATCGACCGGTGGATCGAAGGGTGGAACTTCTTCGCCATGAAAAGTCCGGACCAAATATTCACCGACGGCCATGCATGATTAGGTGAGATCGCACCACGGTGTCATTGAACGCTTTCGATTCTTGCATTTCGCGCAGCGGACGGATAATCGCTACTCGCTGAATTATTCACCAGGTCGCCGCCGAGCAACAAACTTCTTCACCTCATCATAGTATTCGCCATCAACCCTCTTCATCTCATACATCCAAGGGGCTTGGTGCCTCTCCATCCCGTCTCCCCGCTCTTCCAAAAACACTTAGTGTCGTTACATAATACTCAAACCAAAAAAAAAGAGAAGAAATCCACCATAGATCTAGATCTAGAGAAAGGCGCTTTCTCTCTCCTCCATGGATCTAGATCTAGAGAGGGGATGAAAAAGAGGGAAAGAAAGATAAAAAGAGGCATTTACCCACCAATTAGCGTCTTCTCCTCCCAAATCAAAGCCAAAAGACCCAAATCAAAGATTTTGTCAAAATTTGGTCAAAACCTCCCCCACAAGTTGGAAGAGGAAGATCCGTGGAGGAAGAAGAAGGGTCGGGTGCCTAGATTTTATAGGCCTCGCCTTTTTTAATGGCGGGGCCCTAACTTGCCCGGCCACGCCAGAAGAAGGAGGACGCGCTGCGGTGCCAGCTCGCGCCCGCCACGCTAATATATTTTTGCGTGGCGGGCGTTCTGCAGCGCCACGTTAAGATCATCTTTTACGCGGGCGGGCGCGTTAAGGCCGCCACGCCACGAGTGCCGCCCCGACCACTGGCGGGGGCGGATCATTTCCGTGGCGGTTTGCAAATTGTGCCCGCCACGGAAAAGATACGGCCCCTGCCGCAAAAATCGAATCGGTACTAGTGTATGCGTACGACGAGTCCGACGCATTTTGATTGGCTGTTTTTTTCTTGTGGCTCTCGCATGCACTAGAAAAGGCACGCGGGCGCGTTGCGTGAGGCCGCATATGACACTATATTACTTGTAATAGATTTAACTAATTATTTTTTTCAAACAACTTATGGGCGTGTTTAAATCCAAAATTTGGAGTCTAAACTTTGGCAAATCCCAAAGATTCCCCGTCACATCAAATCTTTTGCCTCATACATGTAACATCAAATGTAGGTAAATAAAATAACTAATTGCACGCTTTGGATGTACTTTCGAGACGAATCTTTTGAGCCTAGTTAGCTCATGGTAGGACAAGAATTACCACAAACAAACAAAAGTGCTACAATGCACTTTTCGACCACTTGCCAAATTTTGGCAGAACTAAACACGACCTATGTACAAGTATTGGTTTGGTTGATGTATTTACGAGAAGGCCAATGTTGGGGGCCACAATAGGTTGATCACCCCTACCTTCGTTTTACGTGATTAACCCTTGAAACACCCGTTCGGCGAAGAGCCAATCTCGAAGGGCAAGGCACCGAAGGTGCAACTGTCACCAGTGGCGAAGATGTCTCTTTCGGCGTTGAAACAGGCCGAAGGCACATCTTCGGTCATTAGCGGGGCGAAGACCCTACCTTCAGTCCTGGCTAACTTTCGGTTCACCGCCGTCAGACTAAATACACGATGTGTTCGGTGTGCCTTTCCACGTGAAGCCTTCGGTTGCCCACGGCTCTACGGGACCGAAGACAAGCACTTGGGCGAATCATTGCTATGTTTTGTTGCGCGGTGCGAAGGTACATTTGTTCCCGGTGGGCCCATGGTGAAGGTGGGTCCCACGGGGAGCAGGTGAAGCCCGAGACGCAAGATGGCCAAAAGACCCTCACCCCAAGGCGAATATTCCAAGATGCCAAGTAGGTAGAAGGATGGTTTGGTCATGTAAATGTCTACGGGCATGTATAAATAGTGCCCCCAAGGGGAGTGTAAAGGGAGGACAATGAATTGAATACAAGCCACAGTCACTTTTGTCCCATCGTTTCGATCCGTTCCTTTTCGGTTGGTGTTTCGGCAACCCGGGGGTCCTACACTTCGGTGTAGAACAACATTGGCGCCCACCGTGGTTGTCGTTCGAGCTATTCATGGCACCTAAACCGAAAGCGCCAAGGGCTGGCACTTCGCGTAACACCTTGGCACCGGCTGGAGATGAAGACACGGTCAACCCCAACCGAACCCGGGATGATGAAGCGGTAGAGACCACCGTAAGGATAGCAGAGGCACAAGATCTGGGCGGAGAAGATCAACGAACCGGTGAAGGTGAAGATGATGAAGAAGTCGAGCAACGAATACTTGAAGATGCGAGAATTCTCAAGCAATTAGAAGACCAAGAGCTCGAACTGCAAAGACGAGGGATCAAAGAGATGCTTTAAGGAGACAAACGGCAGCCGGGCAAAGGGCCAAATTGAATCGGGACGAATCGGACGGTGCGGCGAAAAGAGCCAAACCGCTCTAAGAAATCAGCAAGCTCAAAGAAAATATTCATTACAAGGAAGACTTCGAGGAGATACACGATAGCAGTTCTGAAGATGAGGAAGAACCAATCGATCCCAATTCCCGTTTCCGCAAGCCGGCAATGTCACCATGGCCAGGGATACAAGCCAAGAATACGTGCATTCGACGGCAAGTCAAACAAAAGAAATTCATTGCAAGCTATGAGGCGAAGAATTCATTCGTAGGAGGAGATGCCACAACTCGGCGAAATCGGTGATCATGGTAGTGGAAGATATTGCCCATGAATGGTATATGTCTCTTAGGCCATTGTCTATCAAAAGTCGGCGTTAGTTGAAAAGAAGAATTAATAACAACCTTCAAGGTTTCGGATGGACAAGAAGAAAACTAGAGATTTGTTGAAGTGCACCTGGAAGAAGGAGAATCTTTAACCCGAAAGATTCAACAAACCGATTCAGCTAAGGGCATACACTACCGTAAACCGGAGATTTCGTGAGAGTGAAAAACGCCACGAAAAAACGGATTTACTCTCATGAAAACAATGCGTGAGAGTACACCGTCACGAATAACTTGTCACGATATTAGACTCATGAAATACACACTTTCGTGAGAGTTCACCGCCACGGATTAATTTCATGAGAGTTCACCGTGACGGTCACTCTCATAAAAAGATTATTGCCGTCGGATTTGCATCGCTATTTTCATGGCGGTTTTTTGGATATTTCGTGAGAGGCCACCCTCGCGAAGTTATTTCGTGAGACTTATGGCATTTCGTGAGAGGCCACCGTCACCAAGTTATTTCGTGAGACTTATGGAATTTCGTGAGAGGCCACCGTCACCAAGTTATTTCGTGAGAGGACACCGTCATGAAGTTATTTCGTGAGACTTATGGCATTTCGTGAGGGGCCACCGTCACCAAATTATTTCGTGAGACTTATAGTATTTCGTGAGAGCTCAATGTCATGGAATTATTTCATGAGAGTCATGGTATTTTCATGAGAGTCACCGTCATGCAATGAAATTCGTGAGAGTTTAAAAATTTAACAGAAATATAGTATTTCATGAGAGCACACCATCACAAAAAAATATGTCCGACCATCACAAAAGTACATTTTCATGAGAGTCAATGCCCGTCATGAAAATTACATAACAGAGCCAAACCAAATTTCAAACACACATGATCCAAATGTCAATCCAACAAGCATATAATGCATATATATATGATTCCAATTGCATTACATTCTAACTCCATCCAAGTGTCCAACCACTACACTAAAAAGATGTCTTAGACATCCAACATGATAAGTTCCAACACATAGTCCTAACCTTCCAATATTACAAGTTCCGCACATACACATAATTACTACAACACCAAAAGAAGGACAAGGTTCGGCACATACACATACTTACTCTATCCAAGTGTTTAAAGCATGTGCAAGCATGGTCAAGTTAGCAAAAGAAGCCAAAAGGTTAGCAATGGTCAAGTTTCATCACATCCATTGCATCGCTTATCACCGATATCAGCCTCATCTGTCCCCATTGTCATTGCTGCCATCCTCTTCATGGTTGCTCATGTCATCTTCACTACCCCTCATGTCATCTTCACTGCCCCTTGAATCATCGTAACCACAATCATCTTCATCAAAGTCATCATCATCATCATAGCAAGTATTCGCTCATCCATCTCATTGTAGTCATAGTCATCATCATCGGTGACTATGTCATTGACATCGCTAAGCATTTCAAGAGGATTAGTGGCAGCATGTGATGATATAGATACCTAAAAAAGATCAAGTGTGTTTGAAATGTTTCAGCAAGTAAAAAAGATCAAATCAGCCATTATACATTTTTGTGCATACAAATAACTCAGATTAGATCAGCCCCCACACTAGTGTCATGAGGATTTATTATCCAGTCACATTCTTCCATTCCCTTTGTTTCTGGTTTTATTAAACATATATATGATTTTAGACATAGAACAAATTCACACAGCTATCAAATAAACAAGAACAATATATATAGCAATAAACAGCCAGCCACAAATAACATTATTTTCTATAGCATACCATCAAACACCAGGGCATGATATACAAGGTAAATGATATTTCTGTTCCACAAAATCTTCATTGCCAGTAACGACTTGCCTAATCCTCCGTGAACTAAGCCATGCCGATTCACATGTATTTTGAAAAACAAAGGAAATAAAAACATCCCAGATGGTACTTGAATGAATTGGACGGTTGACGGTAACTTGCTAGTACAGGCTAAACATATAATCCAAGAGGATAGCATCTGTCCCCAAGACATCGGCTATCCAAATCCAACTAAGCTCGGGTTTGGTGAATAAAAAAAAAAACTTGTCCCGCCTTTTTTTTTGCCTTAGGCGCCAAATGCCAATCCATGGCGGGCTTGGCGGGAATGTAATTTTTCAGCCCACGAAAATGAGGAGAGCGAGTTTTTCGTGAGAGTTGGGACGTGGTTTCGCCCACGAAAAAGAGAGGAGCAATTTTACGTGAGAGTCTATACTCACGAAAAATTTTAATTTTAATTTCAATTTGCACAAACTTGTCCCCACGTCTACTCGCCGATGTCAAAATGCCTTGAATTTTTTTGCACTCATTTACACCCAAAATATGGCCCCACGCAAGATTCTAGGTTTTTCTCATCATTATTGGAATTCTCGTATTTTTCTCCGTGGCGCATGAGACCAAATATGGTGAATTACACAATGAAAACACAATAATTTTGGACCGGCCTCCACAAACTTTTTGTCTTTTAGGGCACAAGAGACCTTGTGAAAAAGTCTGGCACCATTCCAAATCTTTTTTTTGGGGTGGTCTCAGTTCAACGTATAATTACCGGGAGAAGTCGCGGAAATTCAATTAAACCGAAAAAGTACCAAACCATTTTAAAAAATCTCAAACTTGGTGGTTCCTTCACATAGGTCATATAAAAGCTTGAGAAAAAGTTTGAGGTCAAAACCTTCTTGCAAAAGCACCGCAGACCACAAAACCATGAGAAACCTAAGTTTATGGATAGGGTTCTAAGGTTCTATATACCTTTGTGAAGCAAGTCTACTCCGCCCGATGTCAAAATGCCTTGAATTTTTTTGCACTCATTTACACCCAAAATATGGCCCCATGCAAGATCCTAGGTTTTTCTCATCATTATTGGAATTATCAGTATTTTTTTCTCCATGGCGCATGAGACCAAATATGGTGAATTACACAATGAAAACACAATAATTTTGGACCGACCTCCACAAACTTTTGTCTTCTAGGGCACAAGAGACCATGTGAAAAAAGTTTGGCACCGTTCCAGATCTTTTTGGGGGTGGTCTCAGTTCAACATATATTTTTAGGGAGAAGTCGCGAAAATTCAATTAAACCGGAAAAAGTACCAAACCATTTCGGAAAAATCTCAAACTTAGTGGTTCCTTCACATAGGTCATCTAAAAGCTTGAGAAAAAGTTTGAGGTCAAAACCATTTCAGTATTCAGGGCAATTATTTTTTCTATTGAAAAATACCCAACCATATTTCAATTGGTGTTTTTATGAGTGTTTTTATGGTATTTCGTGAGAGTAAACCTTCACGAATGGATTTCGTGAGACTATGGTATTTTCATGAGAGTTCACCTTCACGAATGGATATTGCCACTAGGTTTGCATTGATGTTTTCATGACTGTTTTTTTGAGGTATTTCGGTGGGAGTAGACCTTGACCAATGGATTTCGTGAGACTTTGGTGTTTTCGTGAGAGTTCACCTTCACAAATGAACGTTGGCACCATGTTTTCATCTATGTTTTCATGATTGTTTTTTTTTGTTATTTCGTGAGAGTAAACCTTCACAAATGGATTTCGTGTGACTTTGGTATTTTCATGAGAGTTCACCTTCACAAATGGATATTGCCACTAAGTTTGCATCGGTGTTTTCATGACGTTTTTGTGGTATTTCGTGAGAGAACGAACCTTCACGAATGGAATTCGTGAGACTTTGGTATTTTCATGAGAGTTCACCATCACGAATGTATATTGCCACCAAGTTTGCATTAATGTTTTCATGGATTTTTTTTATGGTATTTCGTGAGAGTAAACCTTCACGAATGGAATTCGTGAGACTTTGGTATTTTCATGAGAGTTCACCTTCACGAATGTATATTGCCACCAAGTTTGCATCAATGTTTTCATGAGTGTTTTTTATGGTATTTTGTGAGAGTAAACCTTCACGAATGGATTTAGTGAGACTTTGGTATTTTCATGAGAGTAAACCTTCACGAAAACAATTGATTTTCATGACGTTGTGTCAAGTACTCTCATGAAAATATGTTTTTAAATGGCGGGATTTATATCACTCTCATGAAAATATTAATTTCATGAGAGTTCATTTTCACTCTCATGAAAAAGCGTTCCTCTCACAAAATATCCGGTTTCGGTAGTGATAAAATGATAAGTACCCACAAGGCAAAAGCGCCCTCCCCTCGTGTATGCTCTAGCTCCGCCACTATTTATTATGATTGTGAATATGATTGTGAAGGGTATAATGATCAACAATGAAACCAAGTAGACTCGCCGTATATAAATAAGGCCTAATATTGTGCTGTAACCTGGCTCATCCTCGATGGAGCTTATGCCTAAAATAAGGTCTGCAGCAGCTCTGTTAAAGTTCCATTTCCTTCTTCTTTTCCGTAAGTGCATCTATTTTCAAGCATTTGTACGATACAGCATATATGAGTATATGACACGGCTACCTTCAACGCTAATACTGCATTTTTATAATACGATTACAGCTGCATTCGTGATGTTGTTCTGCTCCTTAAGTTTCCATTACTGCCATTGATCTCTGATAATTAGTGCCATAAGTTTTAACCCTAGTATATCATGTCCAATAACCATTTATTCGAGGTTACAGTACTCACAGTTCCGCTGACAGAAATGAAGGCTTGTATTGTCAAGTATACTGCTGTCTGTGAACCAACAAAATTACATTGTACTATAAGGAAAAAGTGCACAAATAGGAGCATCACACAGGATACTCATCAGCTACACATATAGAAAGCAAGTAAATTAAAGAGTATTTATATTACCATACATAATCCGTTCAAAAAAGATTACCATACATAATCAGTAAATGAAGATCCATCGATTGGATCCATAAAACGAGACACCTTGTCGTCAGAGCATGGCGAGTGTCTTTCTATGATTGGACTGGAGTCTACATGGTCGTCACTGAGTGGCGAACAAACGAGACGGAGGCGGTGATAACAGTGAGCAGTAGGAGGGTCTTGAGCACGATGGTGAGGCAGGCGGCATGGGGTGGAGACACAGCTCTCATCGCTATCACCATCATCAGATAGAGCCCGAGAAGTACAGTAGAGAAGAAAAAAGAAGCCAGCTGCAGTGACTGGCCCTTCCATGTAGGAGTAGAATCCCAAGATCCCGTGGCCAGGCCTCCACAAGTGGCAATGCCATTCGATATATAGAATAAATGGTTCAAGTAATCATTCTCTTGATAGCCGCCATCGTCGGTGGTGAAGGTGGGCAATACATACTTCTTTGCTGAATGCTGAAACTTTGGTTGAAGGAGAGCGACAAGAAGGATCAGGCACAGCACGAGGAAGATGGTGAAGGTGTAGCATCGGTTGAACGGGACAATCAGAAGGCACAAGGCCACTTGTAGGAGGATGCATGAGGTGCAGACCAAGGCATTACCCCCAACTGGGCAGATTTATATAGAGTACTCCATCGATGATGAAGAAGAACACAATATCAACCACAAACAATATCTTGATGGCGACTGATGTTGATGAAGAAAGATTCAGATTCATATGCGCGAGAAAATAACATGGCGCAGTTTACTTTGCATCCGGATAGGGTATTCGTGGAGAACTAAAGGGAATGAGACGCCAAATTAGAGATTTGGATTGAGTACGACTAGTAGTACCTGCTGTTCCCCCTTCATGGCTATTAGTGATTTGCGCGCGCCCATGCGCGCAGTGTCATGGCCATGTAATGAGTATAATAATTTAATACGAATTGCACATACTATCAAAGAAGGATATCTATTCACACTCAGGCCAACGCTATAAATATGGCAACACGCCCACTGAACACAAAGCTGGAATACCGAAGTTACCTCAAATATTTCAAAATTTTCACAGACAATACGCCACCGCAGGTCGGTGCTCAAATAGATGTGGAGGCAGGATAGGAAACGAGATAATTAAATGAACAAAATTGACCACGCAAAGGCTACGTTCCGGGACAGAACCAGGTGATCAGATATGTACACATAAAGAGGCCGAGGGCGTAAACAGGAAACATACAACCATGCGGAATAGATCATGCACAGTACATTAAAGTCTGTCATAATCATTGAATGGGCCATATTTTTTCCAAAGACACATAATATCGCGGCGAGTCCAGATGACTAACTTGCTGGATCATCCGCCAAATGCGGTGCCGGGCAACATCAATGCACCAAGATGCACCACGTAATATATACAAGCCTAATGACAATGCTTGACTAAACTAAGGAGTTCTTCATGCCTTTTCACAGGAATCCTTGTCGTCACCTGTGTCTATCAGCAAAAGAATAGAAGCATAGGGTGATGCAAATTTTGCCTCTACTGGACCTACAGGAAAGGCAAATAGGAGGTCCTGTTAGTAAGTCCGTGACCAGCGAGTTGATTAATACAAAATAGTGCCAACCCAATGATCATTAAAGTGACCCCGTTAGTAAGCTGCGAAAGTGGTAAAATTATTGATGAAAGGATGACAATACTGAAATGCTAAAAAGAGGCATAGGTATTATTAAATTGTTGTAAACTAAACTGAAGAAACATGAGTGCACACTAGACGTAGATGTAATCAAACATCATATTGGAGTGAATCATGTAAGCAGCGGATGAACATGGGAGCGAGTTAAGTATACCTATAATCTAAATCTATTCGACATATATTTACATTAAATCTAAAAAATATGTATAAAGGCCCTTCTATATGCATCATTCAATCGGTACACGACGACCGGGAGACAATTATTACCCGTATATTGAACTCATTGAGTGTCAAGAGATCCTATCAACAAAGTGCCACATGTTAAATTGTGGAAAGACATTTGACAAGATTGAAATGTTTGGAAACAATTTCAAAATTGTTTAACACACTTTTAATTGTGAATTGGTAGAAGCCGTCTTTGAAAAACTCCATGTGGCGATCATAGTTTTGTGTTCAAATTATAGATAGAGTATCAATGATTAAGCGTAATGATATTGAGTGACAAGCTAAATGAACATTTTATATATTGACAAGGGTATGGTAACCTAAGGCGGTGAAGCAGCACTTTGGAGATGACAGCAAAAGCAATTCCTTTCAAAAATTAGAATATGCTTTGTAACAATATACAAGGTAACAACAAAGATCAACTCACCTACAGATCATGTCCATGCACACAGGTATTCCTACAACAACAATTTAAAATTAGGCGTGCAATAAGCCAATTTAGGAAATGGTCGAAAGGATCATAGTTAGCAAAGCAAAAAGGCTGAAAAGGATTTGTTGAAATTAACACATAAGTGGAATGGCCAATTGGCCATCTAACGAGATGTGCAAAGATCCTCTTACTGCCAGCAGAGTCCATATGTTTAGAAAATGGTCGAGCTCCCTTTTCTAGCCTCAGACTCACAAAGGTGTATGCTGCACACAACAACCTGCAAGCCTCACCTTCACCTTGTATAGACAGTGCAAGAAAGTTAAGGCTAGAAAAGAAAGGAAATTTCATAAAAATGCCATGCACGTTTATGGAACAGCAATCTCATCACGAGCTAGCAAATGTCACACTGCCACTGTCAATACTGGTGCAATTGCAGATAAGCAGGAGGGGACTGGCACAGCACAACCGCTCAGGTCCACTACAGCCCCTTCGGTACCTAGAAACCACGCACCTCCGACGCTTGTGCAGCGTCTCTATCCATGTCGTCGTGGCTTGCGCCGCGGACGGGACCTTCGACTCCAGCCCAAACGATCTAGGTCTCCAGCCATGGAGTTACCGGAGCGCACACGGGCCAGCAGGTTGGCAGCAACCAGCGGAAATGAGAGTGGGGGAGAGAGAGAAGCCTGGCAAATCCCGATCGCGGAGTCGCTAAAGCACACGCCAGACGCCGCGACCAATGACGCGACACCCGCGCCGGTCGCGCCGCTGCCTGCACTGTCGGGGCCTATCTGCAACGTCGCGCCGGGGTCACCGTGCATCCACGAAGAACATCGATCTGCTTTACCCTCCGATGTCCGCCCGCAGGATTTTTCTCCGTCCCCACAACACGTATCCGCTCTAGCCCGAAATCCCCTCCAACACCTACAAAACCAGCCTGAACGTCACGAGAGAGAAGGCGGGAGAGGAGAGGGAAAGGATGAGATAGAAGAAACCAGGATGCGGAGTCGGTGAAGCACGCCGAGAACCTCGTCCCCTCGGCCGAGGTCGGAGCTGCGCGACGGCCTAGGGCCCACCCACGCCACACCACCGGTGCCGGGCGTCGGCCTCGTATCGACGCGCCCGGCCGCAACGCTCCGCCAGCACGGTGGACGCCCGCTCGCCTCGCCGCGGGGGTGGGCGCTCACTCTGCCGCCGCCCCATGGGTGCCCCTTGTGGCCGGGGCCGTCCTAGCCACCGCCAAGAGAGGGAGGAGAGTGAGCGGAGGGCGGAGTTGTGCCGCCGGGTAGCCGGGCATCAAGGCACCGCCCCCGCGATGCCCGCCCGGCTGCTGAGTGAGAGGAAGAGCGAGGGAGGTGAGGAGTATAATGGAGCTGGCGCCGTCGCCTTTTACATGGAGAAGAGAAGGAGCAATGAAAGGACTATGGCCAACCATTGCTCAACAACGGCAGCACTGCACGGGGGGCCCGACGGCGCGACGAGCGAAGCGCGACAACGCAACGTCACGATGGCATGGTCGAAGCCGGGAACCACGCCGGCGGCGGCGCGGATGCGCTTGCGGCGCTGCCGCCAAAGTTCCCCGCAGCATGCAGCCAACCACCGGACGACAGCGACCGACACAAAGTCGACCAATCGACGCGCTGGAAGCCCGCGCGATGCCCTCGCTGGCGCTGGCCCCCTCTCGATGACGGGCCGCTGACCGCGCTTTGCAAGCGATGCGGGGACGGCGCCGTGACGCCAGATGCGCCGCACGTCGGACTGCAGCTCGATCCAGCCCGCCCCCGTACGACGTCGTGAAAGCCGCCGCCGATGCCAACGCGACCTGGCGTGGAGGATGTGGCCGGCCACTGATGTGGAGGCGCTGGGAGCCCTCGAGCCCTGCGGCTCTCATAAGAAGAAAGAACTAGCTGGTAAGGTAGCACGCACGCCAAATCCCTCTTGTTCTGGGAAAGAAAACAAGGAAAGCTGTGGTGTGTGGGAGGCTGTTATAATAACACTAAGTGTAGGAGTATTTATAGTCCTCCCGTACCACTTTCCGGCATAACATGAAATACGAAACCTCTTATCCTGTTATACCTTCCCGGCATAACTTGAAAAGTCGAAACCTCTTTACACCTTTCCAGCATAACTTGAAAGTCGGAATTACTGTTACAACTGATAATATATACAAATTTCTAGACTTAAGTCGAAAAAAAGTCAAAAAACTTATTATACCGTTATACCTATATAAAACTTTCTCCCTCGAATTGTGCCCACCAAGAGGATCTCCATGGGCCCCGCAGTGCGAACTTATTATATAGTAATATTAAAATGGTCGGCTGTGGCATTGTTACGCACACAAATCCGACGCGCAGTCTTTGTGAGTTGAACAAAGCGCTGCCTTTGTAAAAGTATATGAACGTGTGATGGTTAGCTTTGCTTTGTCTGACGGTTCAGAATATGTATAATACTCTATGTATATTTAGTGAACTGAATAAGCAGCTTTTGTTGTAAACAGAGTATGTATGAGCGGTGCGTTCAAACACAGCACACGTTGTTGCTGTGCCAAGTGCCAAGTGCCAAGTGCCAAGTGCCAAATGCAAGTGATTTTAGTGCCCCTAAGAAAAATAGGTTTGTATTGTATACCTCTTTTCAAGTGTATATATGCTCTCAAGAAAAGCAGAGATCTTCTCTGTTCTAGTAGCAAATAACCATGACATCGATATATTAGGGCCCGTTTGCATCCTTGGAATTGGATTTATTGTAGTTTAGGCACATGTTTGAGCTAACTATATACTTGGAATGGAGTTGGAGAGTGCAACTATAGCATGGTGATCTATTCTATTCAATTCTCTTCTCCCACCCTATAAATTTGAGATGGGCTAAAAAGTGAACTTTAAAAAGTGATGGAATGTTAAATTCCAAGCTAAATAGCCTAGTTTATTATAGAGATTTCAATTCCTTCAAAATGAAGGGATCTAAACGGGCCCTTATATTAATACAACATAATTCACACGAGATTAATCCGAAGCCATGCTTCAAGCACAAAAATGATCAACGTCGACTAATTAGAACAGATAACGAGATCTTCTACCAGCAAATAAGCACCAAAAAGCTTGTTATCATAAGATTGAGCAGATTTCCTTTTTAAATATGAAACTACTTTCATAACTTTTGACCGGATTAGCTCAGAGGAGGATAGGGAAGGAGGACACGATTTTTTATTTTATTTTTTTATTTTTTTTTATTTTTATTTTTTTGAAAGAGGAGGGAACACGCGAGTAACCCAGGCCGCAGCTGCACCATTTTTTTTTTTTTTTTTTTTGGACAACAGGCTGCAGCTGTACGTTGTTGGGTTTAGTATAGGGATATATTGGGCTACCAATTTGGCCCACAATAAGCTTACTGCTTTGCTCTTGCTCTGCGCCTCTGCCTGGTGCTCTGTTTTCCTCTGCCTGATGCTCTGCTTCTGCTCATCAGCATCATGAGTTTTTTTTTTTTCCCTGCTTCCTTTCTCTACCGTTGCTCCTTTATTTGTGTGGAAACCGCATGAGTGCATCTAAATTTGGCATCTCAACTTTGGACTTAATCCTCGATGGAGTGTATGCCTAAGATAAGTTCTGCAGCAGCCCTGTTGAAGTTTCGTTTCCTTCTTCTTTTCCATAAGTGCATCCATTTTCAAGCATTTGTAGGATACAGCATACATGAGTAGAGTATATGACACGGGTACCTTCAACGCTAATACTGCATTTTTATAGTACGATTACAGCTGCATTCGTGATGTTGTTCTGCTCCTTAAGTTTCCATCACTGTCATTGGTCTCTGATAATTAGTGCCATAAGGTTTAACTATAGTATATCATGTCCAATAACAATTTTTTTTTGAAAGTGTGCGCTGCACGTGTTTCATTAAGAGAAGTGGGAATAAGTTACACTGCCCGGTTAGCCTAACAACGAGAAGCCATGAGCCACACGGGTTAAACACTAACAATAATCACTGGCTTGAACGGTGGAGCTTAGGGGTTGTACTAAAAGAGGAAACTAATACGCGACTAAGATGACTCGCCGCGCCATTCAAGGCTCGTGCAATCCTTCCATTCCATCCCCGCCATGGTCCGCGTCCAGCGGGCACCGCTCGAGGGAAAGAGCTCGCGCATGGATTCCCCGCCTAGAAGATGGGTCTGCATTGGCGAACGCTACGTGGAACATGATGGAGATCATGGTGTCCGGTGTATTAGTTACCGTGTATTCGGGACGGCCAGCCCACTTATTGAGCAACACACGCCGCGCGCTGCTTCTCCCGGATGAGGGTCGCGGAAGGCCAATTTGCGAGCCAGCCCGGTCAGCTGCGGCGTGAGATCCGGTCGTCGGGCGAGGGGGGGCTCATGATCGAGGCTCCTCCAGCGGCGTCGTCATGGAGTCGATGAAGGCTGCCACCAAAGTCGTAGGCGCGCCCGACAAAGTGTGCGGGAGCTGTGGGCGATGCGGCCGCGGTGGTAGCCAGCGTTGGAGCGCCCATAGTCACGCGGCCGACCCTCATCGGCTACCTCCGACGTTTCAGCATCCGTGAAGTTGGAGATGAGCCATGCGTGGCGGCAAAACTGAGTCCGCCGGATCGTCATGCGGGCCTCCCGAGAGGCGAAGGGCGCGCAACAAGGGAGGCCGCAAGCTCATCGAGCATCGGGTCAACCCAAGCGGGGGCTCCGCATCTCGCCGCGGCTCTAGCACGAGAGGGTCTGTGGAGGCGGTGGCGTTGTCGGCGCGTGGGCGAGGTCATGGCGATGTTGACCTCCCTCGGCAGCTTGCCGGTGCCGCGGGCGTGAATAACGACACCACGCCCCTCATAGACCCCCGCGATGTCGACGTCGAAGGGGCCGGACAAAGAATTTGTCCGACGAGGGATAGGATCCGCATGCGATTTGGCGCCCAAAGAGACCCTTGGCCAGCGTAAGTCGTTGTCAACGCCATGGTAGCTAGGATGGTGTTGGCGCGGGTGCGAACCGGCCTAGCCAACGCCGAGGCTCCCCGGGCACGCGGCTAGCTGAAGGGCACTAGGGCGGACGGCGAGGATGATGCATGTAGTTCCTCGCCCGGTGCCTTGTCCGGAGGCGTAAGAGGCATCGGGACGGGGGAAGTGCACCGGGCGGCGATGTGATCCCTCGCGAGGCAATTGAAGCGGGACCGACGAGTGAAGTCGGCACTAGCTGCCGATGACGAGGGGATGTGGGGCATGATGGCACCCACGCCTCTGACTCAACAACAAGAGTGAAGCCATCGGATCGAGAAGGGCGCAGCCGCGCGGAACGCGGTGCCGAGGAAGCCCATCATAGGATGGGCACAAGGCGGTGTCGGATGGATGCCCTACGCCGCGGGCCGGGACGCCGGTGCACCGCACTCGCCTCATGCTCGACCACCAGGCGACGCTGCGCGGGCTGCCGCCAGCGGCGTAACGATAGTCCCACCGGGGCCGTCGGGCGCACCAATCTGCTTGGAGAAGCGCCGCTTCCTCCATGGAGGCGTGGCCGGAGGGCCTTGCGCGCAGCGTCAAGAACGGCGGGCACCGGGTAGTAGGGTGGGCTCATCGTCGAGCTGCTGCGCCGATGTCGGCGTCCATCCAGCACCTAGCCTTGGAGCGCCCCACCGAGGCGGCTCCCGGGGTGGAAAGGGGCAGCGTGGGCGGAGAGTGAATTTGATGGCCTCGGAGATGGGCTGCAAGCGGCTCAGCAATGCCGCCAGCGCCCGGTGGCCATGGTGGGGCGGGAACCTCATCGTCGTCCCACGTCTTCATCATCATCCTCATCGTCCGAGATCGACCTCGGCGATGACCTTGTCAAACACCGTGGGGACGGCGCGGGAAGAGCCCGGCGTCGTGACGACTACCCATCACGCACTCGCCATCGCCGATGGAAGCCACGGCCGTGAGCTCGGAAGCGCCGGCCGGCGAGCGGGCGGGAAGGCCGCCATGGCGCCGGCGCCCCGTCGGCCGCCACGCCGTCTTTGGAGGAGGGGCGGGCGGTGGCCCGGGCCGGCACACGTCACGCGCCATCATCGCCGGAGGTTGTGGCCGTGAGCTGAGCCGTGCCGGCGGCGGCGGGTCGGGCGCCCGCCATGGCCGGGCGTTCGCCGGGGCGGCGGCAACGGCGCCGCAACCAGCGCGGCGAGGTGCCGACCGCCCGGATCTGGGCGCCCGCGGACGCGCGGGCGGATCTTAGACGCTAGCGGCGGCGGGGCGCCGCGCGTGGCGCCCCGCTCCGGCCTGCGGCGGCGGGTTGCAGCACCCCGTGGGGTGAGGCGGAGAGGTGGGCTCTGTGGGCGTGCTGACCTCCGGCTCCGGCGGCGCGCCGGCCGGCTCGCGGCGGCGACACGGAGGGAGGCTCCACGAGGGCGCCATGGCCGGCAGCCGCGTGGCTGGGCGGTCACCGGTGGTGGAGGGAGGTGGAGGACGGACGGGGTGATGGAGGAGGAGGTGCTGAGGGAGGAGGATGGGGGAGGGGGCCGCCGGCACTGTGGGGGCGGCCGGCGGCGGTGGCAGTGGCGGCGGCACCAGCATGCATGTCCAATAACAATTTATTCGAGGTTACAGAAATCACAGTTCAGCTGACAGAAATGAAGGTTTGTATTCTCATTTCTCAAGTATACTGCTGTCTGTGAACCAACCAAATTACATTGTACTGTAATTAAAAAAAGTGCACAAATAGGAGCATCACACAGGATACTCATCAGCTACACATATAGAAGCAAGTACATTAAAGAGTATTTAGATTGCCAGGGATAATAAGTAAATAAAGATCCATGGATTGGATCCATAAAACGAGACACCTTGTCGTCAGAGCATGGCTAGTGTGTTTCTGTGATTGGTCTGGAGTCTAGATGGCGAACAAATGAGATAGAGGCGGTGATAACAGTGAGCAGTAGGAGGGCCTTGAGCATAATTAGAGTCGACCAAATGAAAGGCCAGATGTTTCTGATTATTATTAGCACATGCAGAACAGAAGAAGCAGAGAAAGCCGTCCACACATGTATCCATGCATACATATACTTCTGACACGTGCGATCACGGGGTGATTTGTATCTTATTGGGCTCGTGCTTGGGCTTGGGGATGGTAATTTTGAGCCAGCCTTTTTTTTTTTTTGGCGTACCCATTGGCACGTGCTTCATTAAGGAAAATAGAGTTTTACACGTCGCACACTTTAGCCAAAACAATTGGCGAGGTGCACGAAGACACACATATAAGAATCACCGGCTAAAACGGTGGTGCATTACGTTTGTACTAAAAGTTAAACTAATGTGCGACGGAAGCTGGAGGGCAAAGCGACCGCTGACTACGGCTCGGAATCGAGAATCTCCCCTCAAAGGGTAGCAAAGCACCGGGCCGCATCAAGGAAGATCTCTCGCATACGCCTCGCTTGCCGGAAGAAGCTGCTTCAAAGTGCTCCGAGCTTACCCTCAGTAGCTCGGGCGGCGCCGCCTCTACGGCGTCCCTCCAGGCTTTGTTGAGCATCTCCGGCAACGTCGTCCGCTCCCGTTGCGCCGGAGGAGGGGCGTGCCGGTTGCCATACCAAGACGGAGGCGAGCCGTCGTGCTTTCCACCTTCGATAGGGACCTTGGGCCGAGCGGAGGGTGGGCTGTCCGGCGAGGACAAAGCTCATCGAGCGGGAGGGTGATCGACGCGATGAAGTCCTAGACGGAAGGCGGTGAGTGGGCGCGCGGCGTGCTCCGAACCGATCCCGGAGGCGACGGGGTCCGGTGGTAGTTAGGTCTCCCCCCGTCGGGGAACTCCCGACTCATCCCCGAAACGGACAGAAATAGGGAAGGATGTTGCGCACATTCTCCCCGCCCCGGCGGCGGCTCGGCATCACCTGGCGGCTCGCGGCGGAACCTTCTGCGGCGAGTGAAGGGTCCGTGGCGGCGCCCGCGTGCACGTGGGCGCTTAGCCCACTTGTTGGACTGACACGCCGCGCGCGCTTCCGGCCGGTCTTAGCGGCGGTTTTAGGCCCGCCCCGTCGTCGGCGGCGTGGTACCCGATGCGTCGTCGACGACCCTCGTTCTTCGCTTGCGAAGTAGGGCCTTGAAGGCCCCTGGCGATGTCAAAGTCGGCGAAGTCGATGACGACGACAGCCGGGCCGCCACCTCAGAGCACCTCCACGCCCTGGTGGGGCGTGGCGTGCGGGCGAAGTGGTGTACCCGGCCGAATCCTGCGCCCGCGAACCACGACCGGCAGTCCACCAAGGGCTCTTCCCGCACCCCGGACGTCGAGGCGGGGCGATTGGCCAGTGACGCCGGCAGGTCCGGCCATCCCCTCGGATCCGCGAAGCCTCCGCCCCGCGAGAGCGTAGCACGACCATGCGCGCAGAGGCGAGAGGAAGCTCGAATCGCCAAAGCGAGGTGGCACGGGTCCGACGGTGGCACGACGAGGGGAGGCCCACGAGCTCGTCCAAGCATCGGGTCCACCCGAGAGGTGTCAACGGGCCCACAGCGCCCCAAGTGCGGCGGATCCGTGTAGGAGGTGTCGAAGTCGGCGAGCAATGGGCCGGTCATAAGCGGCGGACGCGCCCGGACGCCACGGGCCCACGGACCGAGTCGGCCGCGCCGGTGGAGGCCACACAAATCCTCCACCCCGTGTGGTGCCCCACGCAAAACCCGAACAAGAGAAGGGGCGGGGTCGGCGGGGCGGCGGCGTCCGGCCGCCAGTCACCGGGCGAACCGGCGGCCCGGTGAGAAGTCGTGGAAGGGGCCTGGCCGGTGAGCCGTGTCCCACGTCGCTGGGTGCGATCCAGCGGGCCCGGTGACCCACACCTGCGGCGGAGGCAACGTGGCCAGTGGAGCGACAAGCCGCCGATGTGGTCTTCCGCGAAGCGATTGAAGCACAACCCCCGAGGTAAGCCGGAGTGGGGCGCGGCGCGCGAGGCCGGGAAGCGAGGACGCCGAGGCGTGCTCGGCGTGGTGGAGGACGCCGGGCCCGACGGCATCCGGCAAGGTAGCCCGGCCCGGTCGGGCCCCGAGCCGTTGGTGGGCGGGGGGCGGTGTGGTCCGAGGCGTGGGTGAGCCGAGACGGCGTCCCGGCGCCGGGCGAAATCCTGACCACCGCCAACCGGCGGGGGCACACGCGGGCGCCGCCTCGGATGGCGCGCTGGGAGGCGATGCGGTGCGGGCTGGTGTGCGCCGTCGGCGACATGACACCAAGGTGGCGGGGGGGCCGTGCCGAGCTCAACGCCGGGTGCGGAGTCAATGGCACGGTGCCGCACCCGCCACGGGATACCGCGGCTAGGCGAGTTGGAGATGTCCGTTGGGCTTGGGACGACGATCGCGCCCGCCGCCGCCGCTGAGGGTCATGGCGGTGTAGATGCCGGCACCGGCGGCGTCCCCACTCCCATTGTCGGGGTGACTCAACCGGTGCATCGCGGGTCGCGACGAACCCGGAGCGCTCCCGGCGAATGGGATGGAGAGGCGCCGCCGCACGACGGTAGGGGCCTCGGTTCGACGAAGTCATCCTCATTGTCCAGAAGCGGTCGGAGAACGAGGCATCTACCCACCGCATCCCTTGGGTCTCCCCGGAGGAGGGAGGGAGGGCGCATCCACGGTGGGCGGGGGCGACCCTGCTTTGCACGAGCCACCCAAGCGGCAAGAGGTGGCCGGCGGTGACGAAGACGGGGCGGAGGGCGCCGCGGCATGACTTCCGCACCAGCCACCAGCATCGCCCGAAAGCGGCGGCCGCGCGCGAGGCGGGCGGCGGTGGAGGGGTTAGAGTCATCCTCAATCTCGCCCTCCTCAACATCCGCGACGGCAGGCGAGGGCACCACGGGCAGCGAGAACCGTCGTCGCCGACCGCCACATCGAGGCCGCCGCGTGGATCGCCGCGCCGCGCGACGGACGGAGGAGCCGTTGTCGGGCGCGCGGAGGGCGGAGGTCGAGGCAGACCAAGGCCGGAGGCGGCTTGCTCCCAGCGGGCAGCCGGAGTTCGCCCCCGCAGGGCCCGCGGCCTGTAGTGCGGAAGTCGGGCGCGACGGAGCTGGGTCCAGGGAGCACGACGCCGAAGCTGGAACGACGGATGCAGGGGTGCCGCGCGGACTGGGCTCCGCTGCTCCTCCCGGGGGCGCCATGGACGGGGATGCCGTGCTTGGCTGCTGCGAGGGCAGAGGCTGAGGTTGCAGCAGCGGCGCGCTCTCGACGACGCCGGCGGCCGCGGAAGGATGCGACAGCGCGTCCACCGGCGCATCTCCACAGAGGGCGGCGCATGGCGAGCCGGACGTGGACGCGCTCGAAGGGGCCCGGCCGACGCAACCCAAGGAGTCCGCACCGCCGAAGCCCGGCGTCTGTAGCGGCAGCAGCAGCGTGGACGGGGCACCAGCGACCCGAGGCGGTGGCCGGGCGCCCTCCCCACCGAGCGCATCAGCGCGCGCGGCCGCCGCCGCCTGCGTACAGGAGGCTGGCGCGCGGTACGGGTCGGGGGAGGCTCGGTCCTGGAGCCATCCACCTCCACGGGAAGGGGCAGCGAGGAGGCCGCGGCGCGTCCGCATCTACCGGCGTGGCAGACAGCGGCGGCGGCGACGCTCTCCTGTCGACGCGCTGGGAAGTGCGACGGGAGGTGAGAAAGTGAGCAGAGGAACTGGAGAGGGGTGGATCTGGGCCTGGAGCAAGCGGGGAGGGGTGGGCGGCGGCTGCCGGCGCCGGACCGATAGACAGGCGCCGCCGGCGGCGGCGAGGGTGAGGGGGCCAGGAGGGGAGCGGACCCAACGGTCGGGAGGCCCATTCCGCCCGGTTAGCTGGTTCCTCTTTTGAGCCAGCCTTTGGACACCATCATCGCCTTGATATCCTCCTTTTCGTCATAGCCAGGAGGCATGAGCAGACGGACGTCCAGCGAACTCGCCCGCCACTCGTCGTTGATGTCGCCCGTGTACTTGACGACCAGCAGCACGTGGTCCGTCGTTGAAACCTCCAGTTTATCTTGGCTCAGTTCTCCGACCTCCAGCTCTAAGACGATGAGGTCCGTGTCCTTGTCTTCGGAGATTCTCCAGTTGGTGCCCGCTGATGTACTTGTAGGTCGATACACCAGGGCTTTCATTCATTCGAAAATTAATATAATTATTACTTTGATTTGATTATTAACTACTAGCAAGCAGTATTATGTACAAATGTAATTTGTCGATCGATAAATGAAGTTGTGCTACAAGTTTATTTACCAGTGGGGTCGATGTGGTACGAGTACTTATTTAGCGCATGGCAAGCGAAGAGAGACTCCTTGCGTGAGGCCCAACGCAGAGCTGCTACTGACGCCGCCGCAGGAGCGGCACCAATGCGGCGGCGGGAGAGGATTTTCCCGGCGCCGCCCGGCTCAGGAGGGTGGTGGTGCTGGTGCAGGAGCTCAACATCGCCATCGCCAGCTATCACTGACGGTGTGTATGTTCTTGTGCTCAATCGTGTATGCATGCTTGCCTTATATGGAGGCCGTGTGGGGGAAAAGTGTTGTGTAGCTTTGCTTCGCCAGCTAGTTCAGAATATATATTTACTGAACTGAACAAGCTGCATGCTGCTTTTGTAAAAGTGTAAGCATATGTATGTGATATATGGTTAGCTTTGCTTTGTCTGCCGGTTTAGAACATACATACATATATTTAGTGAACTGAAGAAGCCGCTTTTGTTCTAAGCACAGTATGAAGTGGCTTAGACGTTGGGTTTAGGACAGGAATGTATTGGGTCGAGGGAATTGGGCTGCTAATTTGGTCCACAATAGCTTACTGCCTTTGCTCTTGGCCCACAATCTCTGCCTGGTGCTCTGTTTTTCTTTACCTGATGCTCTGCTTCTGCTCATCATTTCATCATCACGAGTTCATGCATGCTTCGCAGGTTCCTTTCTCAACCGTTGCTGTTTTATTTTTGTGGGGAAACCGCACTTAACTTTGCACAAGAGTATCCCCCTGTCCCATTTCTCTCTATAGGTTCCTAACTTCTTTTATTTATGATTTTTAAAGGCATAATGACAGTGAAACCAATTAGACGCGCCTTATATATATCAGGCCTGATATTGTGCTGTTATCTGGCTCATCCACTGTGCAACCTGCAATGTTTCATTTCCCTCCTAGTCCTAGGTGCGGTTTTTGTCACTCCCTCCCTGCCAAATTATTAACACCGTTCTGGGTCTTTTTTCTCTATACCTTCAACATTAATACTGCATTTTTTAGTGCGATTATATCTGCATACGTGATGTTCTTATGCTTCTTAAGTTTCCATCACTGTCATTGATCACTGACAATAATTAGTGCCATGAGGTTTAACCATAGTATAACCATTTATTTGATGTCACAACACTCACAGTTCAGCTGACACAAAAGAAGGTTTGTATTATCAAGTATATTGTTGTCTGGATGCTCGAAAAAAGTATATTGTTGTCTGAACAAACAAAATTACATTGTAATATAAAAAAGTGCACAAATAAGAGCATCACATAGGATACTCATCGGCTACATATATACAGAAACAAGTACATTAAAGAGTATTTGGATTACCAAAGATAATAAGCAAACAAAGATCCATGGATTGGATCCATAAAACAAGGCACCTTGTTGTCAGAGCATGGCCAGTGGCGGGTCTCTTTCGATGATTGGACTGCAGTCTACATGGTCACTGATGAGTGGAGAAAAAAAGTGGGATGGAAGCGATGATCGTGAGCAGTAGGAGGGCCTTGAGCACGACGGCGAGGTAGGCGGTATGGTGTGGAGACACAGCTCTCATCGCGATCACCATCATCATATAGAGCCCGAGAAGTACAGTACAAAAGAAGAAGAAGCCAGCTGCGGTGACTGGCTCTGCCATGTAGGAGTAGTATCCCAAGATTCCGGTGACCAGGCCGCCCGCGGTGGCAATGCCGTTCGATATGTTGAATAAGTGGTTCAAGTATTCATTCTCTTGATCACCAATGTCATTTTGTGTATCGCCATCATCGGTGGTGATCAAGAAGGAGGGCAAGAAATATATGCTTACTTGATGAATGCTGCAACTTTGGTTGGAGGAGGGCAACAATGACGATCGGGAAGAGCACGGTGAGGATCTTTGAAGGCATAGCATCCGTTGAATGGAAGAATTAGAAGGCACATTGGCAATTCTAGAGCAACGGCGAGATGCGCACCAAGGCATTGCCCCAATTTGGCAGTTTTATGAGGAGTATTGCATTGATGACCAAGAACACCAAGATGTCAACCACAAGCAATATCTTGATTGTGATTGATGTTTATTGAAGAAGGATTCATGTACGCGAAAACAACATGGTACAAGCGAATAACATGGTGTTGAGAGTATAGTTGGGCCAACTTTTCTTTCGCCGTTAGATCTGACCAGCTGTGGTATCATTGCCATAGATGACCTGCAAATGTTTTTTGTTGGAAACAAATTATAATTTCAAATATGCTGAGAGTAATGAAAACAACTATGGATGCTTTGCCAGTGGACGTGGGTGGGGGTGGGCTGCACATGCCCTGGGCCCGAAACGGATCTTTCTTGTTACCTGAAAAATTAGGGTCTAAAGCCTTTGGCAGGCCCTCCTACAAGACTTGTTGACTTGGTCGATCTTGCTCGGCCGCTCGTTGGTTTGCACCTGCTGTTGGACGTGGGCCCAAAACGAAAATAAAAATAAAAATGACAGCTCTAGTTAAATGACAGCTCTAGTTAGTAGACAAACATGGTATTCGTGGAGTAGCTAATATGGGCCAAATTAAAGGTTAAGGAAACGCCAAATTAGAGATTAGGAATAAGCACGAATACCCTCCATCTCGTCGTCAATATGGGCCTCGCGGTTCTTGGAAAGCCAAGCGTACATGGGCTCAATTGTTTTTCTTTCCGTCGGTTTGCCTTTTTTTTTTTTGGGCCCAGGGCGAACAGGAGGTGCAAACGAGGACGGGTGATGGTCACCGCTTCAGGGCGAACAGGAAACAATTAACAATGAGTGATCTGCTGTTGGCTACTGCAACTAGGAAGGAGATGAGAGACTAGCAAGAGTCTTGAAATTTTTGAGATGGAGGGACTGGGGTCGGTTTTAGACTATCCGCACTGGGACAAAAATGCTGCAGCGGGTATCCGGAAAAGCACCCGACATGCTCGCAGCCGGTATCTGTGACGGAACTACGGAGCTCCCGGTATAGAGCCATGTCGGACAAGCAGTGGAGAGAGCATGCGCGTTGGAGGCAGGAAAGCATGGGTCAGCAGCGGGCCCTACTATTTCAATTACCTAAAAAATGTTATAACTTCGCAAGCCAAAGAACAAAATTAAATTCGATTACACCATTGAATTAGTTTCAATTAATCCTTTAAAACTAGATCTCATATGGATATATTTAGATAAAATTAAAAGCAAACCCTACTTGATGGTAGTTAGTATAGAGTGAGATATAAAGTAGTGATGGGTGTGGGAGAAAGTCGTGTAAAGGAGAGAATGTTGATGACTATGATGTATAGAGAGAGTAAATAGAAAAATGAGAGCGGATAGCCTTATACTTATAGACGGTAAATCGAGAGAGGTTCAAAGAGTGCGCGGTAGGTGATGGATTGGCACGACGACGTCGTTAGGGGAGCCAGCAGGAGACTTTTGGGTTCTTGTAGCACCAACTAAACATGGCCGCATTTCATCATTGTGAGTTCATGCATGCTTCGCTGCTTCCTTTCTCAACCAACCATTGCTGTTTTATTTTTGCGCTGTAACGTGGCTCATGCAATGTGCATGCTGCAAAGTTTCATTGAACTCCTAGATGCGGTAATAGTATCTCCAAAATCGTTATGGCATTTATTGTTTCTCTATGCACCTAGCTAGATATATAGTATTAGGTCCGCATATACGTATAAAAGTTTCGTACCTAGAAAAGATAGACCGAGCTATAGTTTACAATGGAGGGAGTATTAAAGCATGCCAAAGTTCCATCACGGCTAAAATAAGGTCTTCAGCAGCTGTGTTAAAGCTTCATTTTTCGTCTTCTTTTCTATAAGTGCATCTATTTCCAAGCAATTGTGCGATTCGATACCACATACTCCCTCCAGTCCCTTTAAGAGTGACGTTTTTTATTTTTGAATGCCAACTTTGACTATTCGTTTTATTCAAAAAAAAATTTATGTAAATAATAAATTAAATAAATAATTATTAAAGTATATGTAATGACAAAATAAGTCATAACAAAATAAATAATATTTATGCAAAAATTTGAATAAGGCAGTGATCAAATAAGATGGCACGGAAAACCGTGGTGACACTTTCAAAGGAACGGAGGGAGTATATGACACACAAGGGCACCTTCAACGCCGAATAAGACATATATGACACACAAGATCCATGGATTGGATCCATAAAACAAGACACCTTGTCGTCAGATCATGGCGAGTGTCTTTCTGTGATTGTACTGGAGTCTACATGGTCACTGATGAGTGGTGAACAAATGAGACGGCGGCGGTGATAACAGTGAGCAGTAGGAGGACCTTGAGCACGATGGCGAGGCAGGCGGCATGGGGTGGAGACACAGCTCTCATGGCTATCACCATCATCAGATAGAGCCCCAGAAGTACAGTACAGAAGAAGAAGAAGCCAGCTGCGGTGACTGGCCCTTCCATGTAGGAGTAGTATCCCAAAATTCCGATGACCAGGCCGCCACAGGTGGCAATGCCGTTCGATATGTCGAATAAGTGGTTTATGTATTCATTCTCCTGATCGTTGATGTCATTCTGTGTATCGCTATCATTGGTGGTGAAGGAGGGCAAGGCATATCTGTTTACTGCATGCTGCAACTTTGGTTGAAGGAGGGCAACAATGACGATCAGGAAGAGCACAGTGAGGATGCAGAAGGCATAACATCCGTTGAACGGGAGAATGAGAAGGCACATCGCAAATTCCAGGAGGAGCCATGAGATGCAGCCCAAGGCATTGCCCCAATTTGGCAGTTTAATGAGTAGCACTGCATTGATAGTAATGCAGACCACGATGTCAACCACAAGCAATATCTTGATTGTGATTGATGTTGATGAAGAAGGATTCATGTACGCAGAAAACAGCATGGTACAAGCGAATAACAGGGTGTTCAGAGTATAGTTAGGCCAACTTTTCTTTTGCCATTCGAGATGACCAGTTGTGTTGTCGTTGCTATAGATGACCTGCATGTTTTTTGAAAAAAAAAAAAGTAATTTAAAGTTTGGATATTTTGAGATTAATGAACTACAATGAGCAAAGTCTAATAATTCACACCCCTAAACCAGTTGTTGAATTTTTTAAAAAAAATCTTCAAACTAGAATACAAGACAACATAAAAACCTTAACTTTTAAAATCAGACAGTATACCCAATTGACCATTTCAAAATGATTTCTTGGTGGTTTAGTTGACCTGGAATACACCCAATTGTCATTTGTTCTCTTTTTTCCCTCTTATATAAAGAGAACATAACTTTTTAATATGAATTTTCATGAATAGAGACTTTGTATCAAAGTATAAAAGCTCAACACGATCTATAATTTTTTAATTGAAAAAATAATTTAATACATTTTATAGGATCAAATGTTTGTTTAAAATTATTAGATTTAAAATTTAAAATTGTGTTGTCAAAAGATCTCAAATATTGACATAGTATTTACCAAATTTGTAAGACCTACAACATTGTAGTTGATAAGTATTTTTCACTTCTAGCTATAATTTAATTTGCTAGAGAATTAACCAACTTTATATGAAATGGTAACAACATTTATGACATTAAATAAATGTATTTTGGAACTATATTTCATGATATCTAGTGTATTGTTACTAGTATGATGTCATAAATATTGGTATTGTTTATTAAAATTTAGTAAAATTAAAAATATCTTAACTTAATGCAACACGAAAAATTGATTTATAATTTGGAATGCAGAGTGTAATTATAGCACATAATATTCGGCAACTATTAGTATATTAATAATTGTTAGTTTATTACCACTGAAGTATGCCTCAGGAAAACAGTCCTTTTATAAATAGAAAATTGTGAATGTAATTTTGCATCCTTTTATGGTTTTTGATTTGATAGTGATTTTGCTGCTGTAGCGCTACGTCAAAGGGGAGAGGTTGGACTAGTTGAGAGTTCGTGTTAAATTGAAATAAAAACACATGTTTTTATAAAAAGACATATAAAATCATTAAAAATTCTAAAAAAATGGGATATATTCAAAAAAATTTATTTTGCATTACTTTCCTATATATATATATAATACTTGGATGATTTTTATTCTTATAATGAATTTTAGATATTTGTAAGAAAATATCAAGCAATACAAACCACAAAAAACTACTCCTGGTGCAAAATGTACCATTTTCAAAAGCTGAGATGGGTTTAAAAAACTGGTTTTGTACCCTAGAGAGGAAAAATTGAAAAATTAGATGATCTCAATAGCTTTTTTTAGAGTTTTTTTTTTTTTTTTTTTTTTTTTTTGCATGTAAAATCACACAGTACTCTTAATGCTCTTTATCTTCAAGCACAGTGGGGCCCAAAATGGATTTTCCATCTTATATATATATACCCGATAAATCAGTGACTTCAGCAATTGGCACCATCTCCATGACACCTTAACTTCATCGATCTTGCTTAGCCTATGGCTGCTTTGCACCTCATGGTGGGCCTGGGCTCAAAACAAAAAAACGTGAACAAAGAAAAGCATTTGTCATAAAAAAAAATATGTGCTTGGGCGTGCGTGCGTGTTGGCGACTTTTGTGTAATCTCAAAAAAAATGTATATAAATTTAAACTTATCCAGAAATCAATGAAAAATTTAAGTATGACTTAGTTTATATAAGATACTGTCTACAGTTTGATCTTGGATTAGGTTTATTATAAAAATATATTTCATGACTAATCTAATAATAATTATTACACATTATAAACCCTTTTTACTTATATATACACTTATTAATAAAAAATTAGAATATTTGAATCCTCGAATGCAAGGTTTACATTGTTATTGGAAAAGAGGTAGTAGAGTATTCGTGGAGAACTAGATACAGTTACATGCCAAACTTTCTATTTAAAAATAGACGCCAAATTGGAGATTAGGAATGTGCATGAGTATACGGAGTACCTTCATGTCCTCGTCACTATCAGCCTCCACCAGGACGACCCACGCCTGCTGTTTCACCTCCTGTTCGCCGTGAGCCCAAAAAAGCAACAAAAACTTGAGCGCTTCATTCGTTTTCCAAAGCTCTGTGAGTCAGCAGATATAACAGTCAAAGAGCACCTTCTCCGCCGTCCGCCGCTCTCGATCCTCCTCGGACACCATGAAGGAGAAATCCTCCTCCTGGTGGTGGCGCCTCTGCACATGAGCCAATGAAAGCAGGACATCTCCTGGGCGTCGCCGTGGTCCGTATTCTTCCCTGCGAGTTCGACGTAGTGGCTGGTGAGCTGGTGGTGGTGAGTTCGACGTAGAAAGCAGGACTTTCTATTTGTACTCCACACGTAACGCGTAACGGGGAAATAAACTGGTGCGCTCTGCGCTGCCTTTATTTTTACTCCACGGGGTAAATCTGTTGAACCTAATTTATCCTCAGGGTCCCATCCGCTTCACGTGGACAAAGCTTTCGATGCCTTTTCTTTATTTTTTAAAAGACGACGAGAGCTTTGCCGATTTTATTAGTCGAAGAAAAAAAAAAAAAAACAGTGATTGCAAAACAACCAACTAAACAATGGTTACAAAATAACCAACTATATGGGACTATATATATAACCACTACTAATCTTAAGGCTCGCAACTAAAAACATAATCCGCTCGTGATTTTCAAGCTTTGCTCTATGAACTCCATGGTGGAGTTTGTGGACTCGGTGATACTATTTGGCACACAACTCTCCTCCAGCTCTAGAAATATGTTGTTTTTATGCAAATGGTTCATTATACCTCTGATTGAAATTGCACTTGATATTTTCACAAGAATAGAAAGCACCCCATGTTCATGGCGCCGACAGCCTATCCATCGAAGAGGAGATCGGCTGCGCTGGGGAAGAGAGGAGGGGCGGTGCGTAGGGGAAGAGTCGCGAGGAGAGGGGCAGCATGCAGGGGAAGGATCAGTTGCGTGAGGAGGGGAAGCGATTAGGAGAAGTAATCGATGATTATGAGTGGCGAGATGGGTAATTATATCACAACTCCATGTGGGAGTATAATAGGGTGTTTGGGATTGCACCATGAACTGTACTCCACAAAGTCCACTACAGAGCAACTCCACAAAAATGGGAGTTTGTGGAGTACCTCTTTTTTCAGGTCTCTCACAACTTCACTTTTTTTTCGATCAAAGCGAGTGCGTGGAGTTGAAACCATTTGACTAAAAAAAATATGGACTCTCACAACTTCACTCTTTTTCGTCGAATAGAGTGTGTGTGGAGTTGAAACCATTTGACTAAAAATATGGAGCCGAGCAGCGCCCCTAAAACCTAAAATTCCCAAAATTGAAGTACCCCTTGATATGCTATAGGAGAAAAACGTGAAGTTGGCCTGTGGCTCGCTTTTTTTACCTTTTGGAGGAGCGAAGTTCGTGAAGTTGAGTGTGTTTGGCATGGAGCTAGTGTGAAGCAGGAGCGGAGTAGTCACAAATATCCCCTAAAGCTTCCAGACTCTTGTAACGAGTAGCTCTATTGACTGATGACGTGGCAGATCTACTGTTATAAAACTCTACTTTTTATGTGGATTTTCTATTATTTTTTTATTATATTATTATACTTGCTCAAAGGGCGGCCTCAACGGCGCTGGAAGTAGCTAGCATATCTCAGATTTTGTAAAATGAGGAAGAAAGAGTTTGAGAAAAGCAAATAGACTAGCGCGTGCGAAGCGATAGTCTCATTTTTTATACGTGAATTTACTCTTGATTTTTATGGAGACGGCCTTGGCTTCACTTCGATATGCGTGAATTTGCTATTCACTGTATTTCTTTTAATGTTTCTCGCCGCCACATCAGCTGGTGATTTAGGATTGTTGTCCAGCGTGAATGCTGCGTAGTTTAATTTAATTGGCCTCCTAATCGTAGATGCAATATTGCAAATTAACCTTCTGGCTGATGGGATCCCCTTGTTAAAACAAATACATCTTAGGGGAACGACTAGCAGTAGATCATGACGGGTACACTTATATTAAATTGATGATTAACAGTATGTACAAGAGTTTCTAATACAATATCTGAGAGAACAACGGGAAAAAAGAAGAGAACGGGAGTGGGTAGAATACCGACTATCAGTTGGCTCCGACATGGTAACGCCCGGCTTCCTCTGCAGCACTAGGGCAGCTACGGTCGTGGCAAAGGTGGCGGCGGTGGAGAAGTTCCCATCGCTTGCGGTCGCCTTCTTGATCGGTTAGGGTTAGGGCGGTGGGGGCTGGCGGCTGTGAATCACTCACTGCCACCTTAGGCCGTGGCCCCCACCTCCTTTTATAAGCAGCGTGCGACAGGGGCCCTCCAACCACTAATGGGTTGGGCTCCCCCGATCGGGGGAGCGGATCAAAATTCCGTTAGTGGGCCGTTGGGCCCAACAACAAGAGGAGATCAATTCTAACACCCCTGGCTGATAACGACAATAAATATATTTCCTCCTGTTTCAAATTATAAGATTACTTTAACTTCCTTGAGGATATGATATGATGAGAGGGTGGACCGGCGGCGCTGACCTTGGCACCGGGCGCTCGAAGTGGCGGTGGAGCTGTTCGGCGGAAGGCCGGGTCCTCGGGGATTCCCTTCTCCATGAGACAATCAAAGACCTGCTCGATATCCCGGTGTGGCGGTCGGCGAGTCGCCGCTAGCGACCTCGGTGGCGGGCGCTCGAAGTGGCGGTGGAGCTGTTCGTGGAAGGCTGCCGGCTCGTTCCGCGACCTCGGGATTCCCTTCTCCATGAGACGATCAAAAACCTCCTCAATGTCGATTGTGGCGATGCGAGCCGCCGCCCGGCGCGGACCTCTCGGCGGTCGTTGGCGACCTCGAGGGGAAGTAGCAGTCGAGAGCGGCGGCGGCCAAGGAGGAGCCTCCTTGGCCGGCCGGCGGCGGGACAGTGCTACCCCCATCGGTGGTATCATCGTTCTCCTTCTCCATCTTCCGCGGGCGCGAAGTTGCTGCCTCCACCTGCGGGCTCACGGCTCCCAGTTATAACAACGACGGACGCCCGCCAGCCGCGTCCTAGGATTTACAAACGGGGATGCAGCGGCGGTGTCGGCGAGAAAGAGAGAGGCCGATGGTGACCGACGAATGGGCGAGCCGGCGTGGGAATTCGAGGGGATCTTTTGGCAGAATCTTGTGGATGAAAGGCATTCCGCGACTACAGGAGATTGGACTTCCTTTCCGCGACTACAAGAGATTGGACAGCCTTGGTACTGACGTCTGGACATAGTACAGCATTAGTATATTGCTGAAGTGTAGTAGTAATTCTTTATGGCATGATGCCGTTGTTTGGGTACAAACTGATGGTAACATTAATTTGAGTGTCTAAATGGTAAAAAAATAATACCTTTGTTTATAGGTCCATAACATATGCATCTTCTATTAAATCTTCTGATTATAAGACTGAAAATTTTATTTAACATGGGACACTACTACAAGGCATCATCCCATTTTGTGCAAATAATCTTTCTTCTGCCTTGGTTTACAGAAAGTTCGAGTGGTTTTCAAGTAAAAACAAACTTGCTTTCTAATTCACGATCTAGGTCTCTTTGGGTTTGCTTGGTTGCTCATATGTCCTTGGCTTGCCTCGTCACATATTCACTACCGGATTTCCCCCTCTGCGCCGAGTGGTCGATCCTTTGCCAAGAGCAGGATACCCTCTGCCGAGTGGTCGATCCTTTGCCAAGAGCGGGATATCGAGCACTCGGCAAAAGGGGGTCCCACCACTACATAAACGAACTTCCGTGGCGGACAAAAAAACATTTTCCGTGGCGGTTTTTCTGTCCGCCATGGACGGAGGGTCACGGAAAATGGGCGATTTTCCGTGGCGGACAAAATGCCCGCCATGGTTAATAATAAAAAAAAAAAAAAAAAAAAAAAAAAACCCGGCGAACCCTAACGGGCCTAGATCTGGGCCGCCGGGCCCGTTAGGGTTTCGATTTGCCGCCGCCGCCCCATCGTCCAGCCCGCCGCCGTCGCGTCCGCCCACCGCGGCTAGGGTGGATCCGGCGGCCGCCGGAGAGCCGGATCCGACCGCCGGGGTCGGGATCCGCCGCCACCGCGGTGGATCCGCCTGGAGCTCGTCGCCACGCGGCATGGATCCGCCTCGAGCTTGCCACCACCGCGTGATCCGCGGGTGCTCGTCGTCGGGGCCCGGGGAGCCGCTGCGCAGCCGAGAGCGGGGGGCCGCGCGCCGTGCGCCGCCGGGGACCGGGAGCCACCACGGCCGCCCGGGGGACCGGGGCGCCGCCCGGCGCCGCCCGGTACTGGGGGAACCGCCCGCGCCGCAGGGACCGGGGTAGCCGCCCGCGCCGCCAGGGACGGGGGGGGGGGCCGATGCGCGCGCCGGGACCGGAGGAGGAGCCGCGCGCCGGGATGGGAGCCATCGGGAGGGGAGGGAGAGAGCAGAGGGTGACGGGTGGTGCGGGGAGTTAGTGCGAGAGAGTGAGAGACGGTGGGAGAGAAGTGGGGAATGAAACCCTAGGTGCTCAGTTTTTATATCTTTGGGCGAATTAGTGGGCTGGAATGCTTTGTATTGGGCTTCGAAATTTTACCGGGTTTGGGCCAGATTAACCGTGGCGGTTTTTTAAAAAAAAAACCGCCATGGTTAATTGATTTACCGTGGACGGTTCAAAAACCGCCATGGTTAATAAAAAAGACCGCCACGAAAATAAGGTCATTTACCGTGGCGGTTTCTTAAATGCCCGCGGCGGAAAATGATTTCCAAACACCATGCAAGTTCAATCCTGTAGTAGTGTCCTTTGCCGAGAGGGCAGTCGGCAAAGGATCTTTGCCGAGTGGCATGACCCAGCCCGCTCGGCAAATATCAAGGCGTAAGGGCAGGCCGGCGCCTTCTCCCTTTGCCGAGAGTGGGTCGTTTGACTCTCGACAACCCACTCTCGGCATAGGGTGTGTATCGAGGGGTTTCTTTGCCGAGTGTATTTAGGCTTCACTTTCGGCAAAGGCCACATTCGCCGAGTGCTAAACTGCACGCACTCGATTTTTTTTTTGTTTTTTTGCCTTCCAAACTTTTCTGCTCTTCGCATACATCATATGGTACTCGGATGGAAGTGATCGGATCTCGCCGCTCTGGGTGTCGCCGCTCCGGATCTCAGAGTAGGGCACTACATTGCATGGAGGTGTGGCAAGGGATAGAGCACAGCGCAGCCTGGGCGCGCAGCACGGGAGGAGCGTCGATAGATAAGAGCAGGCACAATAAGGCCACGTCAGTTGCTTACAACTAAGACATGTCACCATAATCCTAGCTGGAAGAGAGAGAAAAGGGGTGAAAAGAGCAGCTCGGTGCCCCAATAATCCTAGCTGGAAGAGAGAGAAAATGGGTGAAAAGAGCGACTTGGTGCCCCATGCGGCGCCGCGCGCTTGCGCATTTGCCTAGGCTATGGGTCCTGCCCTAGCGCGTGCTCCCTTAGGAAAGGCCACGAGATGACTGTGTGCTTGGGTGAGCAGGTGTTTGGGACCAACGAACAGTGGCGTAGCTAGAATCTTACCCTAGGATGGTCCAACATATATTATATTTCTAATATTACAAATTTAGTGTGTTAAATTATCATAACAAGTATCAAAACTAAATAAACTGCCTCATAAAATACCTTGAAATCTTATTATTGTACCTAAAATTTGTCTCTAAATAAAATTAGATATCTTAGGATTAATATTTAAAAGGTATTTTGTTGAATTCTAGGGTGGTCCGTGGCTCACGGTGCCACCCATCTAGCTACGCCACTGCCAACGAAGATGGAGTTAACTTTAAAAATGAAAAATAAAATGGCTCCCATGCAAATAAAAATATAGTTCATAGTAGAAGAGACTAGCTTGTTGGCTTAGCTTGTCCAAGCTTGCTTTGCTTTAAGGGAGGCAGCATATATGTGGATAATAAAGTAGGCAAGCCGTGTCCATCCGTCTTTGGACACCCGCACGATTGGCCGGTGCCGCTAATTACCCCCTAACTGGATTAGAGGAGTGGCAAGGGACAGAGCGTGGCGCAACCTAGGTGCGCGACACGGGAGGGAGCGAGCGGGTGGATAAGATAGGCAAGCCGTGTTCCTGAGGGATAGAGCGCGGTGCAACCAGGGCGCGCGAGAGACGGGAGGGACGGAGCGAGCGGGTGGATAAGATAAGCAAGCCGCGTTCGTGAGGGATAGAGCGCGGTGCAACCAGGGCGCGCGAGACGGGAGGGACGGACGGGGCGAGCGGGTGGATAAGATAAGCAAGCCGCATTCGTGAGGGATGAGCGCGGTGCAACCAGGGCGTGCGAGAGACGGGAGGAACGTCGACGGATAGGCCCACGAGGGAGCTGATCAGCGGAGACGGATAGATAAGGCCCATGCGCGCGGGATTATTATTATTATTAAATGCCTTGCCTGCCTTTGCTTCTCCGACGACGGTCTGCTCTTGGTCCGGCCATCATTTTCCGTTTCGTTTGGTCCGCCGTTGTTTTTATTGATCTTGTTCTGTCCGCTTTGATTCGGCCGTCCTTCCCCTGCAAAAGACCTCCCTCCCGTCCTCTCTATCCCCAACCATTCTGGAATTTTCTCTCTGCTCCACACCTCGCTTCACTCCCCGCTCTTCCTCCTCGATCACCGTCCCTGTGGTGCGGCGCCCGCGACGGCGACGCCACCGGAGCAGGGATTTCTTCTACTCCTGCTGCCCATGATCTGAATGCAGTCCTCGTCGTCAAATCGCCGACTATTCGATTTCCATGGTTTGCGCCCGGCGCGGGACTGACTAGCCAGCTAGGGTCAAACGATGAGGAGCAACCCCATCACCGCCAATTCCGCCAACAACGAGGGCAAGGAACCGGTTCACGACGCCGCTGGGAGTGGAAAGTAACAGCAGGTGAGATTGCTGCTTGCGATGGTTTAGCTGCCAGCAGTAGAGGATATATATATTGGGCTGCCAATTTGTCCCGTTTGTGTTTCCGCTAAATATTCAAAATTGGCTTACTGGTTTGCTGTTACTCGATCCGCGCGCTGCTGCCTGATAATATTCTGCTCACACTAGTTGATGGCTTCATCAGCTCTTGCGCATGCTACGCTGCTTGCTTTCTTTACCAAGTACAGTAATGAGGATGAATACTGTATATGGCTGTATAGCACATACAGCTTGATTCAGGTATACTACATACAGCTTCTGCATATAGCAGACACACCCTTGTACTAATATAAGTTCCATTTTCTTGCTCCTTTCCATTACTGCATCTATTGTGAAGTATTTGTGCAACACATCATATAAAAAATATATGACATGGATATTTTGGAGTCTAATACTGGATTTTTTTACAGTACCATTAAAGCCACGTTTGTAAGATTAAGATGTTAATGTTCTGCTCCTTAAGTTTTCATCCCTGCCATTGATCTTTGATGGTTACTGCCTTAAGTTGTTAACATAGTATATCACTAGAAATGGTCGCGGCGTTGCCGCTTTGTGGCCATTAGGGCCCGTGATATTTTGTACTACAAATAATTTTTTTTTTTTTTTTGTGAATTGAATTCAAGAACTATTAATATTGTATTCACATAGGCTTTGTTTTATTTTTACAGCTAAAATGTTTATAATCTACATAGATAAGGTTAGTTTTTTTTTTAGTGTCATGGTTTGTAGCATGCTGTTGTAGTTGTTATATATTTTGGAGGGTTCATCATGATGATGGTATTATTTTAGTTATATTTTTTTTTTTTTTTAAATGGAACTATCATATCGTTTTTATTATATGATGATGAGTAATGGGCAGTGTGTTGGGTTAGGGTTAGGGTGATTGGATTAGTATTAAGGTTAGCTATGTGTCGTTGTAACTATCTGAATGTAGTAAGTAACATTTTGCTTTTGTTGTTGAAATGGAACTTTCACTTTTTTTTTTTTGAGAAAAAAAGGGTTAAAAGTATTTATGAAGGAGAGAGAAGCAGAAGTAGCCGGAAGCTTAAAATGATGTTATTTCTCATGAGGAGTGCTTAACAATTTTTTATTTTAAGTTTCTTATTTGATTTTCATACTAGGTAAATGCCCGTGCGTTGCAACGGGAAAAAAAAAAAATAATATCACGATAATATACATATGAATGAGCGTCGCTGTATTGTTATCTCAAAAAAAAATACTGTGACATGATATTCAGAACATCAATATTGCATAAGTCGTCAATATTACATATCTATATCAGTTGGAATGCCATATAGAAGTATAATTTTCCAACTAAAAGAGGAAGTAAGAAAAGGAAAGACAACTCTTGTATCCACTGATATGCTGAGAGGGGAGGATCATCTTAGGATGGACAGAATGATCCTTCTCTGAAACACCATAGATGATCTTCAGAAGCTTATGCTTCACAATGGCCTGGTACTCCACGACATTGGTGATCTCTGGGTCACCCCCACTGTTGGCGTCGTTGACAGGCTTAAAGCATAGCTAACAGGTATTGTAATCACACATGCAGCAAGGGTTTGTAGCACCAATCTGCAGTAATTTTGAAACACAAAACAAACTAACTGCCAAGAGATTTAGACAATTAAATTCAAGTTGTCTACTTAAAATCATATTTGTAATGGATATCAGGCATATCTGCACACAGGACCTGAAAAAGAAAATGATCAGGACCATCCATGAAAATGTTGAGGATGCTAGGTAGTTTTATGAATAACAAATGAAGAGTCATCACATCATTTCATTCAACCTAGGTGCACACAAGCAAAGCTCAGAAAAACTGCATTAGGAGTCAGTTGTTGGTACAAAATATAGCACAGAAATATTATTCCTTGAATGGGTGATAGATTAATCATGCTTTATTTTATTAATTATGCTCTTGTATTGGAGAGGAAAAAAAATAATCATATCCATGATCGTGCTACACTTGTCATCAGTGAGAAATCACTGGGTATGCAATGCATTGGTGAACTGATTGCTTGTGGACTGCTGAAATACAGACTTATAAAAATAATGCATATAATAACCTTCTCTCCCAAGAAGATTAGGCACTATAATAGTCCTGCTAACAAGAGCAAATACATATCACTGATCAACAAGATATCTTCAAGAAATTTTGCAAGCTAAAATGCAAACCAGCACAAATGGGCCCACTTGCATTTTCCTTTTTTTGTGCACAATACAAGCTCCACGCTCAGTAAGCAGGAAGTATACCTCGAGTCTTGCTTGTACTGACAGGAGGCACTATTTACTGAACCACAAACACATGTTTGACAAAGTGTGACCTGAGAAGTAGATCAACACAAGTGAAAAGCTGTTTCAAATAAAGAGAACATAAATATTAACAGCAAATATTTCTGTAAGATGATCACATCAAATTGAAGAGGCAAATTTAGTTCCATCAGTGCTGCAAGCCAAAAATCAATTGATGGAGAGTGAAACAATGATGCTTTGAGGAGTAGCCCAGAAGATACTGTCTACCTAATGGAACAAATGATGATGTTGTACCACTACAAAAACTCTATGGCATGGCAAGCACATAATTTGTGGTAGTTAATGATCTAGGCCGATCATACATCAAGGGATGAGCACAGTCATGTTTTTTTCCATACTTCACCTGCAGATTTGCTTACTGAGTTGTCACAAAGTAAATGTGAGGGAGGTGGCATGGTTTCATCTTCTTATTCAATTATCACAGAATTCATTTGCCTTTGGCCCTTTATCCATAATAACTGCCCATGACCTATTCAAATTAGTAGCAACCCGAGGCATGTCACATTTCATAAAGGCTATCATTATCTCAGCATGTAAAGTAGAAGACAACTCTTACCAAAAATAAGAGTTAGCAATTCGCTTTACTCAAGATAGTATTTTAGATCTTTGAGTGTATTGTTCAGAAACCTACATGGAAATAAAATAGTTAGTGGGACAATGTGGACATTTAAGTAAACAAATCAGAGCCATGAAATCCCTGTTCAGAAGACAATATAATGATAAGCACCTTATAGAAGCCGGAGTTAATCTAAAGGTGAAGCATACAACAAGGTGAAAGACCATTCCTTGAAACAAAGTGGTAGTACTTGTCTGAATTCTCCAATAGATATTGTGTTAGATGACGAACGAAGTCAGCACACAATACGAAACTTTTGACTTACAGCTTACTTGCAAGGAATCGTCACATTTCGAATTGTTTGCTTCAAGGTCACAGGAATAGACCATCCAGCATTATGTTGACAACTGGCAACTTTTCTTAGCAGCGATCTGAAAATGTCGATTTCTCTGCAAAATCATATTACAAAATCACTTGCTCTTGGCTGTGATCAAAATGAAATGATGAGAATAGCATCAAACCATAGATTCTTCCATTATAACATGCAATCCCTCAGTTTACTTCAAATCGGCATCAAATTCTTGATTTGAAGGTCCTTCTCTGGAACTGAATCGAATAGATGCTGCCCTACAAGTTCTTGTATTTCTCCATTTCCATCAGCCGCCCCCGATACAAACCTGAGAAAATCCTCCCAAAAATCACGGAAAAGAACAGAGCAAGTACACTGAGCCAAAGAACTGAATATATGGATCCGAAGGAGATGTGATAATAAAATAAATAAAAATGAAGACAATAATCTCACCTTCCGTTCGTACACATGGGTCAATGGGTCATCGCGGACTCATCTACTGGCGCCTCGACGTCCTGCTGCAGCGACGGGGCCGCGCGGGTGTGCCGCACGATGGCGATGGGCGGGGTGGGGGCTGCTCGACATGCTGCTGCGGCGATGGGGCCGCGCGGGTGTGACGCGCGAGCGCGACGAGCGGGGGCTGCTCGACATGCTGCTGCGGCGATGGGGCCGCGCGGGTGTGACGCGCGAGCGCGACGAGCGGGGACGGCGGCTGAGCGGGAGCTTCTATTATCGTGGGAAGGTGGGGGAGCGGCGGTTCCTTTGGATGGAGAGGGGAGCGAGGACAAGCCGGGGCGGACTTCCACGGCCGAGCGAGCGAAAACCGCCGGGCGAGCAAAACTGGCGAGCGAGCGACGAAAGCCGGGTGGACGATTTGGTTTCATTCTTTTTGTAGTACAGATTTACGGATTTACCCCTAAGAAACAAAGGTGAAAATGTTCAGTTAAAACTATTTACTTAAACATGTTCTATTATGGATCCACTGCATAGATTTATTTTTGAGGATTCCAAAATGATTTGATTTTTTATTTTATAATTTTCCTGTGATTAACTATGTAATTTCAAAGTTTCACAAAATTTGTTCATAAAAGAAAAAAGATTTGTAGGAAAGGAAACCAGCTTCGACCGTATTCGGCCCATTAAGGCCCATGTAGCGGGAAAGTCGGCCCAAGTAAGAAGGCAGGCCCGCCTGGACTGCGGGCTGATTTCAGAACAAGTAGAGGGCTTTTTCTAAAAAAAACCTGGGAGAGGAAGATGGACTGGCGGGTTACATTTTGTCGAGTTGAAGGGTTTTTTTGCAAAATGGCCGGATTCGCCCGGCCGATCGGACGGCCGAGGCCAGCTAGCGACATGGCCACGCTGGATGGCCTTCTTTTTGGTGCACAAATCGTTTAGAGAAGATGTCTGATGAGTGATGAGCAACTCCTCCGTCAGGTTATGCCTCCATGGCGTGCTGTCACAACTTGGCAAGCGACAAGACTGAACACGTACAGAATACAGATCTCGGTAATCACCACAAGGGCAACAATCAAAAAGTTTGCTCTTACCTCTCTGTCTCCTTGATACTGAGTAAGTAATTTTTGTGTTCCTCCTTGAAATTGAGTAGGTAATTTTTACTTCTGGCATATATGATGATTCAATTAAAGTTGTTATAATCAAGTCCAATGAGATAGGCAAACTATTTCTTCATAATAATCTACTAGATAAGCTCTGAAGCTATTCCAAAATACATTGCAAACAATGACTATCAGCCTGTAAAGATTTATCACTCTCACAGTTCAGTGAACAGAAATGAAAGGACAATTCAGATAAATTATTGTGGTTTGTATTCTCAACGATGTTGCTGTCTTTGTACCAGTAAAATTACATTACATTTAAAACGCAAATAGGTATCATATCTTAGAAACATACAAGGATTTTTTTAAAAAAAAAAAAGGAATACTTGCCTAGATCCACTGAAGCGCCTGCGTTATTGTACCTATACGAGCCGCCTTTATTTGGTTGCACTCTCAGAACATGGCAAGGTTCTTTCTGTCATTGGAATCTACTTTACAACTTTTGGATTGGTCACTGAGTGGTGAAAAAATGAGATTGAGGCGGTAATGATAGTGACCAAGAGGAGCACCATGAGCATGATGGCGAGGCAGGCGGCATGGGGTGGAGACACAGCTCTCATCGCTATGACCATCATCAGATAGAGCCCGAGAAGTACAGTGGAGAAGAAAAAGAAACCTGCTGCGGTGACTGGCCCTTCCATGTAGGAGTAGAATCCCAAGATCCCGGTGACCAGGCCTCCACAAGTGGCAATGCCATTCGATATATCGAATAAATGGTTCAAGTAATCATTCTCTTGATAGCCGCCATCGTCGGTGGTGAAGGTGGGCAGTACATACTTCTTTGCTGAATGCTGAAACTTTGGTTGAAGGAGGGCGACAACAAGGATCAGGCACAGCACGAGGAAGATGGCGAAGGTGTAGCATGTATTGAACGGGACAATCAGAAGGCACAAGGCCACTTGTAGGAGGATGCATGAGGTGCAGACCAAGGCATTGCCACAACTGGGCAGATTTATATAGAGTACTCCATCGATGATGTTGAAGAGCACAATATCAACCACAAACAATATCTTGATGGCGACTGATGTTGATGAAGAAAGATTCAGATTCATGTACGCAGAAAATAACATGGCGCAAGCGAACAACTGGGCCTTTAGACTATAGTTGGGCCAACTTTTCTTTCGCTGTTCGAGCTGATCGGCTGTGGTGTCATTGACATCGATGACCTGCATTTGTTTTTGGAAAACAAAAACTAATTTTATTAAGTTTAGATATGTTGAGAGTAATCAACAACTATGTAAGATTTTAGAATACATCAAAATCAGTATGGACTGTCTAAAAATCATTATTTAAGGAAAAGTTAAATTAATTCCTCCAAGTTTAGGCAATATACAAATAATCCCCTAAACTAATATTCCATTCAGTTACTTTTCAAAAATATTTATCGTCTTTTTTTAATCCACGTACAAGTTCGGTTTTTAATTTCAAATTTGATGAGATAATAGATGACAACATATTAGAAGTGTATTATGATTTTTTTATCATTATGCTTTGTTCAATCTAGTGTTCAATTAATTTGTATTAAAGCGCATGGCATGCTGAAATCTATTATGTTTTGAAATTTAAATTATGATGTCCACTATCACTTCACCACTTTTGGAATTAAAAGTCAACTCATACATAAATAAAAGAAAAGCGAAATCTTATTAATGGGTAAATTAGACCAGCTAAGATAGTTGTCAAACCAAATGTTTGCTTAGGGGTTATTTAGACATTGACCAAATTTGAGGGGAGTAGTTTAGGTTTTTTTTTTTTTTACGTTTATTCAATCCATACTTCCATTATAGTACATTTTTTCAAGATAAATCAATTTTTTAGAATTAACCTAAATCAAATTATCTTATGTTTGACTGACTTTGTATGAAATGATAACAATATTGATGCCATCAAATAAATACATTATGAAAATATTTTTTTGGATATATCTGGTGTTAGTAATTTTGGTCTCATAAATATTGGTGCTCTTTTCTTTCTTTTCTTTTTTTAGGGAATTGGTGCTCTTTTCTAAAAATTTAAAATAATTTGACTTAGGCCAACATTAAAAGAAGAGAATCGATGAATAATGAAGAGTAAAATGCACCTGGGGTCCTCAAACTTTTGGGGACCTCTCATCTACGCCCTCAAACTATAAAACGACTATCTGCGCCCCCTGATCTATTACTGATATGCACTTGAAGGTCCAAAACTAGTTACATCAGCACCAATAGTTGACGTGGCCATGCCACCATGGCAGTCCGTCAACGTGGCCATGGAAACTTTTCAAAAAAAAATCCTATCTCATTTCTCTTTCTCACTTCTGGCTCCTTCTCTCCTTGAACAAATAGAGCAGGGCTAGGGAGCGCCGGGCCGGTGCACAGGGGAGCTCGGGCGAGCCAACAATGGCGGCCACGGCGAGAACGAGCAGAGCGCATCAAGGGAGGGCGACCATTCTCCGCGATCATAGATGCCTCACTGACCTGCGTCGATGCCGCGCTCCGCTGCTGCGGGTCTACTGGTGCTGGCGGCCACGACGCGCGGCGCGGAACCGGATCTCACGCAGACGCCGCCATCCTCCTGGGCATCGCCGCAGCGCTCGAGTCCGGCCCCGGCGGGGCGGCGTCCGTAGAGCACGTGTTTGTGCCTGCCATCGCGTGGTCAACAACCTCGCGCACATACCACAGGGGCATCATCAAGCATTCAAGCAGGCCACCTACGAGGACGTCGGCAACGCGTGCCCGCCGAGATCTGCGGCCTCAACCTCGTGCGCAACGCGACTACAAGGTGCGGGTAACTACTGCCTGCCCTGCCCCTCGTTCAGCTTGCGAGCAATCGGCAATTAGCCATTAATTCCATGAGCAATCGGCAATTAGCCATTAATTCCATGAGCATGCGAGATTTGACAGGTTTAATTTGTAGCCGCATAGATGCAGATGTTCGACGGCCGCTACGTGCACCACGGCCTGCTCTCAGCCGTCAATTTCATCCTGGAGCTGGAGACAGAGACGCTGCGGGACGTGCTGCGCCGCTCGCTCATCCTCACTGGACACTCGCTCAGCTCCGGCATCGCCGCGCTCATGATGACCGTCCCGGTGCCGTCTCCGGCCCGCGCACTCCACGCGCCGCGGTTGGGCCCCGCGACCAAGCCCCGCTTCTTCTCCTCGCGACCTGCACGCGTGCGCCCGCTCAGTCGCTCACGCCGCCTGCTAGCTCGGCACCCTGCTCCGCCTTCGTACGCGCGCTCGCCCCGCGGCACGCGCCACTTGGCCTTGCTCTGGCTCAGGCAGCCTCCCACGTGCGGTGCCGGGCCTGCTCCAATCGCGAGCATGGCGCTTGGACAAAGGAGCGGTTGCAATTGAGGAGAGGAAGGGAGGCACGCCATCGGCGCTGGCAACACGAGCGGCAGGCTCCGGCGGCTCCCGCCTTTGTTCCGGTTCGGTCAGTCATGGGACTGCGCAGGGTGTTCTTTGAAAAGTTTTCATGGCCATGATGTCTGGCTGCCAACGTGGACGGCCATGTCAGCTATTGGGCGCCGACATGGCTAGTTTTGGACTTTGGTGCGGCGTCAAGATAGATCGATCTAGATATAGTCGTTTTATAGTTTGAGGGGCGGATGGGAGATCTCGAAAGTTTGAGGACGCCGGAGTGCATTTTACTCAATAATGAATATTCATTAACACTTGGGCCCCCTTTGGTAGGGCTCCGGCTCCTCCCCTAAAAGGGCTCCAACCCTTCTCTGGTAAAGCTGAAGCCATTTTGTAAATGTTTGGCAAAAACGACTCCAGTGATAGTTTTATGATAATTTATATTTAATTATTTATATAAAAACATCACAGCTGTTTATGACATCAAATGAAGCAATGAACATATATTATAAAAATATATTTGTGTATCTAGTGATACTAGTTTTTTTTTAGACTCATTTTTCTATAAATTTGATAAAACTTAAAAAGTTTTGTTCAAGACAATTCTAGAGATTAATTTATTTAGGGAGGGAGGAAGCGTTGCCTTAGGAAAACAGTGATATATTGGGAGTAATCAACAACTATGTACGATTTTAGAATACATCAAAATCAGTATGGACTGTTCATCTTTATTTAGGAAAAGTTCAAATTACTCCCTCCAAGTTTGGGCAATGTACAAATAACCCCTAAACTAATATTCGATTCATTTATTCTTCAAATTATTTATCGACTTTTTTAATCCGTATATAAGTTCGATTTTAATTTCAAATTTGATGAGATAATAGATGACATCATATTTTTATGTTAAAGAAATGTATTATAATTTTTTTATCACTATTCTTTGTACAATTTTGTATTTCTAGTGTTCAATTAATTTGTATTAGGTTGTGAGGAGGGAGCCAAAAGGAGCCACATTTCTGCGGCTCTGACTCCAATACAAACGGTTCCAGCTCCTTTGGACTCGTTGCCAGGAGTTGTTTTTAGGTGGTCATTTGGTAGAGCTCCTTGCAAGGAGGCACGAGAAGCCAAAGCCGGATGACCCGTCAAACGAGACCTTAATATATTCCTCAGCTACTATCTATGTATGTGAATAAATAAATTCCTAGAATTTCCTAAAGCAAATATTTTTATGTATTTGATCAAATTAATAAAAAACATCACAACTGTTTATATGACATCAAACATCAAATGGGCATATATTATAAAAATATTTTGGTGTATCTAGTGATACTAGTTTTGTTCTGGGACTCTTTTTTCTATAAATTTGATAAAACTTAAAAGTTTTGTTTAGGACAATTCTAGAGATTTTTTATTATTATTATTTAGGGAGGGAGGAAGCGTTGCCTTAGGAAAACGGTGATTTTAGACAAAAATTCATGAAGTGGACGTGGGGGGTGCACATGCACTGGCCCCAAAATGGATTTTGCATCCTACCTGGAAACTTAGCGGCTTCAGCGATTGGCAGCAGGCCCTCCTCCATGACCATGATGATTCCATCATTTGAGCGCTGTTGCTCGGCCGCTCGCTGCTTTGCACCACCCGTTGGACCTGGGCCCAAATAAAAAGAAAACGAAAACAAAAATTAACTCACGTATATCTGCTCAAATCTGGGCTCGTAGATTTGGAATGATTATTACGACTAAAAGTACAACGGGCAGTTCCTGGGGCCAACGATCCGCGCCCGGGCCGGCGACACCATGCACGTCGAGCTCAAGAACGCGCTCCACACCGAGGGCGTTGTCATCCACTGGCACAGCATCAGACAGGTAACCATGGCTGCAGCCGAGGACGTACTTGTACCACGGGACAAATTTGATATACGTACACAAGTAGAAAGATCGATCGATCATGGTTGCCAAGGAGTTTGGAAGAGAAGTAATAAGCATGGACAAGGTGAAGAGAGACGGAGAGGCGCTCCTCGTCGCCGCGAAGAGGAAGATGACGTGGTGCTCCCTGTGTTCCGGTTCCACCCGAACGACGAGGAGCTCGTCACGTTCTACCTCCGCCGGAACGTGGCGAGGAAGCCGCTCAGCATGGAGATCATCAAGGACATGGACATCTACAAGCACTACGATCCACGGGACCTCCCTATAGTAAGTGTTCCAAATAATAACTTCAATTAGTCGCACGGCCGGGGAAGATCGATGAATCACTTCTCCTTTGTAGAAGAAGAACGCGAAGAAGCCGCCGGCAATGGTGGTGGAGGCCATGAGCCAGACAAGCACCGCCACCGTCGGTGGCATGACGGCCGACACTCTGTAGGCGATAGCGAAGGTGAGCAGCGTCGTCAAGATCCGCACAGCGATCTTGAGCCACCCTCTCGTGGACGAGCCAGCAGGTGCTCGCTCATCCTCATATGGCCTTGAGACCGGATGATGGCCATCCCAGAGTAAGGCAATGGCTATCATATCGCCTTGCGACCGGATGATGGCCATCCCAGAGCAAGGCAATGGCCATCACACCGCCTTGCGACCGGATGATGGCCATCCCAGAGTTGAAGGTGAGGAGACACTCCATGAGAGAGACGCGAATAATCACGAAGAAAAAAGCTGAGGGAGAGATTTGGAATGAATATTACCTGCTGTTCCCATCCGGCTGCTTCCATGGCTTTGGCCCCGCGTCTTGTTCTGGGAAAGAGACAGGAAAGCTGTGATGTGTGGGAGGCTGTTAATGGGTAATAGTCACACTCCCTCCAACACCACCACCCCACTTTCCGGACTAACTCAAGTCGACACCTTATACGAATTGTGCCACAAAGAGGATCTCCATGGGTCCCGCAGTGGGACCAGGATTCTCCCGGCGATTATAGACAACTTATATAGTACTATTAAAATATATAGCCGCGAGTCGGCTCGTTCTGGAAAGGAGGGCTGCGGCGTACGGTCACTGTCAGTGCATAATTTGGTGTACTCTTTCGGTTCTAAAATAAATTTATATCCCGTTTTTTTTGTTAAAATTTCTAAATTTAACTTAAGTGTAAAAAATAATATCAATATTTGTATCTCCAAATATATCTATTATAACAATATATTACATGTTTAATATAATGATATTTATTATATATATTAGTATATTTTCATCTATATTGATTAAACTTTTATTTTTTAAAATTTTGTAGAAAGTGATATGTGCGTTTATTTTTTAGGGCTCTTGCATTCATGCCCCTATTTCATATCGATATTATGATTTTGTTTCTGTTTTTTTTAACTTTGTGACTTTGCTTCTGCATTTTTAAAACGAAGCACCCTTTGCCCCCTATTCCATCATCCTCCCCTAACAGTGTTAACTTTTAAGCCAAAGGATAAATATGCCCATGTGATCTTGCCCATGTTTTTTAAGGTTATTTATGATTTACCCCTAATTTAGAATAAGACACATATATGTATTTTGAAAAATGGTTATTATATTTGGTCAAATCAGATTTAATATTGGAAAAAAGTATTCACAATTCACATGTTGGGTGTTCCAACCCCTTCTCCTCACATCCCGCCGCCGCTGCCACTTGCCGGAGATGGGAGGCTCCTGCTAGCTGTTCCAGCCCCACACGAAACCACGGCGCCCTCCTTGCACGTTGTGGCGAGAACTGCCCAATTTAACCTAACCTCAAGTGTATTTGTCGGCCATTTAACACTATGTATACAGGGAGACCAAATTAAACTCAGTAGTCATGTCGATTACACCCAACATGAGAACTCAAAAATCCATGTTTTCACCAGGGAATATAAACAATTGAATGAAAATTACAACATTCTTAACCTTTTCATACATCACATGATTACAAAATCAGAGTTATTACAAAACATATTCATGAAGGCAACAGAATAAAGGCCATTTTACAAAAGCAACAAACATGAAACAATTTTGAATTGAAGTAGAATTATAGATGTAAGAATAAAATTTCTACAATCACGGTGATAAAAGGAAGCCTCACTGAGCCCCGGGGGGTATCATACACATCAATATTTAGTTTTGGCATCCACCTTGCTACCTGCAATGGGAAATAAAACCACGAGTACACAATGTACTCTGCAGGACTTAATTACCCGACTAGGTGGGTGTAGTCTCCCGACTCTCAAGGATATGCACGGGCTATTTGGCTAGCTGTTTAGTTGTTTTTGTAGAGAAGCATTACTAACAGTGCAATCCCTATATTCGAAGTTTTAGCTGTCACATCAAGTTCATTACGTAACCATTCTAGGTAAGCGCCTAGATTATTCTCAAGCATGTGATAAGCAATCGAGCATATTTCATCATTCGACATATGCCTCGTCGTCATCTCCATGTTCCAGTTGCATCAACTACGACGACAACGATACGACAAGTGGTATCCATATCCAAGGAGGGCGGCGATTGCAATCGATGTACATTCAGTTGTCCAATCGCAAACACACGCCCATACTTACGGAAGGAGCAAGTACTAGGCAACTGTTTCGATCATACAACCTATGTGTGAAAAGAACCCGACCATCCTAGGTAACCCACCCTATGAGGCCCGCCCCACCGAGCGGCGACAGGTTTCCCCCTCATAAGTTTTACCATCGACATTCCCGCCTCCTAACAACTCCTTGAATGGTTTCTTGTAACACTCCAATAAACTTTTTAGGGACCCTGAGTCATAGGAAGATACTAAGGGTGTGTTTGGTTGGGCTGTGGCTTTTGGAAAAGCTATTGTGGGCTGTGGCTTTTAGAAAAGTAGCTTTAGCAAAGCTGATGTAGGATGGTTGGAAGCTTTGTTTGGTTGAGCTGTTGTGGCTTTTGGAAAAATCCCTCCACTTACAAGCGGGCCGCACGTGTCATGGACACACCAAGCTACATCTTCTTTCTCCTCCTTGAAGGTGAGGCTGGTGGATCTCCGTTGCTGCCCGCGGCTCGGGTGAGCCGGACCAGCGAGCCGGGCCCGCTTGCGGCGGTGTGGAACTTCGCCGGGTCGACGAGGCAAAGACACACGCCGTTCATCGGAGTGAAGCGTGCGCTCCTTTGCTCCTTCGCTTGCGCCGAGCTCGGAGAAAAGATGTGTGGCGTCCGATGGGGCAAGAGGCCGGGATGGAGTTCGCCATCGACTCCGTGTACACGCCGCCTCCACCGCTACCACGCCGCTCTGCAAGAAGAGGCGCCGCCTCCCCAGCCCCTAGCCGCTGCCGTAGGCCGGGAGGGAATCGCCGCGCCATGAGCGGAGGCCGGGGCCGCCCGCCCGGTGTGCAGCAGCCGGAGGGGGCGCGCGACCGGGGGCCGCCGGGGGCGCGGGTGGAGGGGGCGTGTCGCCGTGGCTCCACGGTGGCTGGAGGGGCTTGTCGTCGGGGCTCGCCCTCCCCGGGGTGTGGCGGCCGAGAGGCGTCGCCCGGGAGCTTGCCCGCCCGGGACCATGGCCGCCGCTAGAGGGAAAAAGGGAAACGGAGGTATGCGGGTGGCGGATGCGACGAACGGAGGAAGAACGCGCTCGCGAGAAACAAAAGAATGAACCGGTACTATGTAATCAATGGCAGGTGGGTAATTTTTTACCCCAAAAGCAGCTGAAAATAGGGTCAGGCTGCTTTTCAATTAAGACTAGAGTGACAAACTGCTTTTAGGCCAAAGCAGCTTTGGTTTTTGAGCCCTTTGGTTGGCTTTTTGGCTATTGCAAAAGCAAAAGCGGGTTGAAAAGCTCAAAAATCCAGTGGATCTTTTCAAAAACAATCCAGCGGAAAAAATTTAGGATAAATAGTATGACATGATTTTAGATTGTTGTCCATTATAAACTCATATGAAAAAAAAAAAACCTTTAAAAGGAAAAGCCCCACAATTAAGTTTAGAACAATATTATGGTCTATGGGCCATAATTGCTATAACCTTCCCCAAAATATGAGGAGAAATGATGTCTTTAATGTTCCCTTAAAACCCTCTTTTTAAGGAAAATGAGAAATATGACATGTCTTTGAATTGCTATTTTGTGTCATTAAAAACCTATTATGGTAAAATTTATAAAAAATTTCTTAATCTCCCACAACTTAAAAAGAACAAAACTAAAAAGAACAAAACTAAGACTATTTTTTTGGTGCGACTTTCGCTCTGGACTCTGCCGACCCCGTCCGTGCGTTCGCGCGCCGCGTGAAGAAGCAAGAAACCTCGTGCGACACCGCGCCTCAGCCCTTCGTCACATTTGGAATTGGAAACCACAAATTAGGAAACCGGAGATCACGCATCACCCCAACAACAAATTTGGAAGCACCGACCTCCACCTCCTGGGATCTACACCTCCGTCGTGACCGCGAAACCGGCCGCCGACCGCACCAGAGCTCGCCGTCTCTCCCCGATCCGCCATCCGCAGCCCCGATCCGCCTCCGCGGCCTGCGCCCCGCCACCTCCGCTCTTGACTTCCTCTGGGATAATGCAGCGGCATCCTCCACCAGCCTCCGTGGTCTCCGCGTGCCTCGCGGTAGGTGGCGTCAGGCCAAGGGCGGCGGCACCTCGCCGGCAAGCACGTCGTCGGCGTCCTCCTCGCCACCTCCTCAAGCGGCCCTGTACGACCAGAGAGAGGAGTTCCGATCTGATCGACACAAATCGAAGCCTGCATCGCCGCCGAGGATCGTCACGCATCGAAGCCTGTATCGCCGCTGGTGAGTTCCCATCTAATCGATCGTCACGCATTGAATCATGGGTTTTGATGATCAATCGTACTTGGGTTCAGTTGCACATGATGATGCAGTTGTTGATAAGTTCTGAAAAGGATGACATTCTTTTTGCCCTATTCCACAGCACCCACTGTACTCTGCATCGATTGCTCTTCACGGTGGTTCCTTGTATGTTCCGTGACAATGCTTCTATGCTGTTTGTTATTGCTTGTTGAACAATAGATCATTATCATCTCAACTTGCAGTTTTAGGCAATAATTTCAGTTAAATCCTTCACATAATTCACTAGGTTCGGTAAACTACTTTTTAACATGTTGTGATATTATGTGAGATATATAAGACAAATAATGGCATCCAGACTTCCAAAGTTAGCACACTCCATTTAAGTTTATCGTTTATTCAGATAAACAAGCATGCAGGCACTATCCCATTTTGTTTGTGGCTCTGCCTAGGAAGGACATTTCGATCTGTGAGAACCAGCACAGTTCCACAGTGCAGCAAGAGAAGGGACGAGGGCTTTTCTATGATTGAGCACAACAAATATTTTCAAAATCATTTGGTTATCTCTTAATAGTACTGTGTATATACAATGGTTTCAGGCACTAGTAACGAAATGATTTTGCGAGCACTTGCAAAATCTTTTCCGTGGCGGGCACTTTTTTTTGCCCGTCACGGAAAATACCCCGCCACATTCGCTTTTATTTTGCGTGGTGGGCGTGTTTTTTACGCCCACGGAAAATTGATTTTACGTGGCGGGCACCTTAACACGCCCCGCCACGGAAAATAAGCGTATTTTCCGTGGCGGGCATGTTAAGGTGCCCGCCACGCCAAAATAAATTTTCCGCGGGCGGCGCCGTAAAAGGCCCGCCACGGAAAAGAATGCGGCCCAACCGGCCCAAGTCGGGGCCCGATAACGATACGTGGTATATATGCAACACTTAAAACCCTAACTCTCCCTCATCCACTCCCACCCCTCGACACACCGCCGCCTCGCTCACTTCTCTCTCGCTAACTCCCCGACACCGCCGAACTTCCTCGACGCTACGGCGACTCCGAGGAGCCGGATCCCGGCGGCGCTCCTCTCTTCTTCCCGACGGCGGCACGGCGGCCCCCCCCGACGATGGCGGCCCCCCTTCCTTCCCCCTCGACGCTCGGCCGGCGGCCCCCTCCCCTCCACGACGGGCGGGCGCTCTTAGATCCCCCGACGGCGGCGCCACGGATCTGTTGGCCAGGCGCGGCGAATCCAGCGGCGGCGCGAGGCGAAATCTGGGTGGCGGGGTGGCGGCGAGGCGGATCCGGGGCGGCGGGTCTTCCGGCTGGCGGCGGTGGATCCCAGCGGCAGCGCGGCGGATCCGAGCGCAGGCTGGTCCTCCGGCCGGCGGCGCAAGCGGATCCGGCGGCCGCGATCCAGTGGCGCGCTGGGCGGATCCGAGCCGCGGTGCGGAGGATCCGGGCGGCGGCGAAGTCCTCCGGCCGGGCGGCGGGCGGATCCCAGCGGCGGCGGGCGGATCCCAGGCGGCGGCGTGGCGGATCGGGGCCCGACCTAGGCCCAGATCGGGGCCCGCCTCGGCTTTTTTTTTCGATTAACCGTGGCGGCACCGTGCCCGCCACGGTGTTCCTCCATTTATCGTGACCTCTCATCACCGACGGGCGTGCTTGCCCGCCACCAAAAAATCTAAAACGCCCGCCACTCAAAATCATTTAGGTAGTAGTGAGGGAAAGCAAAACAAACCTTTTTCAATGGAATGCAACAATGGTCTTTGAGAGTTTTCAATGGAATGAAACCTTTGACAGTGTTAATGAAACATGTTTTATTAATAAACAAGGAATGAGTGTGAAGTTCTTCAGTTTAGTATTTATAAATACTTGTGGACTCGATTCTTCACTGGGCTCGTATTGTTGTTTTATCACAGGGTTCTGAATTCATTGCACTGTCGCTATAGAAGTCATTTGTATCAGAGGTGCCCGACATTTCTCAGTGGTAACAACCTATCACTCCTAGCCTCTTGAAGGATTGTTGCCTGCATTGTTTTTTTTTTTTTTTCCCTTCTTGATTGTGCATATGTGTTGTGTATCGTTTCTCTCTGTTTCCTATATGCAAAAGTATGGCTTCTGTCATTTTTTTGGCCATACACATTTCTTTGTCAGCAAGCTTTTTTCTGAATAGCAAGGTTCTGCTCTCTGACTTCTCTGCTGGTGCATTCATAATCTATTATTTCGACTTCTCTATTTACAAACTGACATACATCTAATAGCTGCTTGTCAGGCTGTGTTGCAAATTATATTTATTTGATCGCCAGAATTATTGTCATCCTTTGGTTTTTTGGGACATTCTAAGGGTTGTCAGGCTGTGCAATTTGTTGGGCATATAGGAATAAAGTCTGATACATTTGATAGCTGCTTGACCTCTGATTTTTATTTTCAACACTGAAATAGATTCATTCATCAGTCACCTGAACTTAACTGTAGAAGATAATTGCGATGTATGTCAGTATACCATGTTTATTTGATAAACTTTGTTTGTTGGTTTGAAATTTTTGTAACTGGAAATGACTAGACAACAGACACACATATAAAAAAACGTTTCTTTTTCAAAAATTAGTGATTCAGCACTATTACTGCACTTTGATTTCGTGGAGTACCACACAGCCTGACTCAAGTTGGTACACTATATTTCCATACTATTGTTGTGTTTGATATTTTCATACTGCTACTATTGTTAGAGTGCATGAAAAAAATTGTCTAAACTCGCTTATAAACAAGGTCTGAGAAGAGGTTTCTGCTATTTTTTTTGGCTAGGTATACTGTCTTCAGTAACTAATCATTATTTATTGAATAGGAATAATGGTAGTTAGTAGTCAGGTGTGCCTTTTCTAGCATATTTCTGTTTTTTCCTTAGTTGGTGTGATTTGTCCCAGAATGTCTTTAACTTTATCTATCCCTTCTTACATGTGGCTGCAAGGACTTGTACAATCATAGGCTGAAAATGACAATGTCGATTATTTGCTTGTTGCTGGCTTGCTGTAGGCCACTACCGCAGAGGAGGGAGATCGGTGCTGGCAAGGCACCACATCGCGATGAGGCTGTGTGGGCAGTGAGCAGAGGCATTGTGATTTTGCTTAGTAAGTTAATAAAGAATCGGTACAAAATCAGTAGCTGAATTTTCAATCCAATAGGTTGTACCAATTCAATCTACAACTGACACAGTTGGCGGTAGTTTACTAAACTGAGGACCCAATCTAATTTAAGCTAATTGGTTATTTGTATTCAAATCTGATCTAATTACATTTGTGTACTTGTTTCCCATGTATTATTCTAATCGCTATCATGTTTGTAGTTTCTTTTTGCCATGGCAGCATCTTGGAAAATATATGCTTTATGTTTTTGACTAGCAGGAAAAAGATGCTTATTATGATTGACTCTAGACCTGTTGAAAATTGGTATAAAGACACACATCAGCGCCGATATATGCCAAGCAAACTCTTGGATTCAACATGCAGTACTAAGCCGCAGTGCCGTACATATTCCTGGATGGCATGAGAATATCTTCAAATGGAAATTCATCGGTGAAAAAAAAACATTGCAGATGACATAGATGGGTAACTAACTCAAAACACATTAAACTTATAACAATAATACTTATGATCTAATTATTCCTATATATTACTGATGGTGAATCTTGCCATAGACGGCTTAAGTGGATTACTTATTCTACATTACATGCCTCGCATGGAATAGGCATAAACCCGTAAATATTTGTACGATGAGGATAACATACTTTGTTTTAACATGTCTGCGTGGAATAGTCGTAAACCCACAAAATATATGTACAGTCTTGGTACATACTTTGTTTTAAGGTTTTGTGAGACTTTTCAAGACACACAAGTATTGCCCATGTGACAGGCACTAATATTTGCATATATTCTCATGTGTACAAGATGGTACGGAGATGTGTCATAATTTATTCGTGGATTTATTGGGCGCATCTAAATAAATGGATATCGAAGACATCATTCAACCAATATAAAACATTATCTTAGGCGAAGTTACAAAAAGTCTATACAATAGAGTTTATGAGCCTGCAACACCGCGTGGTATCTCTGACTCGTGTTAACGTCACAAAACTTGTGTGTTTGGATTAAATGTCATTTTAATATTATTATTTAATTTTAGAGTATTGTTATCTTATCAAACGCGATCCATGTGTTTTTATATAAAATTTAGATATCCCGTAGTAACGCACGGGCACGATACTAGTATAATGCTAAAATAATAATTTTAAGAGATGGATATGGGCTGACCACCCACGCCTCCTACTCTTTCCACCGGGCCACCTTCATGGCTAGTGGCTACGGAGTAAGTAAGTGGTAGGAATATCCTATGGTTCTGGAAAGTTGAGGACTCCCTCCCTCCATCCACAAAAGAATGCAATTATCAGTTTTTGAGAGGTCAAACAGTTTTAATTTTAACTACATTTATATATATATATAAGTAATTCATGATATAAAATAAGTATTAATATATTAGTTATAGAATATATTTTTATCATAATATATTTGGAGGCATAAGTGATAATACTGTTTTATTTACTTTTACACTTGATCAAACTTGGTGGGCACGAATCCTACAATTATATTTTTTATAGACGCGGAAGGAGTATCTAAACCTTCTATATGGGAAACCCCCACTGTAGAAGTTCTCTCGACATGCAGAGCGTCCACGTAGGCAGCATCAGTTACGATCCGTTCGTTCCTACTCACGAAGGAGAAAAAAAAAAATTGGTCAGCGCGGCGGCCTGTTTACCTTCCCGCGTCCGCCCGCATCCTCATTCCCACGATGGTTTTCCGGGCATTGAAATCGTCGGACTCTTCCATCCCTCCCGTGCCCAAGCCTCCGCGCCTCCGCCGCTCCTATACCCTGCCTCCAGCGCCGTACCGCCACCGCCGCGGCCCCCTGACTCTCCGCCCCATCACTGCCGAGATCCGTATGCCCCTTCCCCGAGGTCGCCACAGAGGCACCGGCGCCGCCACGCCGCCACTTCGTCCCCGCAGCGTCGGATTCGCGGCGGCCTCTGCGTTCCCAGCGCCGTGCGAATGGTGCTCCCTTTCCTGGGTACGGTGGCCGTCGCCTTGGCCAGGCCCACCGCCATGCCACCGATCATTCAACTCTCCGAGGTTCATAGCTAGGTCGCTCGCCACCGTGAGGACGCCCAAGGCCACGAGTCCGCCGCGGGTACGTCGGCCTGCCGCGAGGCCGCGAGTCCGCCGCCACGAGGCTGATGAGGGCACGACGCCGGCCTCCTGTCGCGTCCACCATTGACTCTGCGAGTCGCCGTTCCCAGGCAGCCGGCCAGGCAGGCATCACTAATCCGCGTAAGTACGAATCAATCTCTGACTTAACTCCCATAATCATGTTTGTTGATTCGATGAGATTTTAGATCTCCGCCGAGGCAAGCGCCGTGCTGGCCGTCATGCTCCTGGGCCTCCGCCGCCTCGCCTCCCCCCGCTCCCCCGCCGCCGCGCTGTGGCCCTTCTTCAACGCCGTCCACTCCGGGGATGCCGGCGCCGCTGTCACCTCCGCCTCGCTCGCCGCGCTCCAGGAGGTCGTGCTCCTGGGCGCCGTGCTCCGGGAGGTCGTCGACGCCGTCCACGCCTGCCGCTTCGAGGTCGGCACTGAGCCCGGCAGCGAGGAGGCCGTGCTCATGAGGATGCTGCAGGCGCTGCTCGCGTGACTCAAGCGCCCGCGCTCGGGGACCAGCATGTCTGCACCGCGGTCAACACCTGCTTCCGCGTCGTCCACCAGGCTTCAGCCAAGAGCGAGCTCCTGCAGCGCTTCTCGCACCATGCGATGCAGGATCTCAAGTGCTGATGGAACTGAAAACGCTGCTGTCAAAACAGAGGTAAAACACTGCTCGCTCCTGCTATTAATAGTCACTCATGCGTTTTTGAGCTTAAAAATGCCAGTCGACCCCGTACTTCACTCTTGACTAGAACAAGTTTACTGGATACTGTAACACACAAAGTAGCATCCCTATGAGCTGCATTTCACAAATAAGTAGCAAATTCAGGAGCGCACGTCCACGTCGGAGGGAGGGTCCGTGTCGCCGTCGCGGAAGCGCAAGCAGAGCGAGACCAGCATGGACACCACGCCGGCCCCACCCCCCCGCCGCCGCACAACAGCACGCGCACCTACACCCCCACCAACAGCAGCCGGCCGCGGACCAGACGGAGTGCATCTAACTTTCATTTTGTTTTTTTTTTTTGTTGCAGGCCTCTGACAAAGTTCATGGACGAGTACTGATCTGCTTTTCATTCAGAAACAGCAAAGTTCATACATTGCTTGATTAGCGTATTTTTATCAACTATCAACTTCAATGTGAGGCAACCATGCGATTTCCAGAGCTGTGCACAACGCACACTGTAAACAAAAAGATTCAATGCAGATTAGTAGATCAATGCATATCTTCAAGTGATGCAAACTGCTACCACCTCAAGGCTTTCTGTTATGTGCAAATTGGTATGGTTATTGCATCACCTTGAATCTCTGAATCCAATTGTGCAGCGTTCCCATTTTACAGGCTAAATTTACATAGAGGTGTACAAAAAGGTGATTACTATGCTGTCAGCCTCACTTTTCAGCTCATTGAAAAATCAGATCGGGCATGCTCCCAGCCCATGTCCCCTTTATTATGCAGTCACATATGAGTTGGAATGCTTCGCATTTGGCCTACAATACAAACACTTTGCTTCTCTGCTGTATCTGCAATTTACCTTTAGTTTTAAGAAAACGCTGGGATGCCAGAGTGCCTAATTACTTCTAATATTGCCTCTTGCCAAATTTGGCTTCCCGAATCAATCAGTTTAGGACAAAAGAGGCTAATCCTATAGAATTCTGACCTTTGTGCCCTATGTGACCACACCTACTTTCAGTTCTCTGTGTTTGCTATCATATATGCTTCTTCATTTAAAATCTGAATACGAAGTGCTTTCTTCCTCCTACTGTACTCAGGCAGGCCCGGTATTCTAGATGCAAGGCTTATCCTTCAAACCAATCCTCCATCAAGTTTGTCGGTATGACTTTTTTAATGTTCCATCCCTTTACAGATCTGATGCAATCGAAGTGCTGAGGAAATCATAGCTGTATAACCATTGGTACACTCCTCAAGGTATGATCTTCCAAATCGATGTTTTGTTGTAAGCACGTAAGAGTGAAACATGGAAAATGGAGCTGGAGTTCTCTGCAATATGTTCCTGAAGATACTTGGCTGCTAGGCTCTAGAGCTAGATGTAAATAACTTTTCAATGTTTCTAAATGCAGGATGAAATGACAAACTATTGGTATTTTAGAAGACACTATTATTCGATTTTACTTCCTGGTCTGTTTATTGAAGGCTCAGGTATCTTTCCACCTCTTTGCTTAATCCTGTTCTTGAAATCCTTCCTGGTATGTTGCATAAATTCCACTTTTTAATTTTTCTGTTGTGTCATCATTGACAGCCATGCTGCTAGCACAGATGCCCCTTTTGCCAATGTCGTTGGCTACACTGAGAAGCACTTTCAAGAACAAGGCAGGCTTGATAGTTTCTTTTTCCTTTATTTTTCTATTAGTGTCAGATGATTTGAAATAAAACTATGAGATTGCCGGCTACATATTTTGTAGGCCTGCCTATTAGCATCTTTGAACCATCTATCAATTTTTTTTTTTATCTTGATATTCTCTTGCATACCCGGGGGTATTTGCTATATGATGAAATAACTGTGTTTCCAACATGCTAAATTTAAGATACCCCAGCCGACCCGCAGCAACGCGCGGCGCGCTGATTACAAATAATTAATTCAACTAAAACAAATTTCTTCCCGCAGCAACGCGTAGAGAGTCCCTCAAGAAGCAACGCTTAGGAGGGTCCTCCTAGTATATATTTATATATGATCCAAAGCAGGGATGAAGGCAACACCCCGTGCAGGGGTCCGGGCTTATACCGCTGCCGCAGTCACAATTGCGGCTGATTTATATAGCATTAAAAAAATTATTGGAAACTTCCGCGAGTTTTTTTTACTGCAAAACGCAGCTGAGTCTTTCGTTGTCGTGGGGCTGGCTGGGAAGGAGAGGTGTTGCCAGTTGTATTTATTTATTTTTATATAATCATAATATCTAGTCAAGTTCCCTCAAAAAATACTATTTAGTCAAAATGATTCCTTGATTCATCCGCAGTCACGCGGATTTTTCTCCAGTGGGTCCCAAATCCGAGGCAGGCATGGAGTAAGTGCGTGCAAAACGCGCCACCTCGATCGGCCTTTTTTTTTTTTTTTTTTTTTGAATTGCTTGCCTTCCATTAATCGGCTGAAGCCTCAAAACGTACCAGGTCGAGCACACATGCCGGAGTTACATACCACATCTCAGAGCGATGAGTGCTCGAAACCTGTTTAGCCAAAACATGTGCTACTTTATTACAAGATCTACTAATATAAGTAAAATTAAAATCATGAAAGGCAAGCCTGAGCTCATCAATCTCCTTCAGCATAGAATCAATGACAGATCGCTGGTCATCCTTCTTATTCCACAAGTTAACTAGCTCGGTTGGAAGGAATTGCCCGACCCACGTTTCACGAGGCATTGTTGTCGTTTTTCTTGAACCGAACTGCCAGAAGTAAACAACGCAGAGTCAAACAAACTGTTGGATTGAAAAGGCTTGGCTCTGAACCGTTTGCAGATTTGTCACGTACCATTCAGGTTTTGAATCGGTCAGCGCACATACCATAGTACCCCGGCCCTGGATGTCACCCACCGGTAGCACTCCGGTGACCGTACCTGAGGAGGAGGATGGAGCGTCAAGATGACGGCGACCCTCAAGGAACCATGCAAGAACAGTGGCGGAGGAAGAATTGAATTTAAGTTTTTTTTTTCCAGAAAATGTAACATATTAATATCTCAGATTGTACATCGACTAATGCATATGCCTGGCACAACTACACGTCTACACCATTAATTAAAGCTTGATAACTCAGTTTATGGTAAAAGCATTAGGAAAAAACAAGCTAGAGAAAACTAATATATAAAAGAGGACGAAATAAAGCACAAAAATCAAGGTATGGCGGAGGCCCTACCTAGCCATACCGAGTCCTACGCTACTGTGGGAGAAGGCTAAGACATTCTCCTACTGGAGCAGCACGTAATATGATATACTGCTAGCAACTTAAATGCTTTACCGGCTTGCTGGCAATTTGTCGCATTTGTTTCCGCTAAAATATTCACAATTGGCTTACTGGCTTTTGATGTTACTCTTGCTGCTGCCTGATATTCTGCTGTGCTTTCTGCTCACACTAGGTGATGCCTTCATGAGTTCATGCTTCGCTGCTTGCCTTCATGGTACACCAGCAGCCCGGCGTTGGCGATCCCGATCCCCTGGGACGTGTCGAAGAGGAGGAGGAGGCAAGCCACGCCCGAGTGGCCGTGAAGCTCGCCGATGGTCTTGGGCAAGACGGTCTTCACTTTTCCCGATGGCGCGCTCCTGTCTGAGCCGCGCCGTCTCCGTGAAACGGCACGCGTACGACTCGGCGCGGCGGCCCCAGGGAGGCAGCATGCCGTTGCCGTCCAAGAGGTGGTGCCCCGCGCGCCGGGACCGGGGTCCTGGTCCTGCCGTTGCCGGGGCTCGGGCTGAGCTGAGACGGCTTCTTAGGACTGGCACGGTGGTGTCCGGAGACACCGGTGGAGCTGGAGCAGAGATGAAGGACGCCATTGACGAGAACTAATCAGTCAGGAGCTGAGAATTAATTGTTTCCCGGCCAGGTGACCGACGGAGCCAGCTGATCGAGCGGAGCAGAGGCTTGTGGATGTGTATGCGGTGCGAACCTTGGTTGGTGAGACTCGGAGAGGATTTATATAGGAGGCTCAGGGAGGGGGGGGGGGCGTTGCGGTCAAACGGGGACGAGGTCGACGATGTGGCGGGAGCTCAGGCCGGGACGGCCGGACGGGGACGTGACGCGGCGCGTGCCCTGCTAGGCCAGGGAAGCAGCAGGTGAGGTGGTAGGCTATGCACGTTGGGTTAATGATAGGATATATTGGGCTGCTAATTTGGGCCACAATAGCTTACTGTCTTCTTGATCTGCGCCTCTGCCTCATGCTCTGCTTTTGCTTCTGCCTCATGCATGCTAGGCAGCTTTGCTTTCTTCTCTACCCTTGTGTTTTATTTTGTGTTTGAAACCTCATAAGTACAGCCCTAAGTTTATTACTGGAAAGGGGCATAATAACGATACTGAAATCTCTTTTTAAAAAAAAACAAAACAAAACGATACTAAAATCAATTACACTCGCCGCATGTAAATGAGGCCTAAAAATGTGCTGTAACCTGGCTCATCCAGTGTGCATCATGCATATACAGTTTCATTGACCTCCTAGATTTGGTATTAATAAAAATTATTAAAGTCTAGCAAAGTTCCGTTCTTAATATGTAGTACGATTACAACTGCATTCGTGATGTTCTGCTCCTTAAGTTCCATCCCTGCCATTGATCTCTGATTGCCATGAGGTTTAACCGTAGTATATCACGTCCAGTAACTATTCAAGGTGAGCTTACAAGTTCAGCTTACAGAAATGAAAGGAGAATTCAGAAAACTTCATGTTATTTGTATTCATAAATATACACTGCTGTCTTTATTCGAACCAATAAAATCACACTGTGAAGAAAAAGTTGTACAAACTTGAGCATGCATCAGACAGCATACTCAGATACTACAATCATATATACAAGTAAACCAAAAGAAAAACAGAATACCAAGGACGATTAAGTAGATAAAGATCCATGGAAGGATCTACTAGGTGACAACCTGTGGCTTGCTTCCCGAGTGCCCAACAAATGGGATGCAGGCGGCGATAAACGTGAGCACGACGAGGACCATGACGACGACGGCCAGACACTTGGCGTGGGGTCGAGTCACGGCTCCCACCGTCACCACCATGGACAGATAAAGCCCGAGAGCTATCGCGCAGAAGAAGAAGAAACCAACCGCGTTGACAGGCCCTACCATGAAGCGCCCGGCGATCGCTGTGAAGAGGCCGCCGAAACTGGCAATGCCCTGCGACAGGTCCAGCAGATGGTCCAGGTGTGGATTCTCCTCATCGTCTCCGATCATGTCCTGTGTGAAGAATGGCAACACGTGCGTATTGGCCGCGTGCTGCAGCTTTGGCTGCAGGAGGGCGACGACGACGGCCAGTAGTAGCGCGGCGAGGATGGCGAAGGCGTAGTGTTTGTTGAGCGAGAGAGTCAGAAGGCAGGTCGCCAGCTCAAGGAGGAGCCATGAGATACAGACCAAGGCGTTGCCCCATTTTGACAGCAGCAGGATGAGCGCTGCATCCACGATGATAGCAGCCAGGAACAGTGTGTCTTCGACGTTGAATGCTGTTGATGTAGAATAGTGATGGGTCAGGGACGCGTAGAACATGGGCATGGCGAACCAGAGCGCCTTCAGAGAATAACTAGACAACAACTTTATTTGTTGTTTGAGCTGGCCATCTGTGGTATTATCATTGCCATAGACGATCTGCATTAAATTTAAAGATAATAAATTTTAGTTTTCGATATGCCGAAAGTAATAATAATGCAGTAATCTCAATAATTCAGCATGTTGTTTAAAAAATAATCATGTAATATGTGTGATTTGATATTTGATATTACATAATCATGTTTACTTCTATTTAACCTAGGTATGCGTTGTTTATATCTAATCTTGGCGCAGCTACTTCATGTTGCTGCTACGTGATGCTGCTGGTGTATAGATCATATGATACTAAGGGCAGGAAGGCAAACAAGGGAAATAGCAGATGACGAGTTGGGGAAAGAAAATAGAAGGCAGGTTGCTCCAACGTGAAGCTGCTTGGTGTATAGGTGCTATGAGACTACGGCACGAAGGCAAACAAGGGAAATAGTAGAAGACGAGTTGGGGAAAGAAAATAAAATGTTAGGTTTATGTGAAGTTGTGAACTTGTTAATTCTTTGCAAATTCAGGGTATCTGTTGTGAGAAGCAACTAGATGAAACGATTATGTGTACAAACCATGGCTTCCCTTACATCGATTTCAGATTACTCCTGAATTAGGCTAATCGTTCAATGAATTTATGGGATTGATTGGTGCAGAATCTCGACATTCCTCTAAAACAAAAGTTGCAGATTCCATTTTTATCTTTCAAACAAGGCTGATTTCACTCAAATTTGATAAATGGGTCAGAAGCAATGGTCAAAACAGTGTTGATGGTAGGCCCTTAATTATTGGCTTCAAAGAAGGCGTTTAGCTAAAGTTGTGAACTACAAGCACGTCTTGCAAGATGTTTATTTGATAGCCATGTATGTCTCAAATCCAAACCATGATGCATGCAAGATATTTCTTACATGTGTTAGCTAAAATATACATAGGATTGTAGGAAATACCTAGAATAGTGTGATTTTGAAATCCGTAGCAACGCACGGTTATGGACCTAGTAAATATACAAAATACATGACCGTTTCATTTTTTTAAGGAAATTTTTTATATGTTCCAAGGGCCAAGGCTGGATCTCCAAGCCGTTTCAACAAAAACCAGAGCCCAATGGACATGGGTGTGCACATGCATAAGGGCCCAGTGGGCCAAAACGGATTTTCCTTCCCCTCTTACCTGAAGGATTTGCGGCTTCAGCGATTGGCAGGCCCACCCCATGATTTGACCCATCTTGCTTGGTCGGCCGTCCTGATTGCTTCGGCCCTCCTCTTCGACCTAAGCCGAAAAAAAAACGACAAAAAACTTGAACCCATGCATGTTGTCTGTCAGCTAAATGCTCATATAACACCTCTCCAAAAAAAAAAAAAAAAAAAACAAGAGAAAATTGCAATTCAAAAAAGAAAAAAAAAAAAAAAATGCTCATATAAACAGTGAACAGCACCTTCCCCGTGTGCCCTTGGCCGTCGTCCTCCGCCGCCACCACGTAGGAGTAGTCCTCGTTCCCCGACACATCCACGGACTGCGGCTTCACGTAGACGTAGGCGTCGTAGACGATGAGGCGGTCGAAATGCTTGAGCTCCAGCTGCACGTTCTCGAACTCGAAGACGGCCTGGTGGTTGATGGACGAGCTGGTGGTGGCCCGGAAGATCTCTTCCATGGTCATGGACGCCACCAGTGCGCGGGTCTCGCGCTCGATGACGCCCCTGACGACGTCGTTGAAGTGCTGGGAGAGGTTGTCGTCGTAGCGGATGCCCTTGTCGTCGGCGTCGTCGTCGTCGTCGTCGTCGTCGTCGGTGCGGGGGCAACGGTGAAGATGACGGCACGCACGATGAAGGGCAGCTTCTCGCCGCTCATGGCCTGCGCCTCGATGTCGAAGGTGTAGTCGACGGGAGCGAGATCGACGCGTTGCCCCAGCGCAATCCCCGTTTTCTTGGCGAGCTTCTCGTCGCTGATCATCAGGCAGCCGTTCTCCTCGTGGCGCCTCTGCACATGGGCCGTGCAGGACATCTCCTCGGCGTCGTGGTTCCTCCCTTCCTTCACCCACGGTGGTCGGTGGGGTTGGCTGGCTCCTCTAGTACTACTAATACTCCATTCCATTGGGCGATCAAAAATGAAAATACTGTAGGGAATTGACGGCATTGCCCCTTATCTACACGTCGTCTCATCAGCCGCATGGAGGGTATTGATGGGATTGCTGCTGGTCTGCACAAAGAAATTACTCACACTTTGGAATTGACGGCATTTGCCCCCTTATCTTCACGTCACATCTCATCAGCGGCATGGCCGCATGGAGGGTATTGATGGGATTGCCGCTGCTAAAAAGGATACCCTAGGTTGGGCTAGTGTGCTTGGCTGGGCTGAAATATCATAGCAAAAATGGGAAGAGAAGGAGCGACAGAGGCATCCACTAAAAAGGATACCATAGGCTGGGCTAGTGTACTTTGTATCTAATCCAGTTAAATAAATATGTCTCCAAGTTGTATGTGCTCCTCTGCCTAAGAAAGAATGCAACTATGGATTGCGTGCGGTTAAAATGGTACACGTTTAACCAAATTTTTAGTGAATAATATTTATATTTATGGCTCCAAATCAATTTATTATAAATATATTTCATGATTAATCTAATGATATTTATTTGATATCATAAATATTAATACTTTTTATCTATAATTGGTCAAACTTAAGATACTAAAACGTGACACTGTGCTATAATTGCGTTTTTTTTTTTTTTTGGAGGGAGTATGTACCAATACAACCCTCAATGAGGGATGCTATTTGGAAAATCAAGAAAGGTTTCCTCAACATAATCATAGAGGAAAACCAATGCTTAATATGTCAGCAACTAAGTCCTTGCCAGTTTTAATCAGAGATTAGAATTACATATTTTTTATAGGTTTTTTTAAAGGAACTCATGCAACTCAATATTTAACTGTATCAGCACATGGATAATTGACAGTTATTTTTCTCAACCTGTGTGATCTGTTCAGTATTTTGATACCAAAATTATGTTGAACTAATTTATGGGATTGATTGGTGCAGAATCTCGACATTCCTCTAAAACAAAAGTTGCAGATTCCATTTTTATCTTTCAAACAAGGCTGATTTCACTCAAATTTGATAAATGGGTCAGAAAGCAATGGTCAAAACAGTGTTGATGGTAGGCCCTTAATTATTAGCTTCAAAGAAGGCGTTTAGCTAAAGTTGTGAACTACAAGCACGTCTTGCAAGCCTGCGCCTCGATGTCGAAGGTGTAGTCGACGGGAACGAGATCGACGCGTTGCCCCAGCGCAATCCCCGCTTTCTTGGCGAGCTTCTCGTCGCTGATCATCAGGCAGCCGTTCTCCTCGTGGCGCCTCTGCACATGGGACGTGCGGGACATCTCCTCGGCGTCGTGGTTCCTCCCTTCCTTCACCCACAGTGCCAGTGGTCGTGGGGTTGGCTGGCTCCTCTAGTGGCAGTGCTACTAATACTCCGTTCCATTGGGCGGCATCAATCAAAAAGGAATAAAAAAATACTCCACTAGGGAATTGACAACATTGCCCCTCATCTACACGTCGTTAAATCAACAGCATGGAGGGTATTGATGGGATTGCTGCTGGCCCTGGCCAGACCAACGTAAGTCCTCATACTTTGCGATTGAAAAAGTGAAACTTTGCGAATCCATTCTTTGCAAAGGAAAAGCGTCATATTTGCGATTCCATACTTTGCGATTGAAAAAGCGTCAGACTTTGGAATTGACGCATTGCCCCTCATCTGCACGTCGTTAAATCAGCCGCATGCAGGGTGTGGGATTGCTGCTGGTATGCACAAAGAAAATACTCACACTTTGGAATTGACATCTGCTGCTGCTGGTAAAGTGAAGGAGCGACAGAGCCTCCCGTTGTCGACACGTACGTATAAATCCGGCCTTAGTAGTGCTTGGCTGGGCGGAAATATCATAGCAAAAATGGTAAAGAGAAGGAGCGACACAGGAGGCATCCGTTCGACTAGTTGCCGCGCTAGTCGCGTCGATCTCATAGCAAAAACTGCTGCGATAAATATGTCTGCACATTGATCTCAGCGATCGGACAGGGAGATTAGGTGATCCTTTACTCCATTCCTTTGTTTCAAAAAAAAAAAAAAAATCCTTTACTCCATTCCATTGGGCGATCCAAAATGAAAATACTCTGGGGAATTGACGGCATTGCCCCTTATCTACACGTCGTCTCATCAGCCGCATGGAGGGTATTGATGGGATTGCTGCTGGTCTGCACAAAGAAATTACTCACTACAATATGGAATTGACGGGATTACCGCTGGTCTGCATGCACATTGACTCATCCACTTCCCCACTAACTACTGTGCTTGACTGGGCGCGGTCGACTGGTTGCCGCGCTGCTCGCGTCTCTCGGACGGTAAGATCAGTGACCCTTTATTCCTTTATTACAACCCTCTCTGAAATATGCTATTTGAAAAGCAGCTCTCGGACGGGAAGATCAGTGACCCTTTATTACAACCCTCTCTGAAATATGCTATTTGGAAAATCAAGAAAGGTCTTATTGACACCCAAAAATATCCGTGCCTGATTTTGGTAACTTAGACGTGGCAAGGAGGTCATGGACATGATTGGAGTGCGACGTCAAGTTCAAAGAGTACAAGAAAATTCGACAAAGGGACAACAAGTCGCAGCGCAGAGAGCGCCCGGACGCTGGAGACTTGCACCAGGTGCGTTAGGCGCCGCAAGCACGGGGACGGTCGGGCGGCCACCCGTGGCGCAGCCCTTGCTGGACTGCGCCCGGTGTGCGCCCGGGCGCCCGATCGTCCCACGTCGGTGGTACCTCGACCAGCGTCCAGCGGCCCCTCCGCTGCGGGGCCTTTTGGACTGCGTCCGGTGCCTCCTATGCGGGCGTCCGGCGTGTGCCCGCTGCGTGCATGACGGAATTTTCTGTTCGAACCGATCTAGTTTCTATTCGGTTTTTGGAAAGGTTGGTGATTGGAAGCGTATCTAAAGCGGTTTCCTAAGAGGATAAGACCACCCCCTCTATATAATGTGAGAGGTTCCTGGCCGATTAGATCCCATCTACATCCAATCGATCAAAGATCACATACCAACTCCTCAAACCCTAATTATGTTCTCTCAACCCCTCTAATCTACTGTCCGGCGGTGTTCTCCGCGAATTTCGTCGGCGTTCTAGGTGGCCTTGCCGATCCTAGGGCAACCCTCACGTGCGTCCTCCCGATGGACCTTTCCGGAGGGCGTTAAGGTCGTTTGATCGAAAAACCGAGCTCTACATCGGCCTCTACAATCCCTTAATCGTTTTTGGTCGATCACGCTGCGGTTCTCGCTGCTTGCAGGTTGTGTGCAACCTCTCTGGCGTCCAAGACCCACTCTAGTGTGTTGGCATGGAGCCCTAATTCGTGTCAACAGGTCACCTCAACATAATAATCATAGAGGAAAACCAATCTTTCTTTACAAGACGAAAGTTGCCCCATGGATCCTTATTATTTTGCCACGTATACAGATTGTCACATCTTTGGAATTAATCGCACTGAAATCGAGCGCTCGTAGAGCCACATCACCCACTATTCGTAGCCGTCCGATTGCCAGGACATCGTCGATCGAGCCGTCGAACCAGGCCGTCCAGCTCGCCCGCTGCGAACTCTCCACCCCTCCCGTCACTGACAGCTATGCGCTGGCTCGCCGGCGGCGGCGCACATTGACCCCCAGTCCCGAGCACTGCCGAGGCAGGCCGCGCCGCACCTCCGCCGCTCCCCAGCGCATGCACCCGCACACCGTGTCTCGTGCTGCGAGGCCATCTTTAAGCACACACGCGACGTGGAGCAAACACCGTGCTCTGCCTTCCTTATTAGTAGCTTGATGGTATCATCTAACGTCATGCCTACACAATATGGTTCTTTTCCTTTAGAAAAATAAATCCATCCAATAATACACTAGAAATACACAAATACCAGCCTTTTTTTTTTTTTTTGAGAATCAACAGCCCTCTTCTCTGCACGGTGGTGAATCCCCGCGTTGGGCCGGTTCCGCCCACGGCCGTTCGCCACGCTGGGCCAACCTGACTGCGCCTCGCCCGCTCGTGGATCGTGCTCTTCCGGGCCGATGCCCACGACCAAGTGTATTCCCCATTTTCCTTTTTCGTATTTTGCAGTTTTGTAAAGTTCGTAATAAATTGTACACAAAACATAAAAATGCCAAACTTATTTTGTTAGATTAGACTCCCCTTAAGTATATATCTACAAAGTAAAAAGCTTGCGTCACACATATATCTGTGAACCTAAAATCTTGCACCTTTTCCTTCTACATAGGAGTGACCCCTTCGTAGGTACAAGGTCCATGTAAATTCAATCATTTATTATTTAATCATTTAAGTAGATCTAAAACTATGCTAACTAAATAGGACCTACATAACTGACATCAAATTGGAAACATTATCATCTTGCAAATTTGCTGCATATTTAGTTACCTGCTGCTCCTAATCCCTCCTTCCAAGTTTATATAAAATTGTATCAAAATTTATATCTCCATATAAATTTACATTATATAAATAATCCGATGATACTTGTTCAGTATCATAACTCATAAATATTACCACTCTTTTTTTTTGGGTAGCGACAAACATAAAATGAACTACACATATAGTTCAACGATCAAATAGACTTTACCAAAACATATGAAAATATAATTAACCAAACATTACCGAAAAAATTAACTACAGAATTTATACAATTAAAAATCCTAAGTTCTCACTCAATATTGCAAAATTGATACAAAAATTGTTTTAGTTTACAAAAATATGACGATTATCAATACTAGCTATTCTATTACAATCCTCAGCCTATAGACAATCACCAAATTGTACAATAGCCAAATCCACAAACCATGCATCATTGCTTCATTAAAAAAAGTGGCCAACAAAATCGGCCCAACATAAATACAAGACCAAACTGGCAGGAACTCCATGGAGGCGCGCGGCTTCTAGTGCTTAATATGTCAGCAACTAAGTCCTTGCCAGTTATCAAAGATTAGAATTACATATTTTTTTTAGGTCTTTTTAAAGGAACTCATGCAACTCAATATTTAACTGTATCAGCACGTGGATAATTGACAGTCATTTTTCTCAACCTGTGTGATGTGTTCAGTATTTTGATACCAAAATTATGTTGAAGTAATTTTTTTGGATAATGTAAGGGGATATAAGAAAGGGTTGTGGGAACATTTTCTTACCATCTATTTTGCAAACAGTGAGCTAAATTTATGATTCAGAAATCTTCTTTATTGCACACTTGTGACTAGCTCACTCACCATGTAGAGGGAAATATTAAGGAGATCAGGAGAGCAAGAACAAAGGAATTTGATGTAACACCCTAGGTGTTAAGCACTAATAAACCTTGATCATGTTCATCATCATGCTTAGTAGTCATGCATTATGGCATTCATGCATTGTGGGCCTGTTTGCTTGGTACCCTGGAAAACTTGCCTGCCCCAACAACGGCGCCAGGCGTCCGATTTCCCACGCCTGCGGTCGGATGTGCTTGCCTGGCTGCGGCTCCCAGGCGAGGGCGCAATCCAAACACGCCCTGTATGCATCAAACTTAATGCATATGTGGCATCTAGGCATAGCATATGTGAGTAGTGTTGTGGCAATAAAAATCTCACTTAAGGTACTTTGTGACCTTGTATTTTGGAATCCACTTAAATACTTGAAATTGTGCTCAAACAAACTTTGAGGTGTAAAGTGTGTACTTTACACTAGTTGTCAAGGTTGCACAATGTTCTCAAGTCAAACAAGTCTAAATTTCGAGCTCAAAGATTGAAGTCACTGCTGTTTTCAGTACTTAAAACCAAATTTTCGCTCTCTCTAAAACACAGTAATGAAGTTGAATGTTCGGGAGTTTATTTATTATAAATAATTTTTCATAAATAAAATTAGTGTTCACCGGCCTACTTTTTTTTTTTTTTTTTTTTTTTTTGAGTTGCATTCACCGGCCTACTAAGCCCAAATATATAGGTTTAAATTGGAACCCCAAAGCAAACGACATGGGCTTTTTGTGTTCGGGCCATAGGCCCACCTCCTCAATCTGAAAAGGCAAGCGGTCCTCCTTCCCCTGCACTGCAAAGTGCAGAGCCTTCTTCCTCGGTCCCCAAACCATTCCGGATCTCTCTCTCTGCTCCGACCCCCGCATGTCTCCCTCTCCTCTCTTCCCTCCCCGCTCCGCTCTTCCTTCCTCGTCACCGTCCTCTGCGAGGAGGCCCACCACCAGAGGTCCAGTGCACGACGGCGACGCCACCGGGGCGGGGATTTCTTCTACCCCAGCTGCCCATGATCTGAAGTTTCTCGTCGTTTTAAATCGCCGACCATCTGATCCCCATGGTTTGCGGCCGGCGCGGGACAAGCGAGGAGGAGGAGCAACCCCATCACCGCCACTCTGCCAACAACGAGGGCAAGGAACCAGTTCATGCCGCTGGAACTGGAAGTGGAATGCAACAGCAGGTGAGATTGCTGGAGAAGTGGAGATCGACTCGCCCGACTAATCGCGATTAATAGTACTTACGGGTTCCTCAAACCTGATTGGCTCGACTAGGTTTCTAGGATTCTAGTCGTCTGACTAGCCGCTGACTTGTCGAGATTAGACCCTCCGATCACGGAATGAGCGATTAGGTTGCTAATTTGTCCAATCTCCTTCTGGCTTCTGCTAATCTATTCACAATTGCCTTACTGGTTTGCTCTTGCTCTGTGCCGCTGCCTGATGCTCTGCTCTCTTTCTGCTTGATGCTCACACTAGTTGATGGCTTCATGCTTCAGTGCTTCACTGCTTGCTTTCTTAACCAATTAATGATGATGAGTACTATGTATATACAGCTTGATACAAGTATACTACTATCCAAGGCTCACCTGTGCCAAACACAATGTCACTTGCATTTGTCAACTTTACTTCACCCATCCTGCATGTGTTGAATTCCATCTTCAATAGCGCTATGCACGCAATAAGGTCAGCAGCTCTGTTAAAGTTTCATTTTCTTGCTCCTTTGCATTACTGCATCTATTCTGAAGCATTTGTGCGATACAATATATGACACGGATATTTTGGAGTCTAATACTGCATTTTTTTTATAGTACCATTAAAGCCACATTTGTAAGATTAAGATGTAGTTCAGCTCCTTTAGTTTTCATCCCTGCCATTGATCTCTGATGGTTAGTGTCATAAGTTGTCACCATAGTATATTATGTCTGATGAGCAACTCCTTCGTCAGGTTATGCCACCATGGCGTGTGCTGTCACAACTTGGCAAGCGACAAGACTGTGAACACAGAATACAGATCTCGGTAATCACCACAAGGGGAACAATCAAATATTTTGCTCTTACCTCTCTGTCTCCTTGAAACTGAGTAAGTAATTTTTGTGTTCCTTCTTGAAATTGAGTAGATAATTTTTACTTCTGGCAGGTTGTGCCAATTGAAAAGGCATGCAAGATATGATGATTCAATTAAAGTTGTTATAATCAAGTCCAATGAGATTGGTAATCTTATAGGTTTGTTTGATTTGAGAAAAACATGCCATTTATTCAGCTTCACCTTCACATGACATGGCTAAATATTATTCTGTATTCCTTTTTATTTTTGGTTGATATCATAGCCGGTCTGTAACCTTGTCAACATCCAAAACAAAGGTTCTCAATGTATTACCACGCAGATTCGCTATGAAATTGCAGACTTTCCTGGCTCCTTGCGTCGCTGCCTCAGAGCAAGGGGAGACCACTGAAGGAAGCACACCAACTACCTATAGCCAGGTGATTGGCACCGCCTTCCTGATTATCTACTACTTAGAACTTGCTTCATATATTAAGTCTTAGTTACCCAATTTGATTAAGCAAACTATTTCTTCATAATCTACTAGATAGGGACTGAAGCTATTCAGAATACATTGCAAACAATGACTATCAGCCTGTAAAGATGTATCACTCTCACAGTTAAGTGAACAGAAATGAAAGGAGAATTCAGATAAATTCTTGTGGTCTGTATTCTCAACGATATTGATGTCTTTGAACCAGTAAAATTACATTACATTAAAAACACAAACAGGTATCATATCACACAGGATACTTAGAAACATACAAGGATTTTTTTTTAAAAAAAAGAATAGCTTCCTAGATCGACTGAAGCACCAGTGTTATTGTACTTATACGAGCCACCTTTTCTTGGTTGCACACTCAGAGCATGGCAAGGTTCTTTCTGTGATTGGAATCTGCTTAACAACTTTTGGATTGGTCACTTAGTGGTGAACAAATGAGATTGAGGCGGTAATGATAGTGACCAAGAGAAGGACCATGAGCATGATGGCGAGGCAGGCGGCATAGGGTGGAGACACAGCTCTCATCGCTATGACCATCATCGGATAGAGCCCTAGAAGTACAGTGGAGAAGAAAAGAAGCCAGCCGCGGTGGTGGCCCTTCCATGTAGGAGTAGAATCCCAAGATCCCGGTGACCGGGGCCTCCACAGGTGGCAATGCCATTCGATATATCGAATAAATGGTTCAAGTAATCACTCTCTTGATAGCCGCCATCGTCGGTGGTGAAGGTGGGCAATACATACTTCTTTCTTTGAATCTTTGAAACTTTGGTTGAAGGAGGGCGACAACAAGGATCGGGCACAGACGAGGAAGATGGTGAAGGTGTAGCATCGGTTGAACGGGACAATCAGAAGGCACAAGGCCACTTGTAGGAGGATGCATGAGGTGTAGACCAAGGCATTACCCCAACTGGGCAGATTTATATAGAGTACTCCATCGATGATGATGAAGAACACAATATCAACCACAAACAATATCTTGATGGCGACTGATGTTGATGAAGAAAGATTCAGATTCATGTAATGCAGAAAAATAACATGGCGCAAAAGCAAACAACAGGGGCCTTTAGCGTATAGTTGGGCCAACTTTTCTTTAAAAACATCGAGCTGACCGGCTGTGGTGTCATTGACATAGATGACCTGCATTTTTTTTTTTTTTTTTTGAAAAAAAAACCAAGTTTAGATATGTTGAGAGTAATCAACAACTATGTACGATTTTAGAATACATCAAAATCAATATGGACTGTCTAAAATCTCTATTTAGGGAAAAGTTCAAATTACTCCAAGTTTGGGCAATGTACAAATAACCCCTAAACTAATATTCAATTCATTTACTCTTCAAAATTATTTATCGTCTTTTTTTTTTAATCCATGTACAAGTTCAATTTTAATTTCAAATTTGATGAGATAATAGATGACATCATATTTTATGTTAAATAAATGTATTATAGTTTTTTATCATTATGCTTTGTGCAATTTTGTATTTCTAGTGTGCAATTAATTTGTATTAAAGCGCATGGCATGCTGAAATAGTGGTAAAAATCTATTATGTTTTTAAATTTAAATTATGATGTCCACTATCACCTCACCACTTTTGGAACTAAAACTCAACTCGTACATAAAGAAAAGAAAAGACAAATCTTATTAAGGGGTAAATTCGTGGGGGGTGCACATGCGCTGGGCCCAAAATGGATATTGCATCGTACCTGGAAAATTCGCAGCTTCAGCGATTGGCGGGCCCTCCTCCATGATTCCTTGACTTGAGCGATGTTGCTCGGCCGCTCGCTGCTCTGTACCTCCTGTTGGACCTGGGCCCAAATAAAAAAAGAAAACGACAAATATAAGGAAAAAGTCTTTTTGGTCCTCAACTTTTTATGAAAGTCAGATTTTGGTCCTCAACTCCAAAACCCGGACAAAAGCGGGTCCTCAACTTTTAAAACCGTGCGATTTCATCCCTCGGTGGGTTTTGGACGGTGGTTTTGCTTCTGATAACTCCGGTTTTGCTTCAGTAGCCGTGGTTTCGTTTTTCCTTTTCTTATTTATTTAATTTGAATCTTTCAAAAATCATAGTAAATCACGTAAAATTCATAAAATAGAAAATTCAATTTTGTTGGACTCCACATGAGTAGAGCTACGCAATGAATATATAATATGGTATACTTTAGTACAAAGTTTTTTTGCTAGAAGGTTTTTGCCTTTTTCTTTTTATTTATTTCAAACTCAATCTTTAAAAAATCATAGTAAATTACAGAAAAATTATAAAATAAAAATTCAATTTTGTTGGACTCCACATGAGGCGCGCAATAACACGATGCGTAGTTACTGTGGCTCTTTAACTAGGTTAGGTTAGCTAGGTTTCTTTGTCTTTGATCTGCGATGCGTCGCGTCGCCGCTTTGTGAACCCGATCGATGGATCCTGGCCAATAAATTAAATAGTACACCTATATATCTTTATTGTATAAATATGTTCATGTGGAGTCTAGCAAAATTGGTTTTTCAATTTTATGATTTTTTATAATTTATTATGATTTTTTAAATATTGAGATGAAATAAATAAAAAGAAAAAGGCAAAACCTTCATAGCAAAAATTTTATATTAAAGTATACCATATTATATATTTATTGTGTAGCTCTACTTATGTGGAGTCCAACAAAATTAGATTTTCTATTTTATGAATTTTCTATGATTTACTATGATTTTTGAAAGATTTAGCCGAAATAAATAAGAAAAGGGAAAAAACCGAAACCACCTTCACTGTAGCAAAAACCGGAGTTACTGTAGCGAAACCACCGTCCAAACCCGCCGAGGGACGAAATCTGCACGGTTTGAAAAGTTGAGGGACCCGTTTTGTCCGGTTTTAGAGTTGAGGGACCAAAATCGGACTTTCGCAAAAGTTGGGGGACCGAAAGTAGACTTTTTCCCAAATATAAGGGGCATTCGTGGAGAAAGGGAACGAGACGACGCAAAAACTAGTAGTACAACAACAACGGGCCGTTCCGGGCCCATCGATCCGCGCCGGGCCGGCGAGACACCATCGACGTCGAGCTCGAGAACGCGCTGATCCACACCCATGGTTAACCAGCATCCACTGGCACGGCATCAGACAGGTAACCATGGCTGCAGCCGGGGACGTACTTCTACCACGGGCACTACGTACGGGTCGCTGATCGAGCTCAAGTAGTATGATGGCGAGCTCAACCTGCTGCTCAGCGACTGGTAGTACCACGAGAGCATCTGGTCGCCCCCCCCCCCTAAAGGTGGGTCGGCGAGCCACAGGTACGATGCACTCCATGATCTCTATATATATGGTTATTATCATGAGCAGCATTTCTGTTCTTGTACGTTGCCATGGTAATTTCAACAGAAATTTGTGAAGCAAGATATATCTAGTAGATTTATATGAAAGAACAGTGTTTTTCAGTCACTTTGGGAGAATGCACATGCAGATAAAAGTTGCCATTAACACCGTACCATGTATGCTTTCGAAGCTCTAATTCATAGACTTGGCTATATTTAACACCGTACCAGACTACATGCAAATTCTAGATCAAATCTGTGCTCGTAGATAGGGTATTCGTGGAGAACTAAAGGGAATGAGACGCCAAATTAGAGATTTGGAATGAGTACGACTAGTAGTACCTGCTGTTCCCATCCGGCTGCCTTCATGGCTACTAGCTGGTAAGGTAGCACGCACGTCAAATCCCTCGTTCTGGGAAAGAAAACAAGGAAAGCTGTGGTGTGTGGGAGGCTGTTAATAACACTATAAGTGTAGGAGTATTTATAGTCCTCCCGCACCACTTTCCGGCATACCATGAAATACGAAACCTCTTATCCTGTTATACCTTCCCGGCATAACTTGAAAAGTCGAAGCCTCTTTACACCTTTCCAGCATAACTTGAAAGTCGGAATTACTGTTACACCTGATAATATATACAAATTTCTAGACTTAAGTCGAAAGTCAAAAACCTTATTATACCGTTATACCTATATAAAACTTTCTCCCTCGAATTGTGCCCACCAAGAGGATCTCCATGGGTCCCGCAGTGGGACAGGGATTCTCCCAGCGATTAGACAACTTATTATATAGTAATATTAAAATGGTCGGCTGTGGCATTGTTACGCACACAAATCCGACGCGCAGTCTTCGTGAGTTGAACAAAGCGCTGCCTTTGTAAAAGTATATGAACGTGTGATGGTTAGCTTTGCTTTGTCTGACGGTTCAGAATATGTATAATACTCTATGTATATTTAGTGAACTGAATAAGCAGCTTTTGTTGTAAGCAGAGTATGTATGAGCGGTGCGTTCAAACACAGCACACGTTGTTGCTGTGCCAAGTGCCAAGTGCCAAGTGCCAAGTGCCAAATGCAAGTGATTTTAGTGCCCCTAAGAAAAATAGGTTTGTATTGTACCTCTTTTCAAGTGTATATATGCTCTCAAGAAAAGCAGAGATCTTCTCTGTTCTAGTAGCAAATAACCATGACATCGATATATTAGGGCCCGTTTGCATCCTTGGAATTGGATTTATTGTAGTTTAGGCACATGTTTGAGCTAACTATATACTTGGAATGGAGTTGGAGAGTGCAAATATAGCATGGTGATCTATTCTATTCAATTCTCTTCTCCCACCCTATAAATTTGAGATGGGCTAAAAAGTGAACTTTGAAAAGTGATGGAATGTTAAATTCCAAGCTAAATAGCCTAGTTTATTATAGAGATTTCAATTCCTTCAAAATGAAGGGATCTAAACGGGCCCTTATATTAATACAACATAATTCACACGAGATTAATCCGAAGCCATGTTTCAAGCACAAAAATGATCAACGTCGACTAATTAGAACAGATAACGAGATCTTCTACTAGCAAATAAGCACCAAAAAGCTTGTTATCATAAGATTGAGCAGATTTCCTTTTTAAATATGAAACTACTTTCATAACTTTTGACCGGATTAGCTCAGAGGAGGATAGGGAAGGAGGACACGATTTTTTATTTTTTTATTTTGAAAGAGGAGGGAACACGCGAGTAACCCAGGCCGCAGCTGCACCATTTTTTTTTTTTTTTTTTTTTTGACAACAGGCTGCAGCTGTACGTTGTTGGGTTTAGTATAGGGATATATTGGGCTACCAATTTGGCCCACAATAAGCTTACTGCTTTGCTCTTGCTCTGCGCCTCTGCCTGGTGCTCTGTTTTCCTCTGCCTGATGCTCTGCTTCTGCTCATCAGCATCATGAGTTTTTTTTTTTTTTTCCCCCTGCTTCCTTTCTCTACCGTTGCTCCTTTATTTGTGTGGAAACCGCATAAGTGCATCTAAATTTGGCATCTCAACTTTGGACTTAATCCTCGATGGAGTGTATGCCTAAAATAAGTTCTGCAGCAGCCCTGTTAAAGTTTCGTTTCCTTCTTCTTGTCCATAAGTGCATCCATTTTCAAGCACTTGTAGGATACAGCATATATGAGTAGAGTATATGACACGGGTACCTTCAACGCTAATACTGCATTTTTATAGTACGATTACAGCTGCATTCGTGATGTTGTTCTGCTCCTTAAGTTTCCATCACTGTCATTGGTCTCTGATAATTAGTGCCATAAGGTTTAACCATAGTATATCATGTCCAATAACAATTTTTTTTTTTCGAAGTGTGCGCTGCACGTGTTTCATTAAGAGAAGTGGGAATAAGTTACACTGCCCGGTTAGCCTAACAACAAGAAGCCATGAGTCACACGGGTTAAACACTAACAATAATCACCGGCTTGAACGGTGGAGCTTAGGGGTTGTACTAAGAGAGGAAACTAATACGGCGACTAAGATGACTCGCACGGCCGTTCAAGGCTCGTGCAATCCTTCCAGTTCCATCCCGCCATGGTCCGCGTCCAGCGGGCACCGGCCGAGGGAAAGAGCTCGCGCATGGATTCCCGCCTAGAAGATGGGTCTGCATTGGCGAACGCCACGTGGAACATGATGGAGATCGTGGTGTCCGGTGTATTAGTTACCGTGTATTCAGGGGCGGCCTGCCCACTTGTTGAGCAACACACGCCCGGCCTGCTTCTCCGGATGAGGGTCGCGGAAGGCCAATTTGCGAGCCCAGCCGGTCACTGCTGCGTGAGATCGGGGCGTCCGGGCGCGGGGGCTCATGATCGAGGCTCCTCAACGGCGGCGTCATGGAGTCGATGAAGGCTACCACCAAAAAGCTGCTGTAGGCGCGCCCGAGAACAGTCGCGGGAGCTGTGGGCGTGCGCCGCGGTGTTAGCCAGCGTTGGAGCGCCCATAGTCCGCGGCGACCTCATCGGCTACCTCCGACGTTTCAGCATCCGTGAAGTTGGAGATGAGCCATACGTGGCGGCGGCCGAGTCCGCCCGGCCGCCAGGCCTCCGGAGAGGCGTAAGGGTGCGCAACAAGGGAGGCCGCAAGCTCATCGAGCATCGGGTCAACCCAAACGGGGAGTCTCCGCACCCTCGCATCGGCTCTAGCACGAGGGTCTGTGGAGGCGGTGGCGTTGTCGGGCGTGGCAGAGGTCATGACGATGCCGACCTCCCCGGCGGCTTGCACCGGTGCCGTGGGCGTCAACAACGGACACCACCGGCGCCCTCATAGACCCCTCGCGATGTCGACGTCGAAGGGGGCCGGACAAAGAATCTGTCCGACGAGGATAGGATCCGCATGCGATTTTGGCGCCCCAAGAGACCCTTGGCCACCGTCGCCGTTGTCAACGCCATGGTAGCTAGGATGGTGTTGGCGCTGGTGCAAACCAGCACAACGCCGAGGCTCCCAGGCACGGCTAGCTGAAGGGCACTAGGGGCGCACGACGAGGATGATGCATGTAGTTCCTCGCCCGGTGCCTTGTGCCGAGGCGTAAGAGGCATCGAGACGGGAAGTGCACCGGGCGGCGATGTGATCCTCTGCGAGGCAATTGAAGCAGACCGACGAGTGAAGTCGGCACTAGCTGCCGATGACGAGGGGGATGTGGGGCATGACGGCACCCACGCCTCTCGGCTCTCAACAAGAGTGAAGCCATCGGCGTCGACAGGCGCGCAGCCGCGCGGGAACGGTGTGCCGAGGAAGCCCATCGTAGGATGGGCACAAGGCGGTGTCGGATGTGCCCTACGCCGCGGGCCGAGGCCGCCGGTGCACCGCACTCTCGCCATGCTGCGGACCAAGGCGATGCTGCGCGGGCACACGCTGCGGCATACAAACGTGTAGTCCCACGGCCGCCGGGCGCACCAATCCTGCGCTGATAGCGCCGCTTCCTCCATGGAGGCGTGGCCCGGAGGGCCTTTGCGCCAGCGCCCAAGAACGACGGGCACCGGGTAGTAGGAGGGGCTCATCGTCGAAGCCGCCAGCGCCGATGTCGGGTCCGTCCAAAGACCTAGCCTTGAGCGCCCACCGAGCTGGCTCCGTGGTGGAAAGGGTCAGCGTGGGCGGAGAGTGAATTTGATGGCCTCGGAGATGGGCTGCAAGCCGGCTTACACAGAATGCCGCCCGCGCCGCGTGGACCACCACGTCTTCATCATCATCCTCATCGTCCCGAGACGACCTCGATTGGACCTTGTCAAACAATGAGGGGACGGGCGCAGGAAGAGCCCGAGGCGTCGACCGACTACATCACGCACTCGCCATCGCCGATGGAAGCCACGGGCCGTGAGCTCGAGCGCGCCGACTGCAGCAGGGCGGGGAGGCCGCCATGGCCGGGCGCCTTCCGGCGATCAGGCCACGCCGCTGGAGGGAGGGGGGCGCTGGCGTGACCGGGTCGCGTCACGCACTCGCCATCATCGGAGGAGGCTGTGGCCGTGAGCTGAGGCCGTGCCGGCAGCGACAGGGTCGGGGCCCGCCATGGCCGGCGTTCGCCGGGCGGCGACGACGCTGCAACCAGCGCGGGCGAGGTGCCGACCGCCGGATCTGGAAGCGCCGCAGGGACGCGGGCGGGCGGATCTACGGGCGGCGGATCGGGCGCTCTCGGTTAGCGACGGCGGGCAAGACGCGTCGCACTCGCCCGCTCGCGGATCGGCAGGGTTGCAAAGTAGCTGTGGTGAGGCGGAGAGGTGGGCTCTGTGGCGTGCCAGCCTCCTCGGCCCGCGCGCCCGCCAGTCGGCGGGCGGCGACACGGAGGGAGGCTCCACGAGGGCGCCATGGCCGGCAGCTTCGCGTGGCTGGCGGTCACCGGTGGTGGAGGGAGGTGGAGGGGCGGGATGGGGTGATGGAGGAGGAGGTGCTGAGGGAGGAGGATGGGGGGAGGGGCCGGCACTGCACTGTGGGGCGGCCGGCGGCGGGCGGTGGCAGTGGCGGCGGCACCAGCATGCATGTCCAATAACAATTTATTCGAGGTTACAGAAATCACAGTTCAGCTGACAGAAATGAAGGTTTGTATTCTCATTTCTCAAGTATACTGCTGTCTGTGAACCAACCAAATTACATTGTACTGTAATTAAAAAAGTGCACAAATAGGAGCATCACACAGGATACTCATCAGCTACACATATAGAAGCAAGTATATTAAAGAGTATTTAGATTGCCAGGGATAATAAGTAAATAAAGATCCATGGATTGGATCCATAAAACGAGACACCTTGTCGTCAGAGCATGGCTAGTGTGTTTCTGTGATTGGTCTGGAGTCTAGATGGCGAACAAATGAGATAGAGGCGGTGATAACAGTGAGCAGTAGGAGGGCCTTGAGCATAATTAGAGTCGACCAAATGAAAGGCCAGATGTTTCTGATTATTATTAGCACATGCAGAACAGAAGAAGCAGAGAAAGCCGTCCACACATGTATCCATGCATACATATACTTCTGACACGTGCGATCACGGGGTGATTTGTATCTTATTGGGCTCGTGCTTGGGCTTGGGGATGGTAATCTTGAGCCAGCCTTTGGACACCATCATCGCCTTGACATCCTTGTCGTCGTAGCCAGGAGGCATGAGCAGGCGGACGTCCAGCGAACTCGCCCGCCACTCGTCGTTGATGTCGCCCGTGTACTTGACGACCAGGAGCACGTGGTCCGTCGTTGAAACCTCCAGTTTATCCTGGCTCAGTTCTCCGACCTCCAGCTCCAGGACGATGAGGTCCGTGTCCTTGTCTTCGGAGATTCTCCAGTTCGTGCCCGCTGATGTACTTGTAGGACGGTACACCAGGGCTTTCATTCATTCCAAAATCAATTTAATTATTACTTTGATTATTAACTACTAGCAAGCAGTATTATGTACAAATGTAATTTGTCGATCGATAAATGAAGTTGGGCTACAAGTTTATTTACCAGTGGGGTCGATGTGGTACGAGTACTTATTCAGCGCATGGCACGCGAAGAGAGCAGCCCGGGAGTGGGACTCCTTGTGTGACGCCCAACGCAGAGCTGCTACTGACGCCGCCAAAGCCGGTTGTCTGCTGCGGAGCTGCCGTGCGGCGGCGGGAGAGGATTTTGCGGCCGGCGCCGCCCGGCTCAAGAGGGTGGTGGTGGTGGTGGTGGTGCAGGAGCTCAACATTGCCATCGCCATCTATCACCGACGGTGTGTATACTGCACTTATATAGAGGTCGTGTGTGGGAAAAGTGCAGTGTAGCTTTGCTTCGCCAGCTAGTTCAGAATATATATTCACTGAACTGAACAAGCTGCATGCTGCTTTCGTAAAAGTGTAAGCATTATATGGTTAGCTTTGCTTGGTCTGCCGGTTCAGAATATATACATACATATATTTAGTGAACTGATGAATCAGCTTTTGTTGTAAGCAGAGTAATGAGGTGGCTTAGACGTTGGGTTCAGGACAGGGATGTATTGGGCTGGCATTTGTTTTTCAGGGGATTGGGCTGCCAATTTAGCCCACAATAGCTTACTGTTTTGCTGCGCGCCTCTGCCCCGGTGCTCTGTTTTCCTCTGCCTGAGCTCTGCTTTTGCTCATTATCATCATGAGTTCATGCATGCTTCGCTGCTTCCTTTCTCAACGGTTGCTGTTTTATTTTTGTGCTGTAACCTGGCTCATCCAATGTGCATGCTGAAAACGTTTCATTGAACTCCCTTCCAAATTATTAAAATCGTTCTGCGTCTTATTTTTCTTTACCTTCAACATTAATACTGCATTTTTTGTAGTGCGATTATATCTGCATTCGTGATGTTCTTATGCTCCTTATGTTTCCATCACTGCCATTGATCGCTGATAATAACTAGAAGGTTAATTGGTTAGATTTCTTTTCCTTGGTTGTCACTGCCATTGAACTCCTTATGCTCCTTAAGTTTGCATGAAGAAATTTTTAATTGGTTAGATTTTCTTTTCCTTAGTTGTCAGAGCCATATCTAAATTTTTAGTACATATAAAAAAATTTTAGAGAAATGTTGTAAAAAAACTATTACAATATTTTTTTCTAGTTCTATTGATTTTTCTAATCGAGAGAAAGAGAGCTCATAGCACAGTAGTCTCCGTCAGATCCTGGACCAAGGTCACCACACGTCCAACTTTTTTTTTTTTCCTAGGACTAGGATCCACCGTTCTAAATGTTTTCATCAGGGCCATATGGAGAGACGCATTCGGGTAGGGTGAAATAAAAAGGAAAAAATAGAGTAACCTTATCCCTTCAGCTCCCGCACCCCAAGTCCCACCGGGTAATCTTCGACGCCCGACCACCATGGTGGCCGCCCATGGCCGCACGGGCCACGCCCCGCCGCCGGGACGACGATGCCCGAGCTCGTGATGACACCGCCACACGACGACGACGCCGGGCGGCGTCCCGCGAAGTTAGTGTCCGACCAGCCTCCCCCCCCCATTTCTTCCCTGGTTGTAGAACCGGTCGACCGCTTTGGCCGCCAGGCGGTGGCCGGCGGTTCGCCGGCCGGTGAGCAAAGCGGCGGGGCGTCGCCGAAAGCCGGGCCAGGGCGGACTCATCCGGGCCGGGTACGGGTAGGCGGCGGGGGTAAGCGGGAGTCGCCCATGGCGTGGGGTTCGAGCTCGAGGCGGCGGCGACAATGGCGGCTAGGGTTTCCTAGCGAGGGAGAAGACGAGGGGAAGGGGAGGCGGACGCCGCCGGCACCCTAGGGCTTGCCGGAGCCCGGCGAGCGAAAGGCCGCGGGCGGAGGCGGGCGGGGGCGAGGTGCGAGGACGTGGCCGGAGGAGGAAGACGACGAGGGGAGGGGAGGCGCCGGGCAGGACTTTAGGTGGGCCGACCCACTCCCACCGGGTCGGCGCCTAGCAGCCCCCAAGTCCCACCCGACCACAACCTTCCCCCCACGCCCGCACCTTGCGGGTCGCGAGTCGTGATTCCATGGCGCCGCCGCTGCGCGCCCTCCCACGCTGCTCCCTTCCAAAGCCGGCACTTCTCGGCCTTCCCGCGCCGCTGCTGCGCCCTCCCCACGCCGCTCCCTCCTTCGGCCGCGCCCCGCTCGCCCCCTCCACAACGCGCCCGTTCGGCCCCAAACCTCCCCTCCTCGACTCCACGCCGCGACGGATCCCTACAGTTCCTCCCTGCCGCCGAGTACACCTGGACAGACACCGCGGCTCCCAGTGTAAGTGCAATCAAGCTCTAAGTGGATTTTGGCGTTGATGACTACCGAATTAGGGGACTAATGAGATTTTTACTGAAGATGACATGCGAGGAATAAAATATGGAGTTGATGAACAGGTCCAAAGGCAACCAAATGAGCTAGATGGTGGTGTTTCGGATCAAAAGGCGTTTTAAATTATTTTATATTTTGAATCTTGAGTTTAGGAAATGCCGTACTATCAAGAGGGATCCTAGGATTCTCGGGTACACTGTGGACCAAGTGTTCTAAACATCAAATTAGACACAAAACATCACTCCAAGCCTAACCCGACAAAGAAAATACCCCTTTTTACTCTCTTTGTCGTCAGTTTTGGGCGCTGTGCAGCGCAATGGTGCGGCGATGCAGCGCTCCCGCGGCAAGTGCAGCCCGGCGTCGATCTTGGCAATGCGCGCTTAAAATCGCACCGTTGGGCCCATGGGGTATAAATACCTATTCTACCCCTCCCACAATCGGTAACACAGTTCACTTCATCTCCTACCTCGAGCGAAAAGCCGGGGAACTCACCTCTTGCTCTCTCTCCCCCTCCATTGAAGCACCTTGAGCTCCCCACTCAATCTCTCACTTCCCACCAGGGGATTTTTGAGGGAAACGCTACAAACTTCGATTTGAGACCGGATCTACTACTTCCCCCACTCAAAAGAGCATTTGGTTCATGTTTGGCCGTAACCTAGGGTTCTTTACTCTTGGAGCTTGCTCCTAGGCGGCTAGGCATCGCCCTTGAGCTTGCTCCCTTCGTGTGGCAGCCTTGGGAGGTTTGTAACCTCACTACAACAACAATACATTACCCCACATCTCTAGGGTTAACTCCCTAAACTTGTGAGCGAGGGAAAAAGCAAGCCGGTGGGCAAGCTAAGCCTTGTGTGGCAACCTCAACAACGTGGGCGTAACCCAGTCTGTGTGGCGCGGCGAACCACGGGTCAAATCCTTGTGTCACTTGTGCTCTTTACTTTGTTGCATATTTGTCTTGTGAGAAAGGGCTTGACCCGATCTACCTTGTTGCGGGGTTTCTGTCACCTCTGGATATATTTACGTGAAGTACTTGTGTGCGGGAACCTAGGTGAATCACAAAGCAAAGAGCTCAACTATTAGATTCACTTCAGAGCCACCTCTGTCAGGTGACTCGCGGCAGTGCCGCTCGTGGACGCGTCAGTGCCGCGCCCTGCTGCTCAGTCAGGCTTCAGTCCTCGGTTCAAATCACTCTCTCTGCATGCATGTCGGTTTCACGCGGCGGTGCAAGACCTATCTGCTGCGGTGCCGCGCATATCTGTAATGACAGTGTGTTGGAGTTTTAACAGGTCGATTTTAGGGGGTAAGCCTATTCACCCCCCCCTCTAGGCTTCCATCAGATCCTACACCAGGACACCACTCGGATCCTCTTCAGTCTCCGCCGAGAAACACACTTCTGCTGCCCCTACTCCAAGTCGGCAGCGGCCAGAGGTCCCGGTGGTGGTGGTGGAAGCGATCAAAGACGGGCCGATTTACAGGCATGTGTTGTTTGGGAAGCCGGACGGGGGAGGCAAGAGGACGACAGGTATTCAATTCCTGCATGCAAGGAGACCGTCGGTGGATGAGTCGACGGGGAGGTAAGCGATGCTGAGATTATTGTGGCGGCGGTTTGGCTTGAAGAGGTAGGCGAGGAGGTCGCCGATTCCTTCATGCTTAACAAATGCGGTATGCTGATGTGTCATCCCTACATGTCGAGAGAAATCACCTAATGGTGTTTTCCATATTGGTGTAGTAGATTAGTGCCATGAGATTTAGCCATAGTATAACCATTTATTCGATGTCACAACACTCACGCAGTTCAGCTGACACAAAAGAAGGTTTGTATTATCAAGTATACTTTTGTCCGGATGCTCAAAAATAAGTATATTGTTGTCTGAACAAACAAAAAATTACATTGTACTGTAAAAAAAAAAAGTGCACAAATAGGAGCATCACGCAGGATACTCATCAGCTACATATATAGAAGCAAGTATATTAAAGAGCATTTGGATTACCAAGGATAATAAGCAAACAAAGATCCATGGATTGGATACACGCAGAACATTTGACTGGAGTCTACATGGTCACTGATGAGTGGCGAACAAATGAGATGGCAGCGGTGAAGATCGTGAGCAGTAGGAGGGCCTTGAGCACGATGGTGAGGCAAGCGGCATGGGGTGGAGACACAGCTCTCATCGCGATCACCATCATCATATAGAGCCCTAGAAGTACAGTACAAAAGAAGAAGAAGCCAATCATGGTGTGACTGGCCCCTGCCATGTAGGTGTAGTATCCCAAGATTCCGGTGACTAGGCCACCACAGGTGGCAATGCCATTCGATATGTTGAACAAGTGGTTCAAGTATTCATTCTCTTGATCACCAATGTCATTTTGTGTATCGCCATCATCGGTGGTGATCAAGAAGGAGGGCAAGAAATATATGCTTACCGATGAATGCTGCAACTTTGGTTGGAGGAGGGCAACAATGACGATCGAAGAGCACGGTGAGGATGCTTTGAAGGCATAGCATCCGTTGAATGGAAGAATTAGAAGGCACATTGGCAATTCTAGGAGCAACGGCGAGATGCGCACCAAGGCATTGCCCCAATTTGGCGTTTTATGAGGAGTATTGCATTGATGACCAAGAACACCAAGATGTCAACCACAAGCAATATCTTGATGGTGACCGATCTTTGTTGAAGAAGGATTCATGTATGCGAGAAAACAACATGGTACAAGCGAATAACAGGGGTGTTCAGAGTATAGTTGGGCCAACTTTTCTTTTCTCGTTCGAGATCGAGATGACCGGCTGTGTTGTCGGTGATGTAGATGACCTGCATGTTTTTTTGGAAAAAAAAAGTAATTTAAAAGTTTTGATATTCTTCTGAAAGTAAAAACTACAATGAGCAAGTCTAATTCACCCCCTAAACTAGTTGCTGAATTTGGAAAAAAAATCTTCAAACTTGAATGCCAGACAACATAAACACCTTAACTTTTAAAATCAGACAATATACCCTATTGACCATTTGAAAACAGTTTCTTAGGTGTTTTTTTACCTACGGAGAACTGACCCACATGTTATTCGCCGGGCCCTGGGTTTGCCAGTGCTTTGTATCAAGGAAGAAGTCATATTTCCCTCCCTTTAACTATAGGCAAAGTTTGATTTTCCTCCTCTAACCGCAAAAACCAGATATAAATTCTCCCTCAACTTTCAATACGGTTCAGTTTTCCTCCCTTGGCGGTTTTGCTGGTGGTTTTGGGTGATGTGGCATCATGGGTCCACAGAGGAGCAGAGAAAATGAGAGAGAGCACCGGCACCGGGGCTGCGGGTTCGCTGCGTTGCGAGCTGGGCAGCGGCCAGCGGGCAAGGCCAGGTCGCCGCCGCCACGAGCTGGAGTGCGCCGCCGCCACCGGTCACCAACGACGAACGTCATGTTAGTGCCGTCGCCGTCCCTGAGCATGCTCTGCCCGCACGCGCCTCCTCGTGCATCTTGGGGCAGCACTGACATGGCCGTCTTGAACATCCTCTGTCCGCACGCGCCATTCTTAGGCAGCCTCTTGGGGCCAAGGTTGGTGTACTGGTGGCCGTAAGATGGCACCACGGGCAGTGGTGGTGGTGGTTGCAGCCGCCGCTGGCCGCCGCTGGCGTGGCGAGGATGTGCTGCACCGAGGACCTCTCGGGACTGTAGGCGGAGAGGTAGGCGGAGAGGTAGGCGGAGCACTGGAGCAGGCAGGCAGCGAGAGCGAGGAGGAGGAAGACCACGAAGGGAAGCTGCAGGTGCCGGCATGGTGCGCGTCGTCGAGGAGGCCTTCCACGGTATAGGATCGTGCATGCCGATGGTCGTGGCGGCTTCTCCATCGTTGGAATGGTGCGCGTCTTCGAAGACATGTAGACTCCTGCTTCGTCGTCCATGTTCATGTGCATGCTGATCTGCATGTTGATATCGATAAAAAAGGATCGAGCTAAGAACTTTCATTTATACGTATATGTGGCCTGAACCTCATTACGAAATTCGCAGTACGTATGATTAATTTCATGATGTTTAAATTATTGGTCTTCTTCGCTAGCTAGCTTGCCTGGTTGATGTGGTGCTGAATCTGCGAGCTGATGAGAAACTGCTGCGGCTCGTCTTCCATGTACAGTAGGTCTGCACGGCTCCGCCCGTCCGCCGCCGCCGCTCTGCAGGGCTCTGCCGCCGCCGCCATCGACACCTCCAGCTCCGCTGCTGCAGCCTGGAACGCGGCCATGGAGCGAAGCTTCGAGCGGATGGACGCCGAGATGATGTCGGCCGTCGGGCGCGCCGTCGCAGGACCTGTTTTGTCCACATAGGGGCTGAGTCAGAATGACATAATCCTACGTGGCTGCCAGCAAAGCAAAAACCGGGCTCCAAACCTGCCATGGGCCAAATGTGCACGGATTTGAGATATGAGGGATGTGTTGTGTCTGGTTTTCACGTTTAGGGATAGAAATCGAACTTTGGTGAAAGATGAGGGAGGAAATATGGACTTTTTCCTTGTATCAAAGTACTGGGTATGCCTTGGGAAAACAATCTTTTGAAGCAAAACTCATTGGGTCTAAGGCCCTGTTTGAGTCTCTTTACAGAACCAAAACACGATTCAAATCAATTTGTGAAGCCCATCGATCTAGTACTGTGCTACTGCTGTAGTGCTGTGCACATCACGATTGCAATTCCAATTGCGGAGAACGAAACCAAGCGTAATAGAAAGGACTGTATTCCAATTCCAAAGGGCTGGGATATGAATTCGATAGAGGTCCAATGCCAACTGACAGGGGAGTAGGAGTGAAACAGAGGTTTTCCATCTTACCTGAGGAATTAGCGGCTTTGGCGATTGGCAGTGCATGATTTCATCGGTGTTGCTCGCTCGCTCGATGCTTTCCACCTCCTGGTCGCCCCAGTCCTCAGCGCTGATTTCCACCACCTGTTCGCTCTGGAAAAGAAAAAAGGACGGCAAAAACTTGAGCACATGTATGCTATCCATGCTCTGTTCGTATGTCAGAATTCAGAGATAACATCTTAGGCATGCTCGCTTTCCATTGCTGGTGCGGCTGCTGCATCAATGGCAGCTGGTCTTTGTCAAAAAAAAAAAATGGCAGCTGGTTAGCCTTTTCTTGGGAGTTATCCCCACCTTTTCATTGCATTGGAGCTGCAGAACTACTGCAGATCAGTTACAAGAGTAGCAGAATACAGAGGGGTAGCCAGCAGTACATTCAGCGCTGCTGCGCCGCCGAGCAGAAGCGGGCAATGAGGCGCACCGCATTTTACCAGCGCACGTCGAAATACCGCAGCATCAGCAGCAGGCATAGGTGGCCGCCGGCAGTAGCGGGACCCGGGAAAGTTAAATTTGCTCCTAGAGCATATGCTCCCACCGTGTGAATACATATTGTGATCCGTGCTTTAGCAGACTCAGGGAAACTTTAGAGCCCTGGCAAATTTTAGTATGACGAGTATTTACTATAGAAATAATATATTTTAAAGCCTTGAAAACAAAGACTACCACTGCGTTTGATCAGACAAGCAAGACAAGCTTGGGCAGCAGGCCCGGTCGCCGGGCGGTGAGTCCGCCTATGGCCGCCGGTGAGGTACGGTACGTCGCCGGCGCCCACCTCAAGCTCCTCTGGTAGTGGACAACAGCTGCCGGAAGGAAGGCCAGACGAGGAAAGTCCGTCAAGTGTTTCTCGGCTCGGCGACACTGGCATTCTTCTTTGATTCTCTGATTTTCATTTCAAATTGATGCTCATATCTATGTGAAATTAATCTATGGTGCAGTAGGGGTGAAATCAATGGAATGCTAGGCTGCTCCTTGTGCCGTGGAGGAAGAGACCAGGTGGGCGTATGACGTTGATGACAACAGCGACTGAGGGAGCCGCTCCGGCCATCGAAGTACGGCAGGAGCATGTCGCTCATCGAAGGAAGATGCATTTGGCGTCAAGTATGGAGACTGGAGTCCATCGACGCATTTGGTGTCGAAGTACGGCGGCGTCAGCCGGCACAGGTAGCGAAGCCAGAAATGATGTTGGGGTCAGCTCCACTAAAATAATGAATATAATTTCCTAAGGAATTACAAGATTTTATTGGGGTCGGCTGACCCAACAAAAGGGCCTGGCTCCGCCCGTGGTGGACGGAAGGACTCAGGCACACCTCTGGGACAAGTCACGCATTCAGCGTCGAAGTACGGCGGTATCTGCAGGCACAGGTGGATGGGAAGGTCCGAGGCACACCTTTGGGATCAAAAGATACATGCTCACACAAGAGATGCAGGAATGGAAACAGCGTCGACCGCAAGTCCATCGACGCATTCTGCATTGAAGTACGGCGGTAAGGCACAGGTGGACGGGAAGGTCCGAGGCACACCTTTGGGATCAAAAGATACATGCTGGCACAAGAGATGCAGGAATGGAAACAGCGTCGACCGCAAGTCAGTACGGCGGTAAGGCACATGTGGACGGGAAGCTCCGAGGCACACCTCTGGGACAAAAGATACATGCTGGGACAACTTACAAGAGATGCAGATGCAGGAACGAAGGCAAGAGACCCATCGTCTTACGCAAGTGCATCAGCACATTCGGCGTGGAGGAAGAGACGCCGCGCGCGACATCGCCGCACTATCAGGAGGAAGGCAGGAAGCCGAACATCACCCAGGCAGACGCAAGATATGTCGCTCTATTAGCAGCAATAGCCGCCGATCAGGAGCAGAGAGGGGAAGAGTTGCGTGGAGAAGGGGAAGAACGGAGGGGAAGAGGAAATACGATGAATTAAATTGTAAATGAGTTCATACAATACTTCCTGTCTTTCTCTCTCTCTCATTTTCTCTTTATACTCTCTACTCACTAATCCACTCTGGGCCAGCAGTCTTCATGTTGGGCTTGGAAACCCTCTTGGGCCTGGACGTCGTGGCCTGGTCACGATTGGAGAATGGCACAGCTTCTGGAGAGGCATCGTTGCTAACACTCCCCTCCTCTTGAGAAGCGGCGTGTCCCCACGCCGGCGCACGAGGAAACTTCTGACGGAGAGCAGCCAGCGGCTCCCAGGTAGACAAGGACGGAGGTGAATGCAACCAACGTACCAGCACTTGTTCCACCGGGTTGTGTCCTTCAGTCCAGCGGCGCTGCAAGATTTTCACGGGCACCTGAAACTGAACGAACTCATCAGGAAGATCAGCAATAGAAGTTGATGGAGCCACTGACTTCTTCAGCTGTGAAACATGGAAGACCGGGTGGATGCGAGATGATGGTGGCAACTCCAGGCGGTACGCAACAGTGCCAATGCGAGCCAGGACTCGGAATGGCCCGAAGAACTTGAAGGAGAGCTTCTTGTTTGGGCGAACAGCAACAGAACTCTGAATGTACGGCTGCAGCTTAAGGAAGGCCATGTCACCAGGTTCGAAGCTGCGTTCACTGCGGTCCTTATCGGCCTGGCGCTTCATGCGCTGCTTAGCTCTTAGTAAGTGTTGCTGAATGAGCTGTTGCATCATCTCTCGCTCATGCAACCAATCAGCCAACGCTGGAACCTCAGTGACAGATGAAAGGTCCAATCCCAAGTGGCGAGGAAGAACTCCATACAATACCTCGAAAGGTGAGCGACCAAGAGCAGAATGGGAACTAGAGTTGTACCAGAACTCCGCTGCAGTCAACCATTTGGACCATCGACGGGGAAAAGCATGAACAAAACACCGGAGAAATGTTTCCAGACATTGGTTAACCCGTTCGGTCCGGCCGTCGGGGGGGGATGATGTGAGGAACTCATCTTGATTCACTCCAACCAAATCAAACGGTGTGGACCAAAAATTGCCTGTGAAGACTTGATCCCTGTCAGATACGATGGATAGTGGCAATCCATGTAGGCGATAGACCGTATCAAAGAACAGTTGAGCAACTGTCTCAGCGGTATATGGATGACGGAGTGGAATAAAGTGTGCAAACTTGGAAAATGCATCCACAACCACAATAATAGCGTTAACTGAACCTGACTGGGGAAGACCCTCCACGAAATCCATAGTCAGTACTTCCCAAGATGCTTTTGGAACTGGCAATGGCTCCAGCAGACCTGGATACTTGGAACGGTCAAGTTTGGCTTGAGCACAAATAGAACAAGCTTGCACATAGGAAAGGATATCTTTACGCATGGCTGGCCAAAAGAAGAGTTGCTTGACTCGCTGTTGTGTGACTGGAGCTCCTGAGTGCCCACCAACAGGACTGTCATGTAAAGCAGAGATAATACGCTTCTGCAAGTCAGAATTTGTTCCCAACCAAATACGCTCCTTGTACATGATCACTCCATTGCGGAGGGAATATGGTCTTTGTTATCGGGTGCGGAGAGCTAACCGAGCAAGCTTGACCGCAGCTTCATGATCTGTTGAATACCACTTCTGTAAGTCCAACATCCATTCATGTGCTGGTGCGGACACAGATAGCAAATTGTCCTCAGGATGATGGCGCCGAGAAAGTGCATCAGCGGCCCCATTGTCGGCTCCACGGCGTAGTGAATTTGATAGCGTAGGCCGAAAGCAATTTAGTGAAAGCCTTCTCTTTGTAAAAGGAGTATTCGGTCGCTTGCTCGGTGAGATGTATCGGACTTACGGATCGGTCCGAATAATGAACTCATTATGCGGCAAATAGTGGCGCCGATGTTCCACTTTGCCATGATGATGGCTAAATACTCCTTTTAAAAGCCAACAATCCCAAATTCCTCGGGCTCAATGGTTTACTCAAGAAAGCCAAGGGGTGTCCCCGCCGAGATAACACGGCTCAATTCCCAATCCGGAGGCATCGGCTTCCACTTGAAATGGCGGTGAGAAATCGGGCAAGGCGGGAACCTGTGCGAGAAGCCAATGCCGATTTGAGTGCCAAGAAGGATGACCGATGCGAGAGGAGTCAAATGAACAATGAATCCTTCTTTAACAACTCGGTCGGGGGCTTTGCAATTATACCAAAATGGCGTATAAATTTACGGTAGTAACCGGCTAAGCCTAGAAATCCCATGACTCCTTAACGAAGTAGGAATTGGCCAATTTTGAACTGCCTCAATTTTGCGAGATCTGTTGCAATGCCAGCCTCACGATTACATGTCCCGGATAAGCCCGCAGTCGTTGGGCAAATTTGCATTTGGACTGTTTGATCTTCCAGCCATCTGCAGCAAGCCACTGAAACACAACCGCCAAGTGAGTCACATGCTCTTCATATGTTCTGCTGTATACCAAGATGTCGTCAAAGAAAACCACAACGAACTTCCTCAATCCAGGTGCAAGAGTAACATTCATAGCACCTTGAAACGTGCCAGGTGCTCCTGTGAGCCCAAACGCCATGACACGAAACTCATATTGCCCCAAGTGAGTTTGAAACGCTGTCTTAGGCTCTTCACCTGGGTGTAGTAGAATCTGATGAAAACCAGCCCTTAGATCCAAGGTAGAAAACCAGCTTGCATGAGTTAACTCATCCATCAATTGCTCCACTACAGGTACTGGGAACTTAGACTTTGCAGTGATTGCATTTAGTTGTCTGAAATCAACACAAAAACGATAGGATCCATCTTTTTTCTTAACCAAAAGCACAGGAGAGTTGAACTGACTTGCACTGGGCTGAATCAACCCTTGTGACAACATATCAGTAACTTGTCTCTCAATTTCATCCTTCAGTCCTGGAGGGTACCTGTAGGGCCTTGTAAAGACAGGATTAGCTCCTGGAATCAATGGAATCTTGTGATTGCAGGCTCTTGATGGTGGTAACGATGTTGGAGGCTCAAAGAGTGAGGCATACTGCTGTAAATGTAGTAGACACTTCATAGGGAAGAGGAACAGGATCAGCGCCCGCAGCGAAGAGTAGCAATAGCACACACTTGCAGTAAAATCTGAGTTGGTGGCACAGATTGAACACCTTCTAGCAGCACCATCTGACCTTGGTAAGGGATCTGGAGCCATTTGTGCTCCCAATGAACACACATAGGGCTGTACAGCTCTAGCCAATCCATACCGACAATAGCATCATAAGATGTAAGAGGTAAAACCTTAAAGTCAGATGAGAAACAGCATTGACCAATGCACCATTGCACATTCTGCAGAATACCAGGACTGGACAACAATGTACCTCCAGCCACTTGCACCTTAGAAGGAATAGCTAGCAACTGAACATCAGATAACTTAGCAGCCACTGCAGTGCTCAAGAAAGAAGCTGTACTCCCTGAATCAATCAATACAAGAGATAGGCTGCCCTTGTACCATGGCTGTGAACTGAATAGCCCGGGACTTAGCTGATCCTTGCAATGCTGCCTTGGACATAGTCATGAAATAAGCTGCCTCAGTTGGTGCAGGGTTAGGCTCTTCAGGAGGTACCTCATCTCCATCATCATCCCGGTACCCGCACCACGAGCTTCGGCGACCAATAATATCTCGGGGAGGACAACGTGTTCCCGAGTCCACTTGCCAAAGACACTTGAAGCGACGGGGCCCTTGTGCGCGACGATAAGCTTTGAGGGCTTTCATGGAGCTATCTTGCGAAGCGGCGGGGAGGACCACTGGGCGCAATTGCGGCACCTTGAGGCTTGTCATCATTGCAAAGGTGGTGGCGGCGGGGGTAACGGTGGGCGCGACACCGTGTTACACGCGGGAAGAAGACCAATCACCGGTCACGATGTGGCTTGTACGGTTCTTTGGCGGCCACCTCTTCCTGTAACAATGCAAGACGGCAAGCAGTATCCAAATTTGGTGGATGGTGCATGACAACAACTGCCTTAATGTCATAACGTAACCCATCAATGAACCTAGTTGTGTAGAATAATGGATCTGCATTTGGGGAATAAGCCTTGAGCTGGTCCACTAATTGGGAAAAGGAGGCAACATAGGCAGTGACAGTGGTGGTTTGGCGAATATTGAAGAGCTGTCTGAGCAGGGTTTCATGTTGATCACGATCAAATCGATCGTCTGACCATTGGCGAAAAGTGTCCCGATTCACATTAGGTAGCCGGTAAGACAACGATTGGTACCAACAAGCAGCTGGTCCTTCCATGTAATGTTCGACCAAACTCACCCACATGGATGCATGGACATCATAGGTAATGAAAGTACTTCTCACGAGAGAGATTTCCATCTACGAGGGTTATCACCGTCGAACTTTGGAAAGCGGCAATTTGGGCGGGCGACCTTGGTAATTGGGCGAATGGTAGTGTTCGGGAGGTGCAGGTGGGGGATAATTGGGTGGTAGCACGGGTGTGGGACGGAAGGTGTCTGGTGGACCAGTGGGGTGATGAAAAGTGGGTGGTGGGCGAACAGGACTAGGATGAATACTATGAAATGTCTCAAACGTATGAGCGGTATGCGGGGGCGGGGATCCGACAACGTACCCTTGGCGGGGCGGGATCCAGTCGTGGCGACCCCGGATCCCGAATCCCGTGTAGTCGAAGTCGACGTGGGGCCCAAACACGGGCGGGCGGCGCGTGAATCTGGCGGTGGGCACCGGACGGCTGAATCGGAGACTTGAACGCGGTGTGGCGTGGTGGCGTTTCGTCGAACACCGCACGGGCGTGCTCGCTCGAGGTTCTGCATCTTGACATGAACGTCGTCGCCGAAGCCATCCACTCGGGGCTGCCACTCCGCGAGCGGCGGACGGAGGCCTCGGATCGGCGGCAGCGTCGCGTCGGCGTTCGCCGTGGATGTGCGGTCGGTGGCGAAGGGCCGAGTCGGAGATGCGCTGTCGCGTACTGCGCATTGCGGTCGGCGTAGTTGGACTCCGAATGGCGGCGCGGGACTCCACGGCGTTGATCTGCGGTCGCCGGTGCGACTCCAGATCCGCCTTCACGCGGGCGAAGCTGATCGTGGCCGGCGGCTGCGGCGGTCTCCATCAATGACGAACCGGTTGTCGATGGCGATGAAGCGGTCGTTGAGGGAGCGCTCCATGGTGCTGAAGCGACGGTCGAGGGTAGCGTCCTCGTCGCCGAAAACGCTGACCCGGCTTGGCGATCTCATCGAGCACCATCTTCAAATTCAGCTCCATGGCACCTCGGGATCTCTCGGTATCTAGTATAATGGGGATGAGAACCGGAAGCCGTTATTGGGCTGTCTTTGATACCAATTGTTAGCGGCAATAGCCGCCGATCGGGAGCGAGAGGGGAAGAGTTGCGTGGAGAAGGGGAAGAACGGAGGGAAGAGGAAATACGATGAATTAAATTGTAAATGAGTTCATACAATACTTCCCCTTTCTCTCTCTCATTTTCTCTTTATACTCTCTACTCACTAATCCACTGCGGGCCGCCGGTCTTCATGTTGGGCTTGAAACCCTCTTGGGCCCGGACGTCGTGGCCCGGTCACGATTGGAGAATGGCACGGCTTCGGAGAGGCATCGTTGCTAACACGCTCACCCGAGAAGGAACATTCTCCGCTGCCTTGTCCTTGAAGCGTCCCCGTCGGGCGCCGCTCCTCCATGAGTGCGCCCGACCCTCGACGATGCCGAGCTCCTTGAGCTCCTTGGCCACGCTTTCGGCCCGCACTGGAACTCGAAGGTGTGGTCGATCTTGGCGGCGCTGCACCGCTCAATCCACGCCATCTTCGAGACCTTGACGTCGCCGATCGGGACCTCCCCGGGCGTCCCGGTACAGCATTTTGAGGAGTTCAATCCATGGTGGACCTAGGGATGGCGCTCCGCTCCGGTGGATGGAAAACTTGGCCGAGCGGACTTTCCCCTCGCTATCCGTATAATACTCCCTCCGTTTCAAATTGTAGTTCACTTTAGCTTTTCTAGATTCATTTCTTTTTGCTATGTATCTTTTTTTCGAGACCACGACTTCACGTGTTTTTCATTAAGAAGAAGAGCCGAAAGAACGGCAGAGTAATCGGTACAATGGATTCGCAAGTAATCCATAGATTACCAACGAAATCCATAACACAAACACAAAGCAAGAAAAAGAGAGAGGGGGGCACCCTCCACCTAACAACCCCAAGAACTGAGCCTAATACAAGAGATAACTCAACACCTAGGTAGCCTGTAGTGAAGGAGCCGCAGACGACGACAAGGTGAGACACGGCGGCAAAGCATCCGCCAACCACCCGACGGCCAAGCATCCGTCCCCCACCTCGGCCGACCTCAACGGCGAAACCGCCGGAGGCGCGTCCTCGGTGGCAAAGAGACTCGACGGCCATGCATCCGTCCCCACCTCGGGCGCCCTCAACGGCCAAACTGCCGGAGACGCTATCTTGGTGGCAAGCGACAGAACACGGGCGGCAAGCATCCGCCCCCACCTCGGCGACCTCAACGGCCAAAGCTATAGGATCACGCGCGTCCTCGGTGGCCAAGTACCACGGTGGCAAAGCATCCACCGGAAGAACAACTCGATGGCCAAGCATCCATCCCCACCTCGGCGATCTCAACGACCAAACGGCCGGAGAGATGCCTCCTCGATGGCAAAGCGACACAACGGCTCGACAAACACTAGCCGGCAAACCAAGTGAAGAGCGGGATGACGCCGCAAATCGGGGGCAAAGACCGGACGAACACGGGCCAGGCGGCGATCGGGCCGGCCGGCGTAATCCCACGAACCCACGAACACCGGCGAGGCACGGGGGCGGCGAATGGCGAGGCGGCGGCGGCCACCGGGATTCTTCAACAACGCCTTCAAGAAGGGGGTGACGCCGAGGGACGCCATCGTTCTCGGGCCCTAGCGAGCTAAGGCGAGGCCTTCGCCCGAAATCCGGCGGCGGTGACGCGGATGAGGAGTCTCGGAGATGACGCCTTCAACAAAGGTGCGGCGCCAAACGGGCGTCGCCGATCATCCGCCCGACGTCGTCGGGCTAGGCTTTCGCCGAGCTCCATAAATCGAAGACACTCAATGGGGGCGAGACGCCGCCATCCACACCACCACGGTGTCGATGACGACACGCCAGCGGCCCGTCCACACCACCAAGATGCGAGACAGCGTACACTTCCCACGCCACCCACCGCGTTCTTTGCGACGGCCACCACGAGCCCACGCACAAAGGCGGCGGTCGTCGCAAGGGACCACCGGCCGGGGAGGCCCATGACCCGGCCAAGGACCACCACCGGCGCCGCCAGCGGTGAGGAGGCGGCCGGCCGACGGGAGGGAGGCGGGGGCGGAGCGGCTCGAGGGCGAGAAGATCCGGGGCCCCCGGGCGCCCGCAACCGACGCCCGCCGGCGCGGCCCGGCCCGCACGGGGCGCCGACGAGAGGGAGAAGTCGCCGCCCGGTGTGGTCCCACCAGGTCGCCGGGAGGGGGGAGGGGCGGCGGAGGGGCGTGATCCGGGTCCCATGGCCCGGATCCGCCACCTGCGCCCGCCGCCAAGGCCGCGGGTGCGCGCCCCACCCCGCGCCCGGCCCGGTCGGGCGGCCAGCCGCCGCCATGAAACCCTAGGGCGGTCGCCGCTGCCGGCCCAGGCCACAGCGGATCCGCTGCCGGGGCGGGATCCGGTCGTGGGCGGCCGGAGCTGGCCGGGGAGCCGCGGCGGCCGCCGGGCGCCGTCGCCGCCACGGGGCTGTGGTGGAGAGGTGGAGAGCGGGGAGGGCGGGGGAGAGAGGAGGCAGGGGAGGGAGGGGGGGCCGCCACCGCCGGCGGAGGAGGAGGCGGCGGCGGCCGAGGGCCGGCGGGCGGTGTGGGGCCGGGCGCCGGGGGGTGCCCTCGGGTCGCCTCCCGTGGAGACGACGCGGGGGAGGAAGCTAGGTATAACTAGGTGCATAGCAAAATCAATGTATCTAGAAAAGCCAAAGTGAACTACAATTTGGAACGGAGGGAGTAATTTATAAAGCCACCGTTCAGAACACTGTTTTTTTTTTTTTTTTTTTCAAAGAGCGCTTGTACATCCGATCAGAACACTGTTCATACATCTGATCTCCATTCCTCCTTTCATATACCGTCCACGTAGCACGGCTCGGAAAAAACAACCACATAGCATCCTGTTTGCTTTTTATTTATTTACCAAAAAAAAAAAAAAAGACGCGCACGACACCCAATTGGCCGGCTACCGTCCTACCTCTGTATTTCGAACAAATCTTATATCTCTAAACATTTTTATTATAAAAATATATTCAACGATGTATCTCGACACTAATTATGTATTATAATTATTAATATTATTTAATATGTAATTATTACATTAATTAAGAATTGACTTTTTAAAAAACGAGAATGACATCTATTTTAGGACCAAGTGAGTGCTAATTTGAAGAACAGAGTGAGTGAATAGAGAACGAGATCGTTGTTTCACCGAACAACCCCTCAAGAGCTAAAATTTAGGACTACGAGACAATTCAAACACCATGTACAGTGATTGTGGTCATACAACTCGATCACAAGTATTTCTTTGTTATGTGCAAAAAAAGACTCTAAAACCGTGTTAGGAGACAAATTTAAACACAATTCGTTAATAATCATGTGTCACTAGGAGAGAATACTACCAATACACTTCCTCTTTGCCTCAGGGCGGGCTTTCTTTATTGGCTGGTCCTGCTAATTACCTCCTATAAAAATGTCTGCTTCTGCTTCACCGATGATTTCGTCACTCCTGGGGAATTGACGGGATTATTGCCCCCTACTTCCTCAGCCCGTGAGTCCGGCCATCATTTTCCGTTCCATCTCGTTGGTCCGCCGGTTTTTTTTTTTTTTTTTTTTTTTTTTTTTTGCTTGTTCCGTCCGCTTGGTTCGGCCTGCAGAGACCTCCGTCCTCCGTCCCCAACCGTTCTGCATTTTATTTCCCGCCTCCGCAGTCCGCATGTCTCCCTTTCCTCCCTTCACTCCCCGCTCTGCTCTTCATCCTCACCGTCCTTTGCGATGAGGTCCACCAGCAGCGGCGGCGGCCGGCGACGCCACTGGAGCCGGGATTTTGTTCTTCCCCGGCCTGTTGCCCATGGTCTGTAGTCCTCGTCGTCAAATTGCCGACCATCTGATTCCCATGGTTTGCGCCCGGCGCGGGACTAGCGAGGGTCAAGTGGAGGAGGAGCAACCCCATCACCGCCAATCCGCCAACAAAAGGGCAAGGAACCGGTTCACTCCGACTCCGCTGGGAGTGGAAAGTAACAGTAGGTGAGATTGCTTGGGCAGCCAATTTGTCCCATTTGTTTCGGCTAAATATTCACAATTGGCTTACTGGCTTGCTGTTACTCTGCGTCGCGCTGCTGCCTGATATTCTGATCTGCTTCTGCTCAAACTAGTTGATGGCTTCATCAGCTCATGCTTCGCTGCTTGCTTTCTTTACCATGTACAGCAACGAGGATGAATACTGTATATGGCTGTTATACTGCATATAGCAGATACACCCCTTGTACTGAGTTCCATTACTAAGCTCCTTTGCATTACTGCATCTATTCTGAAGTACCTGTGCAAATGCAACACAACATAGAACATTATATGACATGGATATTTTGGAGGCTAATACTGGATTTTTTACAGCACCATTAAAGCCACATTTGTAAGATTAAGATGTAGTTCTGCCCCTTAATAAGTTTTCATCCCTGCCATTGATCTCTCGTGGTTATAGTGCCATAAGTTGTCACCATAGTAATCATGTCTGATGAGCAAATCCTCCGTCAGGTTATGCCAGCATGGCGTGCTGTCACAACTTGGAAGCGACAAGACTGTGTGGACACAGAATACAGATCTAGGTAATCTACCAGAAGGGCATCAAATCAAATATTTTTTCTCTTACCCTTCTGTCTCCTTGAAACTGAATGAGTACTTTTTTTATTCCTTCTTCAAATTGAGTAGGTAACTTTTACTTCTGACAAATTGTGCCAATGAAGAGCCATGCAAGATATGATGATTCAATTAAAGTTGCTATAATGAAATCAAATGAGATTGGTAATCTTATAGGTTTGTTTGATTTGAGAAAAGCGTGCCATTTATTCACCTTCACATGACATGAGTACATGACCAAATATTATGTATTTTTTTATTTTTTGGTTGATAACCTAGCCAGTTTGTAACCTTGTCAACAATCAAACTAGGGTTCTAAATATATTACCACACAGATTCACATTAGTTCTGTTTATCCTTACAAGGCTTTGAAATTACTAAAACTATGGTCCGCAGATTTATTCTTCTCAGCCTGTGTGATGTGTTCAACAGTTCGATGCAAAATTATGTTAAACTAAATTTTTGGATAACACGAGGAGATCTAAGAAAGGGTTGTGGCAAAATTTTCACTAGATTTGAATGATTCTCAAATACAAGAGTTGTAATTGTTTTTCTTCTTATTTGCTATATATTTGTTGCAGACTTCCCTGGCTCCATGGGTCTTTCTGTGATATTGGACTGGAGTCTACATGGTCGCTGATGAGTGGCGAACAAATGAGACAGCGGCGGTGATAACAGTGAGCAATAGGAGGACCTTGAGCACGATGGCGAGGCAGGCGGCATGGGGTGGCGACACAACTCTCACAGCTATCACCATCATCAGATAGAGCCCGAGAAGTACAGTACAAAAGAAAAAGAAGCCAGGTGTGGTGACTGGCCCTTCCATGTAGGAGTAGTATCCCAAGATTCCGGTGACCAGGCGCCGCCACGGGTGGCAATGCCGTTCGATATGTCAAATAAGTGGTTCAAGTATTCATTCTCCTGATCGTTGATGTCATTACGTGTATCGCTATCATCGGTGGTGACGGAGGGCAAGGCATATCTGTTTACTGCATGCTGCAACTTTGATTGAAGGAGAGCAACAATGACAATCAGGAAGAGGGCGGTGAGGATGCGAGAAGGCATAACATCCGTTGAGCGGGAGAATGAGAAGGCACATCGCAAATTCGGGAGGAGCCATGAGATGCACCCCAAGGCATTGCCCCAATTTGGCGAGTTTAATGAGTAGCACTGCATTGATAGTGATGCGGACCACGATGTCAACCACAAGCAATATCTTGATTGAGATTGATGTTGATGAAGAAGGATTCATGTACGCAGAAAAAACAACATGGTACAAGCGAATAACAGGGTGTTCAGGAGTATAGTTAGGCCAGCTTTTCTTTTGCCATTCGAGATGACCAGTTGTGTTGGCGTTGCTATAGATGACCTGCATGTTTTTGAAAAAAAAAGTAATTAAAGTTTGGATATTTTGAGATTAATGAACTACAATGAGCAAAGTCTAATAATTCACACCCCACTAAACAAGTTGTTGAATTTGAAAAAAAAATCTTCAAACATGAATACAAGACAAATAAAAACCTTAACTTTTAAAGTCGGACAATATACCCAATTGACCAGTTCAAAATGATTTCTTGGTGGTTTAGTTGACCTGGAATACACCCACTTGTCATTTGTTCTCTCTTTTTTCTATTATATAAAGAGGACATAACTTTTTAATATGAATTTTCATGAATAGAGAATTTGTATCAAAGTATAAAGCTCAACACGATCTATAATTTTTAATTTAAAAAATAATTTAATACATTTTATAGGCTCAAATGTTTGTTTAAAATTGTTAGATTTAAATTTTCAAATTGTGAATTTGTCAAAAGATCTCAAATCTTGACATAGTATGTACCAAATTTGTAAGACCTACAACATTGTAGTTGATAAGTATTTTATCACTTCTAGCTTTAATTTAATTTGCTAGAGAATCAACCAACTTTATATGAAATGGTAACAACATTTATGACATCAAATAAATATATTTTGGAACTATATTTCATGATATCTAGTGTCTACTAGTTTGTTGTCATAAATATTGGTATTTTTATTAACATTTAGTAAAAATAAAAATATATTAACTTAATGCAACACAAAAAAATTGATTTATAATTTGGAATGCAGAGTGTAATTATAGCACATAATATTCTGCAACTATTAGTATATTAATTGTTAGTTTATTACCACTGAAGTATGCCTCAGGAAAACAGTCCTTTTATAAATAAAAATTGTGAATGTATTTTTGCATCCTTTTATGGTTTTGATTTTTTTTTTTTTTTTTGAAACTCAGGTGTGTGCTGTAGCGCTACGTCAAAGGGAGAGGTTGGACTAGTTGAGAGTTCGAGTTAAATTGAAATAAAAACACATGTTTTTATAAAAGACATATAAAATCATTAAAAATTCTAAAAAATAAGATATATATGCAAAAAATATTATTTTGCATTACTTTCCATATATAAAAAAATACTTGGATGATTTTTTATTCTTATAATGAATTTCATGAAAATATCAAGCAATACAAACAACAAAAAAACTACTCCTGGTGCGAAAATGTACCATTTTCAAAAAGCTGAGATGGGTTTAAAAAATGGTTTTGTACCCTAGAGAGGAAAAAAAAAAAAAAAATCAGATGATCTCAATAGCTTTTTCAGAGTTTTTCTTTTTTTCTTTTTGCTTTTTCATGTAAAATCGCACAGGACTCCAAAGCTCTTTATCTTCAAGCACGGTGGGTCCAAAATGGAGTTTCCATCTTATATATATACCCGATAAATCAGCGACTTGAGCGATTGGCAGGCCCTCCTCCATCTCCATGACACCTTAACTTCAGCGATCTTGCTCAGCCTATGGCTGCTTTGCACCTCATGCTGGGCCTGGGCTCAAAACGAAAAATGTGAACAAAGAAAAGCATTTGTCACCAAAAAATATGTGCTTTCGGGTGTGCGTGCGTGTTGAACGTCTGCGTTATGCTTGTGTAATCTTAAAAAATGTATATAAATTTCGCTTATCCAGAGACCAAAGAAAAATTTAAGTATGACTTAGTTTACATAAGATTTTTTTCAAAAGCGGGACTTCACCCGTACTTCATTAAGAGAAAGGCCTAAAGAATGGCGAGAAATCGGATACAAGAGGTGTCGCGTGTAACCCTCGGGTTACCCATGAAACCCACGACACACACAAAAGCAAGAAAACACGGTAGGGGAGGGTGAAACCTCTACCAAGCCACAGTACACGACACTACGGACAAGCGGCACAAGCCCACAACCCAACCTCCGGGAGGTACGGATAAGTTACAACGCGAGTTTGCCCGCTGAGAAGACGGCCGGCGACAACCAACCCTCGACTCAACGGTGACCCGGGTAGTCATTGGAGCCCAATAATAACGGCTCGACGAGAGACCGGGTAGCCCACGGCGCGAACAACCAAGAGAACAACGGGGACTCAACGGTGACGTGGTAGTCACGAAATCAGCGGCCAGCGGCTCGATAGAACCCCGGTAGCCCACGACGCGAACAACCGGGAGAACGGCGGGGATTCAGGTGACGGTGATCCGCCGGAACCCAACGACCAGCGGCTCGGCGGTGACCCGGGTAGCCAGCGGCGGCCGAACAACTGGCCGAGCGGAGTGGCAACGTCGACCCCGGGCAAGGCAACAAATCACGGCGGAAGCGCAGCGGTGGAGGAGGGGGGTGGGGCGAATCAACGAGCAGCGCGGAAGAAGCGGCGAGATGCAACAACGAAGCCTCGGCAAGTTGATGGCGCCCACGGGCGCCAACTTCGAAGTGAAGAGCATCCCACGGCGGGGCTCCGGTGGACGGAGAGCGGCGGCGCCTTCAAGAAGGTGATGGCGCTAGCGGCGCCACCGTCGTTGGCGATAGCATGAAACTGGCGGGGTTTTTTCACCTGTCCGATCAGCAGCGTAGCCGAGCGCGCTGCCGAGAACGACTCGGGCGAGCAAAGGCGAATCAAGGCGCCGTGTGCCGTCCACACGCGGCGGCGGCCGGGAGGCGAGGGAGTGCTGCCCGACCAACATCGACCTCGCCACCATGGCGTCGTCGATATTTGACCGGCGGGGGGCGGCGCTATCCACGCCACCATGGCGTCAACAACGCGCCACCCAAACCGCCCGGCAACACAACCATGGTGCATGCCGATGGTACAGGTCGCAAGATCCCATCACCGCGCCGCGGGGGACCACGAACCTCGGGGCCCGCGGTGGCGGACTGGCCGGAGGGCGGCGATGCCCCGAGCCACCAACAACCCCACCCACCACGGGAGGCGCGGTCCCCGCGAACGACCACGTCGCATCCCCACGCCGGAGAGGAAGGGAGGGAGGTGGGGGGGCACCGCGCTGAGAGGGCCACGGGGAGGCCGGCCGGGTGGGGGGCCCCGCCGCGGCCGGCCGGGCCGCCGCCGCCCGGCCAAACGCGCCGCCGCCGCCGGCCGCCCAAGTGGGGAGCAGCCGCGTGAGGCGCGGATCCGGTCCCGGGATGGGCGGATCTGGTCGGCCCCGCCTGGAAGCGTCGAGGAAGAGCGGGGGGCGGGACGCCGTCGCCGGCCGCCGAGCCCGCCCGCGAGGAGATCACGCCCCCCCTCACGGATCCGGCTCCCGAGGTGTTGATTCGTCGTCTGCCGCCAAGGTCGCGGGTAGTGGCGGCGGAGGTGGAAGATGGAGGGGAATAGGGAGGAGGCGAACGCGGAGGGGCAGCGGGTACCCTTGTTGAGGTCGGTGCGGGCCCGCCGCCGCGCGCCCGGAAGGGGCCGGCGCCGGCGGCCGGAGGGAGGCCGGCCGGGGCGGGGGTTTGGTGGCGGCGCCCGGGCGCCCCCAGTCGCCCGGGAGCGGACGTTCGGGAAGGGGAAGGGGTTCTAGTTTACATAAGATACTGTCTACAGTTTGATCTTTGATTAGGTTTATTATAAAAATATATTTCATGACTAATCTAATAATAATTATTACACATTATAAACCCTTTTTACTGATATATACACTTAATAAAGAATTACAATATTTGACTCCTCGGAGTGCAAGGTTTACATTGTTATTGGAACAGAGGTAGTAGATTAGGAATGTGCATCAGTGCATGAGTATACGGAGTACCTTGTCCTCGTCAATATCAGCCTCCACCTGGACGACCCACGCCTGCTGTTTCACCTCCTGTTCGCCGTGAGCCCAAAAAGCAACAAAAACTTGAGCGCTTCATTCGTTTTCCAAAGCTCTGTTCTTTGTGAGTCAGCAGATATAACAGTCAAGAGCACCTTCTCCGCCGTCCGTCTTGCGGCGTCCCGCCGCTCTCGCTCCTCCTCGGACACCATCAAGGAGAAATCGTCGTCCCCCGATATGTCCACGAACCGGTTCACGTAGGCGTCCTCGGCTTTGAGGCGGCGGAAGTGCTTGTTGTAGTTGAGTTCCAGCTGCACGTCCTCCTCCTGGTGGTGGCGCCTCTGCACATGAGCCAATGAAAGCAGGACATCTCCTGGGCGTCGCCGTGGTACGTATTCTTCCCTGCGAGTTCGACGTAGTGGTGAGCTGGTGGTGGCTGCCCCCTATTTGTACTCCACACGTAACGCGGAATAAACTGGTGCGCTCTGCGCTGCCTTTATTTTTTACTCCACCGGCCAGGGAAATCTGTTGAACCTAATTTATCCTCAGGGTCCCATCCGCTTCACGTGGACAAAGCTTGCGATGCCTTTTCTTTATTTTTTTAAAAGACGACGAGAGCTTTGCCGATTTTATTAGACGAAGCAAAAAAGAAAAACAGTGATTGCAAAATAATTAACCAACTAAACAATGGTTACAAAATAACCAACTATGGGACTATATATATAACGACTACTAATCTTATGGCTCGCAACTAAAAAGATAATCCGCTCGTGATTTTCAAGCTTTGCTCTATGAACTCCGCAGTGAAGTTTGTGTATTAGATGATACTATTTGTCACACAACTCTGCTTCAGCTCTAAAAATATGTTGTTTTTATGCAAATGGTCCATTATACCTCTGATTGAAATTGCACTTGATATTTTCACAAGAATAGAAAGCACACCCGTATTCATGGCGCCGACAGCCTATCCATCGAAGAGGAGATCGGCGGGCGCTGGGGAAGAGAAGGAAGGGCGTCGCGTTGGGGAAGAGTCGCGAGGAGAGGGCAACATGCAGGGGAAGGATCACCTGCGTGAGGAGGAAAGCGATTGGGAGAAGTAATCCATGTTTATGAGTGGTGAGGTGAGTAATTATATCACAACTCCATGTGGGAGTATAGGAGGGTGTTTGGGATTGCACCATGAACTCTGCTCCACAAAATCCACTATAGAGCAACTCCATAAAAAAATTAGAGTTTGTGGAGTACCTATTTAGGTGCTCTCACAACTTCACTCTTTTTCGTCGAACAGTGCGCGGAGCTGAAAACGTTTGACTAAAAAAAAATATGGAGCGGACCTGAAAAATATGGAGCGAGGAAGCGGTTCCAAACGCCCCCGGCCCACAAAAAAAATTCCCAAAACTGAGGTACCCTTGATATCCCCCGGCCCACAAAAAAATTCCCAAAAAATGAGGTACCCTTGATATGCTATAGGAAAAAAACGTGAAGTTGGCCTCTAGCTCGCTTTACCTTTTGAGGAGCGAAGTTCGTGAAGTTGAGTGTGTTTGGCATGGAGCTAGTGTGAAGCGGGAGAGGAATAGTCACAAATACCCCTAAAGCTTCTAGACTCTTGTAACAACTAGCTCTATTCCTGACAGATGACATGGCAGATCTACTGTTATAAAACTCTACTTTTTAGGGCGGCCTCAACGGCGCTGGAAGTCGCTAGCATATGTCAGATTTTGTACAATGAGGAAGAAAGAGTTTGAGAAAAGCAAATAGACTGGCGCGTGCGAAGCGATAGTCTCATTTTATACGTGAATTTACTCTTTCATTTTATGAAGACGGCCTTGGCTTCACTTCGATATGCGTGAATTTGCTCTTCACTGGATTTCTTTTAATGTTTCTCTCGCCGCCACATCAGTTGGAGATTTAGGATTGTTGTCCAGCGTGAATGCTGTGTAGTTTAATTTAATTGGCCTCCTACTCGTAGATGCAATATTCACCGCTGAAAGCTTCTGGCTAATAACGACAATAAATATATTTTCTCTGCTTCAAATTATAAGATTACTTTTAACTTCCCTGAGGATATGATATGATGAGAGGGGTGGACCGACGGCGCTGACCTTGGCACCAGGCGCTCGAAGTGGCGGTGGAGCTGTTCGCGGAAGGCCGCCGGGTCCTCGGGGATTCCCTTCTCCATGAGACAATCAAAGACCTGCTCGATGTCAGTGTGGCAGTGCGAGCCGCCGCCAGCGGTAGACCTCAGCGGTAGGCGCTCGAAGAGACGGTGGAGCTGTTCGCGGAAGGCTGCCGGCTCGTTCACGACCTCGGGGATTCCCTTCTCCATGAGACGATCAAAGACCTCCTCAATGTCAGTGTGGCAGTACGAGCCGCCGCCAGCGGCAGACCTCAGCGGCAGGCGCTCGAAGTGGCGGTGGAGCTGTTCACGGAAGGCCGCCGGGTCATTGACGACCTCAGGGAAGTAGCAGTGCGAGCCGCTGGCGGCGGCCAAGGAGGAGCCTCCTTGGTCGGCGGCGGCGGGACAGGTGCTACTGCTACCCCCATCGGTGGTGTCATCGTTATCCTTCTCCATCTTCCCCGGCGCGAAGTTGCTGCCTCCACCTACGGGCTACGGCTCCGTTATTTATAGCAACGACGGACGCCCGCCAGCCGCGTCCTAGGATTTACAACCGGGGATGCAGTGGCGGTGTCGGCGAAAAGAGAGAGCCCGATGGTGACCGACGAATGGGCGTGGGAATTCGAGGGGATCTTTTTGGCAGAATCTTGTGGAGGAAAGGCACGCCCTTGTAGAAAGCCACGCAGCGCGTGAGGCAGGGGCAGTTTGGTACTTGCCGGTGACGTCGCCGGCGGGACCGAAAAAAGGTGCCGGCGCGGCGAGGTGAGTGTCGTACGGTCGTAGGAATGGAAGGGAAGGAATTGGCTTGGTTTTTTTGGCGTCTACTGCTTGTCCTGGTTCGTGGCGATCAAATCAGCTGCCACATTTCACGGTAGTGGTGCTGGGGGAGGTTGCCGGCGATGGAGCGGAGGCCCTCTTCTATCGGATAAGAAACCCTTCTTTCCGGCGAGCCGGAGAGGCCGAGGGCCCATGCACAGAGCATGACGGATGGACGGTGGAGATGCGGCCCGGGAGGATCGGGCGGCTGGTCTCCGCGGAGGATAAGGACGCTGCGGGAGAGCTTTCTTCCTTTCCGCGACTACAGGAGATTGGACTTCCTTTCCGCGACTACAAGAGATTGGACAGCCTTGGTACTGACGTCTGGACCATAGTACAGCATTAGTATATTGCTGAAGTGTAGCAGTAATTCTTTATGGCATGATGGCGTTGTTTGGGTACCAACTGATGTTAACATTAATTTGGGTGTCTAAATGGTAAAAAGTAATACCTTTATTTATAGCCAAGTTTTAAATCGCCGGCTATACTTCTTAGCTGCTGGCCCTCTCAACAGCTATGCCCAGCTATTGCGGGAGATAGCTGCAGCTATGCTATTTAGCCGATTCGCAAAAATTAGAAAAAAACGACATGGAAGTTCCGGCACAAAGAAATCTAGTTACTTGGTTGCTCGCCATGGCGTCCGCTTGAAGCTCGCTGCTGGCTGCGCTGTTGGGGGCAGCTTGGAGTTGGACCTCCGGCTGGCGCGGCAGGGGGCCGCGTCCAGCACGCCGTTCTGAGAAGCGGCGCCCGCCGCCCGCTTTTTTCGCCTTACGGACCGAGAGAGCGGGAGACCGAGACGACGGCGTGGGAGTCTAAGCGATGGGTCACGGTGGGGATGGGTGAAAATTGGGATAGATGGGCGGTGACTCATTTTTCAGCCCACAAAGCGTTTGGATGCAACCCCACGCGTCGCTCCACAGGGGCGGCCAGGCGGGGCTACCGCCGCCGCCTCCGCCAGTACTCCCCATCCGCGCCGCTCCTCCTCGCCGCCACCGAGTGCGCCGCCGATAGGCTGCCGCGACGCGGGAAGGGAAGGCGGCGGGCGCCACCCAGCTCGCCCCATCCCTTCCCACCCAGCCGGCGCCCTCCTCCCTTCCGTTCCTACCCTCCCTCCGACTCCGGTTTCACGGCTTCAAAGGTCGGTGCATGCGAGCTTTGGGCAACGGATTCGGGGGCCATGAGCTCGGATCCGGTCCCCTCCGTTCTGAGCCCTCCGTCTTCACCAGGTGGAGGCTGCGTGCGGTCCGCGGCGCGATGGCGGCCGGATGCGCCTCTCCATCCGGCGTGGCGGCCACCGCCGACCGCCGGGCCCTGGGCTCAAATAGCTCCGTCACCGGCCTCCTCCCCTCTCGTGCCCGGGAGCTTGGGACGCCTTACGGTGCTGCATGGTGGCTCCCGGCAAAGGTAGCCTGCGAAGCCCCCTCCTCCCTCCACGACCATCCTCCTTACGAGCTCCCCCCCTCCTCCCTTGGTGGTCGAAAGCCGAGTGGACGCGGACGCCCAGCGATGCTGTTGTTACGTCATCGCGGTGCTCTTTCGGGTCGGTGGCGCGCCCGGGCGTTTCGACGGAATGCCACACCACCGATCTTTGTTGCCACCGCTCGGCCAAATGGTGTGCCGTCGTCGCGGGCGAAGTCCGAGGACTCCAGCGACGATGTGGCGGCGACGCCGACGCTGTCGGTCTGCGCCTCCCGTCGTTGCGGGCGAGTCCGAGAGGCTCGTGGCGTATGGCGGCGGCCGGGCGGTCGGTCGCGCGCCTCCACGTCGTCGCGAGCGAGTCGAGAGGATCCGTGACATGTGGCGGCGGCCGACGTCGCCGGTGTGCGCCTCCGTCGTCGCGGGCGAAGTCCGAGAGGCTCCGCGGCGTGTGGCGGCGGCCGACAAGTGGTGGCGGCGAGCACAACGTCCTCATCTAGACGGCAGCTCGATGTGGTCTCCGTCTCGTGGTTACGGGCGAAAGCTTAACCCGGATTACTCCGGCGTGGATATTCTCCTTCTTGAAGGCGTCATTGAAGAACCTCCCGTGCCGCTCACCGCTTTGACCACTACACTCAACTCCAAAGCACAAAGACTCGGGCGAAAGCCTTGCCGAGCTCTCGTGTGTTTGCTTGGCCGACGATGGTGGCGCCTTCACGTCATCCACCTCCCCCGAGGCATCGTTGTAGAGTTCGTGTGTTCTAGTGTTGTATTTTTCTTTTCTGTCTTTCTTGTTTCTCGTGTGTGTTCTCTCGTATGGTTTTAGTCCGGTTTTCGGGATTAACCTGACGACAGGGGTTTCCTCCCGTTCCCTAAAAACGAGACTTTTTTTTTTGAAACCAGGTGGGTGGGGAAGCTCCCCCAGATTAGCTTTCAAAAAAAAAAGCGTTTGGATGCCACTAAAAGGTGGCTGGTTTAGCGGCAATCTCCGGAGATTTCTGGCTATTAGCGGTCTTCATTTCTTAGCGCAAAAGTTTCTTATCTTAGCTTCTTCCTTGTCCAGCAGCTATCTCCGGCTATAGCTGCAGCTATAGCCGGAGATTTAAAACTTGGATTTATAGGTCCATAACATGGGAGCGTATCAAGTGCAACCATGGTTCGTGGTCCAACCTTTGCAACTTCCAACCACAATCGTAAGATCTGCATCCGATGGCTAGATTGAGTGGTGGGTAATTTTAACACTTAAACCCTCCCACCATTACATTTGTTAATAAAAAAATTCCCCTAATCCCTCCCTGGAGCCGCCGTCGTTTCCTCGCACGCGTCACGCCGTTTCCATCGTAGTGCGACGTTAGCCTCCGCCCGCCGCTCGAGCACGCGTTTCCATCGTCGCCGCCGTCGGACTGTGGGCGCCAGGACTCCATCGCCGCTGTTTCTCTCGGGCTGGTCGTAGACGCACGGACTCCATCGCCAGCGCTAGCAGGACTCAAGTCCGCTGTTTATTTCCGCCCTCAGCTACTGCTCCCGGAACAGACCTGGAGCAATTACTATCGATGCAGCTGGATACGCTCCCATGGTTGAACTTTGGTTTTGAGCATAAAGCTAACAGATCCATTGCTATTATTTGGTTTTGTCAACGATATTACGTAATGAAAAAAATTCAACGATGAAAAATTCATTGACATAAAGAAAATTCATTGACACACAACGAAAAAAATCAACGATCGATAGTACATCTGGTGACATAAAGAAAAATCATTGACACACAATGAAAAATTCAACGATAGTACATCTGGTAACATATGCATCTTCTATTGAATCTGATTATAAGACTGAAAATTTTATTTAACATGGAACACTATACAAGGCATCATCCTATTTTGTGCAAATAATCTTTCTTCTGCCTTGGTTTACAGAAAGTTCGAGTGGTTTTCAAGTAAAAATAAACTTGCTTTCTAATTCACATGTATACCTTTCTCTATTGGTCGTATTGTATAAATGATCTAGGTCTCTTTGGGCTTGCTTGGTTGCTCATATGTCCTTGGCTTGCCACGTAACATATTAATTCACTACCGGATTGCCTCCTTTGCCGAAAGTGGTCGATCCTTTGCCGAGAGCAGGATATCGAAAGCGAGTCGGCAAAGGGGGTCCTTTTGCCGAGAGGGCAGTCGCCAAAGGATCTTTGCCGAAAGTGGCACGACCCAGCCTGCTCGGCAAATATCAAGGCATCAGGGCAGGCGGCACCTTCTCCCTTTGCTGAGAGTGGGTCGACAACCCACTCTCGGCAAAGGGTGTGTGTCGAGGGGATTCTTTGCCGAGCGTATTTAGGCTTCACTTTCGGCAAAGGCCACCTTCGCCGAAAGTGCTAAACTGCACGCACTTGGTTTTTTTATTATTTTCTTTGCCTTCCAAACTTTTCTGCTCTTCGCATACATCATATGGTACTCGGATGGAAGCGGATCTCGCGCCTGGATCTCGTGAGTAGGGCATGACATTGCATGGAGGTGTGGCAAGGGGATAGAGCACAGCGCAGTCTATGATCGCGCAAGACGGAGGGGAGGATCGGTGTGCTCCCTTAGGAAAGGCCACACTACAACAATCGCTTAGGGGGGCGGTTGAGGATGCTCGGTAGGGGCGGTTTCGAAACGCCCCCCTAACTCGTTACTCTTACAGAGGTACTTGCGCAGGCGGTTATCCAACCGCCCTACTCATGTTTCTTTGTAGGGGCGGTTCGTGTTGAACCGCCCTACCGCGGACCCCAACCGCCCTACTTTTGTAACCACTGCGAGGGCGGTTCATGTTATCAACCGCCCCTATTGTGGTTTTTAGAAATCGTATTTTCAAAATTCGAAAAAATAGCAAAACATTTTTTTAATTGGGGAAGAGCCTCACCGGCCAACCACCCACCATCCCTTGCCACCGTGATTTTCTCACGGTTTTTGCAAATGTTTTCGAAATGTTGCGTGTCGGCCGATTCGAACCCATGACCAACCGCTCACGCAGCGAAGAGAGCCCCCCACCACTAGGCTACACATGCGGTTGTGTCTATATCTCATTCCACGTCCCCACATATTATACAAATCCGAGTGTAAATTGAGTATTTGAGGCCCTAAATGGATTCAAACTAAAAAGTGGTCAACTACAAAGTTTCATAACTTTTCGAGATGTACATTTCATATGTAGGAAGTTTTTTCGTCCGAGGTCGTTTACGAAATTTGAATTTCAAATTTGAGACATTTGAACATAACTTTTACATGACTAGATGATTTCAAACTAAAAAGTGGTCAACATGAAAGTTTAATAACTTTTTGAGATCTACATTTCATATATAGGAAGTTTTTCGTCCGAGGTCGTTTACAAATTTTGAATTTCAAATTTGAGACATTTGAACACAGCTTTTGCATGACTAGATGATTTCAAACTAAAAAGTGGTCAACTACAAAGTTTCATAACTTTTTGAGATCTACATTTCATATATAGGAAGTTTTTCCATCCGAGGTCGTTTATGAAAATTTAATTTTTAGTGTCTCGTATTTAAATTCGGCAACCCACTGTAGGGGCGCCTCAATATAGAGCCGCCCCTACCGTGGACCACAATAGGGGCGGGATATTGAACCGCCCCTACTATTAGTAGGGGCGGCGCTGAAACAAAACCCCTCCTACAAAGGTCACACCAGGGGTGGCTGAAAAAAAAAACCGCCCCGCAGGGTCACCAGAGGGGCGGTTAGTCTGCTGGAAGGATTTCCTTCACCGTAGGGGCGGTTCAAAACATTAACCGCCTTATTCAAAAAAGGGAGGCGTTCCCATAGTAAGCTTTTTGTAGTAGTGCCGGAGATGGCAGTGTGCTTGGGTGAGCAGGTGTTTGGGACCAAAGACGGCGTAGCTAGGATCTTACGCTAGGGTGGTCCAACTTATAGTATATTTTTAATATTACAAATTTAGTGTGTTAATTTATCATAACAAGTACCAAAACTAAATAAACTGCCTCATAAAATATCTTGAAATCTTATTATTGTACCTAAAATTTATCTCTAAATAAAATTAGATATCTTAGGAATAATGTTTTAAAGGTATTTTGTTGAATTCTAGGGTGGTCCGTGGCCCACGGTGCCACCCATCTAGCTACGCCCTGCCAACGAAGATGGAGTTAATTTTAAAAATTAAAAATAAAATGGCTCCCATGAAAATAAAAAATATAGTTTCATAGTAGAAGAGACTAGCTTGTTGTATGGGTTGGCTATTGCTTGTCCAAGCTTATTGGCTTTGTTCAGCATATATATGGATAAGGTAGGCAAGCCGTGTCCATCCGTCTTTGGACGCCCGCACGATTGGCCGGTGCTGCTAATTACCCCTAACTGGATTAGAGGAGTGGCAAGGCACAGAGCGTGGCGCAACCTTAGGTGCGCGACACGGGAGGGAGGGAGCGGTGGATAAGATAGGCAAGCCGCGTTCGTGAGGGATAGAGCGCGGTGCAGCCAGGGCACGCGAGAGACGGGAAGAACGTCGACGGATAAGGCCACGAGGGAGCTGATCAGCGGATAAGGCCCATGCCCCATGCGCGCGGGATTATTATTATTATTACTTAGGAAAAGTCCGCCTCGCGTTCTTCTGGGATCTGCATCACGCATAGCTCATTCAACACTTGTCTATTTTGTTATATTTAATTAGAGTTTTATCCAAATTTAAATCAAATAAATTTGAGAGCCCATAATTATTGCTATTACAATATAAGAGTGTTATATGTGAGAAAATGTATGTTTTTCTCTATACACTTGGACAACTCATCTTATTTTGAAACAATGTACGAGATTATCTTAACTTGAATATGTGATTATTGTGTGCACTTGTATTATATAAAAGTAAAGACAAACCGTTTGCCGCTGCGCCGACGCGGTGCCGGCCACTCTCCAACTCTGATTCGCAAAGGATGGCAAGACCCTTCCTGACAATTGATGAATTGTTGAGTGCCCTCACAATATCGATATATATTTAGATAGTTTTGGTTTTTGTACCGAAGATTGCTATGTTCCAATTGAAAAATAGTGATTGGCCTCAACAATCTCCTACAGCCATATATTTGGTGCCAGATTCTTTTTGGTCCCATGGAGGAGCTGTTTAAGGAGCGGACAAATTAAATGAACCTGAGAAGGATACAAACAAATTCATACTACGCTTGCTCATGTGTTGTTCACTCAAAACCCATATAAGAACTGAAGAGAATGGTGAGCCATGAACATGAACTGTTAAAAAATATTTTAGTTCTTCACTGAAATGCCTATACTGAACTGTAAAATGCATGTCACTCTTCTCAACCACGAAGTGGGCTTTTACTTGGGCTGCTTTTTCACGCATGGGCTTAGAGGCTATCACCGCACGCCCGTATACCGTCCATCCCGAGCTGACACTTTACCTCGCACTCTCCTCTGTCTCATTGCTCTCTCTCACGTTCTTTGCCAAGAACAGAAAAGAGCAGGAAACAAATCCTCTTCTTCCTCTCTCAAATATCACCTCCAAATCCAAAAATCAGGTCATGCATGTCACAACACCGCGTTCTCCATCTCGAGAACTTTCCATTCTCCTATGGGGCTCTTGCTAGCGTGGAGTATTGGAGGAGATCGAAGGTCTCCCGCCATGGCTCTTCTGCTCGAGCTCTCCATCTCTTTGGAAGAGCACACGGACCATGAAGAAGAGCACGACCTTGATGACGGCGCAGCCGCGGCAGCCCACCACCAGTGGCGCGAGCGGCAGAGGCAGCGACACGCCCCTCAGCGAGCGTGAGCGAGCGTGCAGGGGAGCACGAAGCAGGCGGGAACGCGGCTGTAGTGCGCCAGCTACGCAGCGTACCCCGGTCGGTGACCTTCCTCTTTGCTTGCCTCAGCCGGCCGCCATCCTCACTGCTATCAGCCGGGGACGCATGCTAGTACTCCACGACCGTCGTGTGCGTGACGTGCTCGACCTCGACGTGACTCATTACCTGCCTTTGCTTCTCCACCGACGGTCTGCTCTTGGTCCGGCCATCATTTTCCGTTTCGTTTGGTCCGCCGTTGTTTTTATTGATCTTGTTCTGTCCGCTTTGATTCGACCGTCCTTCCCCTGCAAAAGACCTCCCTCCCGTCCTACCATTCTGAAATTTTCTCTCTGCTCCGCCTCCTCGCTTCAGTCCCCGCTCTTCCTCCTCGATCACCGTCCCTGCGGTGAGGCGCCCGCGACGGCGACGCCACCGGAGCAGGGATTTCTTCTACCCTGCTGCCCATGATCTGAATGCAGTCCTCGTCGTCAAATCGCCGACTATTCGATTTCCATGGTTTGCGCCCGGCGCGGGACTGACTAGCCAGCTAGGGTCAAATGATGAGGAGCAACCTCGGCCATCACCGCCAATCCGCTAACAACGAGGGCAAGGAACCGGTTCACGACGCCGCTGGGAGTGGAAAGTAACAGCAGGTGAGATTGCTGCTTGCGATGGTTTAGCTGCCAGCAGTAGAGGATATATATTGGGCTGCCAATTTGTCCCATTAAAAAGAGGCTGTCTAGTTTGTACCTGTGTAGTTAAAACATTTCAAACACACGTGCAAATTAAATAACAAAAATACACAAACTGATACAGATTAAAATTCATGCATTTTAAATCCTCATGTCACATGAATTTAGAATTCGAAAATCATGTAACAGTAAATGGGGAAAAACACACATAAAATAGATAAACGAAAATCATGCAAAATAAAGGAATTTTAAAACATGAATTTCAAATTACCAACACAGACCAATAAATTGGAACTTTGAGAGCTAATTTGAACAATTCTTACAAATCAATTCAACATTCAACATGACAAAATGAATAATTGAACAATCAGATCAGATGCTCTGACAAAAAACCCATCTTGGTCAATATAACAAAGGTCTACAGTCCTCAACCACCCTTAACTGTCCAACATCTTATATCTGGAATCATCATGACCAAGCTAACCTACACTAGTACCCAAAAGGGACAAAATTTCACTCAAGTTTCAGTAAAATGAAAGGTGGATGGTGAGATGATTGAGTAACAACAGGCATCAACTATGCAACTTACAATCTTATAAAACACTGATATTTAATCATATGAAGGGAGAGAAGTTTGCAAATACTGTAAACAGATGCAAGATTGGTACTACATCATATTAACTTTGCTGGCAGAAGAAGCAAATATAGACTGTGTTAGAACTTTTGTCAACTTATTATAAAACTATTACATGAAATTACTATCTAAGCGTACCAAATTTCCATCAAAATAATACAGGTGCATGCATATCTGAATCTGAAAATACAATAACAGTATGGATTCAGTCAAACTATAGCTATCAACAGGACAAGGCTATCCTAAATACAACATCATTGTCTTACATGAGCAAAATGGATTACTAATTGCATGGTGACATGGAACTTTGTTTACCTTTCCATTACAAAAGAGCCTTGGACCCAAATGTCCCATGGCACACCAGAGGCAGGCTAGCCTATAGATGTACAACGGGTCGCCCGACCGCCCGCGGGCCCGCTCGATCGATCGGGCCAGCCCGCTGCGGGTCGCCACGGCCACGGGCCGACGGTCGCCACTCACGGACCACGTCAGCGCCATCACCCCATGGCCCGGTCCGCGGGCCATTTTGGCGGTCCACGGCCACTGCCGCTGTTCACCGGGCGCCACGGGGCCGCTTGCCGACCGCCGCCGGGCCGCCGCCATGGCGCGCCGCCGCTGTTTCACCGCGCACGCCGCCGCTGAAAAGCCGCCAGGCCGCCGCCGCGGCGGTGCGCCGCCGCGGCCGCCGCCGCTGAAGCGCCGCCGGCTACGCGCCGCCCGCCGAAGCGCTACGCGGCGGCCGCTGGCATCGCCGCGCCGCGGGCTGCCGCCGCGCCGCCGCGACGCTGCCGCTACAGCGCTAACGCCCGGGGCGCTGACGCTGCGGCGCTGGCCGCCGCTGAAGCGCGCTGAAGCTTGCAGCCGCCGCGCTACCGCCGCAGTCGAAGCGCCGCCAAGACGCCGCTGCCGAACTGGCTACCGCGGCGATACAGGCGGGCGCGGCTGGCCGCCGCCGGGCGCTGCCGCCGCGGAGGCGCTGCCGCCGCTGCGCCGCCGCCGCTGGCGGCGCCGCCCCCGCGGCGCTGCGCCGCCGGGCGCTGCTGCCGCTGGTGGAGTTGCCGCCACCGCGGCGCTGCCGCGCTGAGAGGAGAAGGCGGCGAACAGAGATAAGAGAGAATCGGGTTGGGCTAAAATCTTACCTGGAGATGCATTATAAATGTTCATTTTGGCCGGGCCGCATTTCATGTTCATTATATGCATTTTAGGTCGGGCCAAATTAAAAATCAGACGGCCACCACCGGCTCAGGCGGGCCATCGGACCGGGCCACCCACGGCCCAAGGGCCGAGGCACGCCCATGGCCCGCCCGAGCACCGGGTCGGGCCGCCCGCAGCCCGCAGTACGGACCGGCCGCCCAGCACCGGGCCGCGTTTTCACGCCATGGGCCGGGGCCGCTGATCGCGGGGCCAAATGGCCAACTATAGGCTAGCCCTTGTTTCTGGATGAACAATCTTCAGTTCAGAGACCGTTGTCCCATGGCACACCAACAGGATCCATTTCATAGGCTTCCTTCCTCACCAACACAGCCATACAAATTAAATTAAATTAAATTACATCATAGTTGGCCTAACCAAAATTACAGCACAATAAACTAGTAATTACACATGTTCATGAATAGTAACTACAGTACAAAGGTACTATAACTACTCAACTACCAAACTATTCTGTGCAGTGACTCCCCTAATATAAACAAACTAGTCAGCTCAGAAACCATAACCCAAAAAATCAACAAAACATAGGCCCAAATTTTTGCTATGAAAGCATAATAACAAAAGATTGGGAAATAATGAAACCAGATTCCAAAACCAAAGCCAAAATTTTAAAATATCAAAGGCTCAAAATATTACTATGAAAGCAAAATAACAAACATTTGAGGAATAATGATTGGGAAATAATGAAACCAGGAACCAAAACCATAGTCCAAATTTCAAAATATCAAAGGCACAAAATTTTACTATGAAAGCAAAATAACAAATATTTGGGGAATAATGATTGGGGAATAATGAAAACAGGAACCAAAACCATAGGCCAAATTTCAAAATATCAAAGGATCAAAAAGTTTACTATGAAAGCAAAATAACAAAAGATTGGGGAATAATGATTAGGGACTAATGCTTGGGGAATAATGATCTCAGGAACCAAAACCATAGGCAAAATTTCAATAAATGAACTCAAAACACCTCTTCTTAGTTTATAGGATGAATTCAGAGTCATGTTACATTAAATTCAGAAATGGACAAAATATAAAACTAATTGTACTGTAGTTACTACACATCATCAACAGTAACTACAATATACACACACCGTAACTGGAACAATAAGCAAATGATACCATAAAAACAATGGCAAGTGCTTACTCGACAAATTTCCCCTGAGTACTCTCACCACTACCTTGCTGCAGATGCTGCTCACTTTGCTCTCTCCTTTTCCTACTTTATGCATTCAGGCACTGCAAATGCCTAAAAGGAGGGGGGTAAATATCTCATGTCATGTTACAACTAATCATGAACAGTAACTGTAGTGTAGGTCAACTATAACTGATTCAATAATCATATTAGGTTTGCTCTTTTTTTGATCATGTCATCAGTCATGATTGTATCATCATCTCATATAAAGGAAATTTATAATTTATGAAAAGAGAAGTATCATAACATTGCACATACATAGGGCATGAAAAACCACCTTGAAAATATCTATAATTAATGAAGATAGGGAGGAATTACATAGAATGACCATATCAATTACATAAACATTACAACAGTAATTTGAGGGTACAAAGAGTGTAAATGGCATATTTAAAGAATAACAGGAATACCAAGACACATGAGACACTCACCTTTCATAGTAAAGTTTTAAAAATAGTAGTATAACCCCAAGCAGCCAACCTAAAAAAAAAAATAAAATAGAATGTGGTTATTAGACATTATTTTTTAAAAATTTAAATAACTAGAGAGCACAATGGACTAACCTCAAAACAACCCAAATAGAATCCAGAGCATTGAAAGAAATGGAGAAATTATTTATGAACGCCACACAACTATATACCCAGAAAGATCGAATTCAAAATGTTGAAAAAAAAGTTTTAGCCCTCCTCCTTTTCAGGGCTTGGGACCTGCTATGCTTGTACTCTGAATAACAGAGAACCAAACATAGGCGGAGTTAAAAACTTTTTTCTTGAGTTAGATCAAAGATATATAATAATACAAAAAAATATACTATAAATATATCAAAAGGCAAACTTGCATGAAGTCAAACTTATATATATAGAGGTTCACTTAGCAACACAATAGTAATATTATGATTTACAAACCATTATATCACAAACTTAAAAAGACAGCCATATTAAGTTTAGCTAAACATCAAAATATACTTCGTAGCATTAACAATGAAAGAACAACCATTGTCGGTTTAGGGCGAGAGGAAACAAATTACGACCTATTAATCGACGGGGATCGATACATGTCTTCATGAGCAGGGCGGCACCGATACTCAAAACATGATAGAAGGACAGAGTATGACCACCAACCGAGAATGAGAATCCACTCAACTTAGAAACATATGAATCATCGGGCATCAAGATATAAACAGCCAGAATCGACATTGTCCAAGGCAAACTTGCATGAAGAAACAAAGTGTTTCCCAAGATGTTTGTCTTATCACGTAGCTAACAAGCCTCACATTGTCAACGAAGAAACCCTTAGCAAAGAACTGACCGGGTTCGCTCTCACCAAAATCAATGCTCAAGTGCTCAAAGACAAAAAAGTGAAACTAATTCATTTTCAACAAAGATAAGATTGAAGCTCGACTCAAAGACAATCATGATTATCGAACAAAACTGCGCAAATAAGAAAACAATTATAAATAATAGCTGACATGGAAACCAACATTACAAATGAAATCTAATTTTAAAAATCAACAAGGAAAGTACCTTTTGAGCAACCGAAAGATTGATGTACTCATTGAAAGATTGTTCATCAACCACCACAGATTTCACATTAACCATAACATAGTCGGGTGCCAACTCGAACTTGATAGCCACGAAAAATACCTTGCATGAGCATCATCAAAAGCAAGACAATACACAAAAGACGATTTTCAAAATCTAAGCAAAACTTCATATTCATGACATAAAACGCTCCCGAATTTCTTTCCACACTCTAGCAAAAAACCATCACAAGATCGAAGAAGTTCAATTTGAGGATTATCAATTTTGATAGCAACTACACGGCTCTGAACACCAGGTTCCGTGTCAAGAATCTCCATGACATGATAAGGAACTCTTTTCTGAAGGCATGTAAAGAATTCTCTAGGAGCAACACCATACATCTAGAAAAAAGATAAATGAATCGATCATAACAAGAATAGATATTCACATAATTTATGAAAACAATTGGTACTAATAACTGCAAAGATAGTTTTGAATTACACCAATCAAAGAACAGTAAGTGCAGTACAAAACAAAATATAACTATGAAGGATTAGTAAGTTAATTATAAGAATTGATGGAATATTAGATAAACATACATTTAGCAACTAGACAACAAGATCAGGAATACAGCAAATAAGAACATACAATCTGTTATCACCAAGTAGAGATGAAGTAGATAAACGGAGAAAGATTAGATGAATAGAAATGTACAAAGTAGAGATGAAAGAAAAAATGGGAAAAAAACCTATGAGGAAATGAAGAGTCAGCCGACTAGCAAACCTTGAACGAGATGGAAGGACCAAGAGCAAACCTAAGCAAATGTAAAGAAGTGGAGAATATAAAGAGAGAAGGATCCGGATGTAGTGCCCGAGCAACAGAATAGGAACCGCACTCTACCAAGATAAATACGAGCAACCGACACAGAAGAGGAAACGAAGAGGCACAACGGAGACACCGAGAAAGGAGAGGCAATCGGTTTTAACAGATAAATCCATCGACACATTGAAAAAGTGAAAGCCCATCAATAGTATAAATGGGCCTCGCACTAACAACAGCCGAATAAAAACTTTGGCAAAATAGGGCAAGAATCAAAATAAAATAACATAGAAGGACCTTACAAACAAATGAACAAAGAAAGAAGGGGGGTACAACGTAAAACAAAGAAAAGACTTGCACTCCAAGAAGATCGAAAACAAACCAATCTCGTGATACGGGTACGGAAAAGAGCTCACCCGACAAAGATCACCACGACAAAAGCCATCCCAACACAAACTGAGGATCCGACTACACACTTGAATCAAATCAGCGAAAAGGAATCAAGATGCAACCCCCGATGACAAGCGAGGATACTAGTGACCCCGAATTCAAGCAAAAACAAGGTAAATCTTCTCTGCGAACAAGCATATTTTCGGATCAAGAAATCGATACAATAAATTCAAAAAATTGATGTAGGGAGGTAATGGAGATTACAGGATAACCGAGATCGGGTAATCAAACTTGAGACAATAGATCAAAGAAATAGAAATTGTTCAATTACATTAACCATAGCATGTTGTTCATACAGAAGCGTGTCCATGGAATTCATCAACAACCGCATTGTATCCTTGGGGAAATAATGAAAGATATGACATAGCCATGAACAATCTGATGCCATACCAGGTAATCAATCTCAAATGGTTAAAAGAAAAGGCAAATTGCATAACATTTGGAAGAAATTTGAACCTGATGCTAACTGAAACATGCAGGGACCAATGACACAACCGCTAATGCAAGGAACATGGAGTAGCTCGCAAGAGGAACAAAGTTATGAGACACACAATAGAGGTAGGGCAACATTACATAGATCATAATTTTTTTTAAATAAAACACACACCGACATGCATAAAATTTGTGTTGCAGGATCAATGGGATGAGCAAAGGCTACAAATCTACAACAACACATCAAATGAACAAGCACAGACAAGGGAACAAGAATCCAATGGGGGCACCAACCACACAAGTACTAGTTTTGAGGCGGACAACAATGTAAGTTTTGGTAAACATTACAGAAATAGTACACACCGCTTTAATCGAATCACTAAAAATGAAAAAGATTCATCAATTTAAACTAACAGTGGATCGGAAGATTACTTATCATATCATGATTGGACGAAAAGAGAGATTACTACACCACATATATTCAACTCAATGCAAAGGTTGAAGAGGTTAGCAAGCTTTACCTTACAAAAAATATTATATACAATACAATATAAAAAAAATTGAAAAATCTAACATGACATTGGCACCGCAGTTCATACCGAGAGTCACCAATCAGAAAAACATTCAATGCAACAAAATGGACACTTCCAGAAAGCCGAAGTTACGCATAAAGAAATGAAATCGATCCAAAACACCCGGTCCGAACACCGAGAATGTTCAAAGCAAAGGGGTCGATAAACATGGAAGGAGAAGGTAATCAAGAATTAACCGAAGAAGACATAGAAGAGTTCTTAAAGGGTGAACAGGAGGTCGCAAGGCAAGGCAACAATGCACCAATTGACAAAGATATACACACCACGCCTAGACATGTCATTCGAGACAAAAAGAACAAGCACAACAATTTTTTTCGACATATATGCTTATATGGCGAGATTTGAGACCAATGTGACTCATACACATAGAAGCACGTACAAGAAGAAGAATAGAGAGATCTATAAGCAAGAGTACAGGTGCCACAAATATGGACAAGTCAGAGAAAACAAGACAGCTTCAAAGAAGAAGAAGGGCAACAATTGCACGTCAAAAAGAAAGGTAGAGGGCGTCCCGAGGAAGACAAATACCGTAATCAAAACAAACCGCCCAGTTCTAATGGAGGTGAAACTACAAGAGGATAAAAAGATGGTATGTTGTAAGGCTGAATTAGATCACAATCATGAGTCAATGTAGGAAACAAAGAACCGCTTGTTCAATGGCGAGGAAATACATGACGTACATGGAAAAAATGATGATAAGGACACTCAATGCAAGTAACATACCTACAAGGAAGATGATTGCCATACTCTCATACCTAAGAGGAAAGGCGACAAAGACTACCGCACAAAGCCAAGGATGTGTAGAATGAGAGAACCAAAAATAAATATGGAGCTCAATCGAAATGACATGAACAAAGTACTAGGCTATTTCGAGAGAGAAAAGCACAAGATCCATCATTCTTCTACAAGTTTGTAGTTGACTAAACGTAACAAAGTGAAAAATATGTTTTGGAGGGAAGGAGAATCACTAAATTGGTATGCAGAGTATGGGGATTGCATTAGTTTTGATGCAACCTACATGACAAATAGGTACAATCTTCCATGTGCACCAATAGTTGGAATATCGGGACATGCTCATACACTCATATTTGGATGTGCTTTCATTTCGGATGAAACAAATGTAAAACATTCAAATGGGTGTTTGAAGTGTTTCGAGTCAATGGGAGGAAAGCATCCTAAAACTATTATTACAGCACCAAGATCAAGCAATGAGAGCAGCCATAGCAATAGTGATGCCGAAAACAATACACGAAATTGCTTCTTTCATATAAAGTCAAAGTGCTACAAAAAGAATGGGAGATGCTTTTGCAAAAGAACATTGGGTTCAGAAAAGAAATTTGAGGACATAGTGGATTACTCACGACAGTAGAAGAATTTGAGGAGAAATGGAAGGCCATGATAGTAGAGTTCAAACAAGAGGAAAACAGGTACTTCAAACACATGTGGGATAACAGAGAGAGGTTCATACCCCGTGTACTTCAAAGAGAATTTCTACCCATTCCTTCAAAGCACAAAGAAGAAGTGAGCGCACAAATTCAAGAGTGAAGGACAATGTTGGACCTACATACAAAGATACTAAGCTTCATCAAAGAATACCAAAGAATTGTAGACGAATAGGCATAATGGAAACAACGAAAGATAATCAAAGCAAACACAAGAGACCAAAGGAACTACAGATCGATACAAGATAGAGTTGCAAGCATCTCGCCTTTACAATAGGAACATATTCCTGAAATTTCAGTTCCAACCGAAATTAACAGAGAGACTAAAGTACAAAGAGATTGAACAAGGAAAGGTTTTTGAGGTCCGGAACAAAGGTAACAGGGTTCGAGAGAACATAAATGACAGAAATATATAGTACAAACCGATCTAACCAAAGGAAGAGAAGAGTTTAGTTGCATGTGTGCTAAATTCATGAAGGATGGAATGCTATGCTGTCACATTCTTAAAGTAATTGTGGAAGAGGAAATAGATGAGACCTCTCAAATACTTCATCGACAGTGGAGGAAGAAGGAGCACAAAATGATCGCAAAGACAAAGAACAAGATCCATCCAAAACACATGAACTGCTAAGATTCAACCACTTATCTAGAAGAGCAGCAGTGCTAACATCAAGAGCATCCAAAGATGAAGAATGGATGACTTACCTAGATGGAGAATTCAACAGGATTGAGAAGGAAATGGAGAACATACAAAAGGCACTTGAAGAAGGTCAACATGAAACCATAAATATTGAAGAAAACGACAATGAACCCATCCAAGGATCAACAAGTACAGCAGACAGATGAATATACAGAAACGGAGGATCCAGATCGGATCAAAAACAAAGGAAGACCAAAAAGCTAACAAGACTAATGGATATAATTGAAGAAATAAGGAGAAAGGAAGCGTGGAAGAGGCAAAAAGGAAGAAGAAGGAAGCAGCTTCTAAAGCGACTCAGAATCAAAGAAGAACAAGGCAAAGAAATGCAAGTAAGCATCCGCAATAGAACTATACAAATGTTTTGATCAAACAATAACCATAATAATTATGAACACTAACCGACTAACAAATGGTTCCAAACAGGTCCTACATCGAAAACAAAGAAAGAGGCAACGAAAGGCTTCTCAAAACAAGGAACAAGAAGGTTGAAGCAAAAAAAGAAGACATGAAGAATGATTTAACATTACATATCAAGAGTAGGAAATAATATGGTGCAACGAAACATATTTCAATTATCTCGATGTAATAGCATAAGATGAATCATATTGCAAGTATCCGGATGTATAAGCATAACATGGGAGACATTAAACCATGCAGAGCTGCTTGTTTTTTTTTTTTTTTTGAAAAAAGGCGATGCAACCGCCTGAGGAAAAAAAAAAGTAAGAATATGTCATATACTACTCTTGAACCATAAGGGTTGCACTCGAACAACAACCGAACATATGTAACCCTGAATATCGCCTCCAAGACACAACAAAAAGTCTACTCCCGTCGAAAGTACAAAAGGGAGAAATATTCACAATAGGTCATAGTAGTACACAGTCAAAAGCAAACACGTGATGAATCTCCAATTATTTTGAAAACCCTTAAAACATACCCGAAGATTGTAATCAGTGACGCGATGCTTCATACCACCAAGTGTTTTTGAAGTGAAAAAACAATTCATTGGCAATTTTGATACGTATGGTTTGGGATGTCTTCATGGTCAACACATTTTTTTTAAGACAAATCCTAGGAGAAGCCCAATGTTCAAGGAACAGCATAGTAAAGATGCCCGAATCACAACTGTTTTCAAAAAATTGAAATCAATTAATGCCAAAATCATCATGGCTAGATCAATATAATATTCAAGTAGTTATGGCCAAAATACGTGACAAAAAATGAAGAATAAACAACCAAAGATCATATCAAGGATAGAAACCGGAACTTACAAATTGTTTACACGGGTTGTTCCGAACTTTAGGATATGCAATTTCATACTCATTGAAATCCATATCCGCAAGCACAAACTGATCCCAATGATATTGGAAGGAGTTTATCTAAAAGAAACAAAGGAAACTAAGAATTAATAACATTTTCAAAAAGGTACATATGAATATATTCTAAAAAAAGGTTAAGGAAAAGGAAGCATACAAGTTTTCTTCAATTTCATCATGATACGAGAATAGCGAGGGTAGTAAGAATCAAGAAAAACAAACTTATGATCCTTGATATCCACGACGAAGGCAAACCAATGATCCTTATAGTATATTGGAAAAAAAGATCTAGAAAACAAAGTATGAAACATGTTGGCAAAAAATATGGTAAAACAAAAATAAAATACATAGAAGAAAGAGGGGAGAACTACCTGGTTAGTACTTATCAAAGGTCTAGCTCAAAATAATTTGAAAGACTTCTTCAAAAGATCGGGATCAGCTTTGTCATAGTCCAATAAGAAGTTGTCCTATAACAATAAATTCAAACACATACAAATCAGCTAATATAGCAAAAAAAGGAGAATAAAAATAAATGACAGAAGAGTAAATACTTACACCAATATTTGAAAAGAAATAGTGCCTCTTTGAATGGTCCGGATGACCATTGGTTTTCAAAAACGCATCAGAATGTAACAATGACATCACGAATGTATTGACAAGTCCACCTGGTTTTAATGACTCACCAAGAGACCAATAAGTGCAACGCACTCCATTTAAGTTCACATGCTTCCTCACTACATAACCAAACAGAGAGATGTGAAAAAAAAATTAAAACACTTAATCCTCATCAATACAAGCCATAGACAAATCAAGAGAAAAGAAACTTACGATTGAAATTCAGATGAAGACAATTTACATAGAATCTTGTAGTATTGAACTTCACTCTTAGTGACAAGAAACTTTGTTGACTTCTCAGCTTACATAATCACCACAAAGACAAAGGACCAGGATTAATAAATCGCCTCGTACCATGAGGAGGAACTTTACCACCAAAGTTGAAGCTTGACCATTTCGATTGAAAGATTGAGACAATGGAGCATAACTAGGCGTAACATTTTCAGATTTATTTGACATTGGCTGAACAGAGTAGAGTGATTTGAACCATTCAAACCAAGTTTAGAATTGTAGAGAACTTCAGACTTTTAGACATTTGAGAAACTTTTTCATTCAAACTTCGAACCAAGAATTTTAACCTCCGAGACACCTAGAAAATTATTAAAAAGAAGCTACATCAAAGTTAACTACATAATAAGAATTGGAAAAAAAAAAAATTTTTTAAAAAAATTGATAGTAGCTACATCAAAGTTAAGTACAAATTACACCAAGTAATGAACAATGAATCGCAATACAAAACAGATCGTAACAAGAGGAATAAAGGAGTGGAGTAAAAAAAATTCATAGTAGATACATGAAAATTAAGCGTAAATTACACCAATTAATGAACAAGAACTACAATACAAACATATTGTAACAAGAGGAATAAGGTAGTGGAGTAAAAATTCATAGTAGATACATCAAAATTAAGCACAAATTACAACAATTAATGAACAAGAACTACAATACAAACATACCGCAATACAAATTATAGCATAAGCAACATAGATCGCAATTAATTGAATTAAGAATATATTAATAAAATGAATATAACCTTAACAACCGAACAGAGGCACGTGGCGAAGGCAACACCGAGTAAATTGTAAAGTTTGGAAAACCACACGATCCTAACATGAAAACAAAGAAATATTCAGTTATTGGGCAAAATGATAACACAAGCTAATTTAAAAACATAGAAAGAAATGTAGACAGAATTTTGAAAATATTACAACCGAGTAGATGGCTCGCGTCTCTTCTTTGAAGCAGATAACTGGAACATAAAAATTGAAAACAAGATTTTTTAAAAATTAAAGCACAATGTTTTTTTATTAAAGGAGAAACAATAAATATAGATTGAACAAAATAACTTACAACAGGAGTAATGAGCTACGATTCTCGCATTTGGCCACCATTTCTCTAAATAACAAAATTATATTCAAAAGTAAGTTACATACAAAGGTAAGCTACAAATATGAGAAACCATAAATATAGGTTAAACAAAAAACTTACAACAGAGTAACTGAGCTATGATTATTCATTTTGCCACCAAATGATCTAAATAAGAACATTGTTTTCAAAAAGTTAGTAACATAGAAAGGTAACCTATAACCAAACAAAGGATCTAAATGAGGAGGACAAGTATAAAACCTTTTGAGAATAATATCTAGATAAACCGAGAACGGAGGATGGCGAAATGGTATCGTGAACATATTTATTCGCAAAATCGTAAGGTGTATTTCTACAACCGAGAAGAATCGTGCAAAATCAGAAAGGACTTCTTCAAAGAGCTTTTTCTCGAATGGTCCGAATTGGTCAAATCAACTAAAGGAACTGTAGAACTTGGAAGTTTCTTAGAATGGTCGCAACCAACACCATCGGGATCAACACGAATAGCATTGCGAGAACCCCGAATGAGGACCAACACCATCGATCAACACGAGGCGGACAATAGATAGCAAAACAGATTTATTTTACTTTATAAATAGGAATAGGTGAAGGAACATACTGAAGAGAACGAGACAGCCCGCTTCGGGACACATGAATAGGAGAAGGAACATCGCATGTTCTCCTCATACAGCAAAATAAGTTAATGAAAAGAACTCAAATTAAAAATAAGGAAAAAGAAAACATAATGGATAACATAATCAATGAAAGTTAATCATGCACACACCTTTATCTTTATGAAAAGAACCAGGAGGTACAAGATCACTCATAGAAGGATTAGAGGCAAACGAATGTGTTTTACTACATCACGATTTACTACCGGAGGAGAAACATTTAAACCTCCTTCTCGAACTCTCAAGATTGTCATCGAAGGTAAAGGCTCACAAAGAATCTTGACAACATCCAATACCAATTTCGGGAACTCTTACTAACTCGAATAAACATGCTTCCAAAGCTTGATAAAAGTCAACCTCATTTCATCGGGCAAACTAGTGATTAGGTTCACATCAAAGTTAACAGAAATACCACGCCAAGCAATGATTCTCAATAAGCTTTGAAATAGCTTCTTTCAATTCAGCCAGGAGCTTAGCACGAGCACACAAATCAAGCCGACTTAGAAATTCGGGATCAACACACCGTTGAAGATTCCGAGGTAACAAACTCATATCCTAAATAAAAATATGGATAAGTAACAAGGAATCATGAAATTAATGCAACCAGATCAAAATTTATTTACTCATGAACAAATGAAAGACAAGATAATAACAAACCTTGGCATAGCAGTGCGGAGTAATCCATGATAGGATGATAACCAAAACAACCTTCGCTTTCTTATCTAGACCGGCATACTTGGCAATCATGTCATTCTTCCAAACGTAAATACGAGGAATAAATGAAGGAACTTGATGTGAGCCAAAGTCAACATGGTCAAGATAAATCACCTAGGAAAAAGGAACACATAAATGACAAAGATATATACATAAATTACTAATTGATTTCAGAAGGAAAGAAGAAGAGTTTAAAAGAAACTTACTGCTAGAAAATACGACAACCACCAAGAGTAGCCTGCTGAGTAGTTCTACAACTCTTGAACCGATTGAATAGCTTGATATACTCAATAAGCCAAGACAAGATGAATCCACACCAATCATATGACCGAATCTTTTCAAGATCATCAAAGATACCAAGATATTTTTGACTAGGTAAAACAGAAGAGTTTGGACAGAGAAACGAGCCCAAAGCAACCATGAGAAAGCGCACAAAAACATCGTCATCTAACATTTCCTTCTTAGCAATTAGGCAATCAAAGAAAGTAACTAACAGAGGCAAACTATCCTTCCCAAATCTTTCCAAGATAGATGCCTTCCCAAAGAAAAAAAGTCGCCAGAAATGGTAAACCACCAAATGGAAGATCAAGGACCAAATGAACCGCCTCCTTAGAAAGAGAAATAACCTTGCCATCAACAACAATATCACCGAGTTTGTGTTGACTAAACGAGCTACCCAAAGGCACAAAATTACGAGGAACACCACATTTCTCGAAATGGAGCAGCGACCCAAACCCGTATTTTTACGAATCACATCCTTCCGATTAGTCGACAAGGATTGAACCACATTGGAAAAAAAGTAGTGACAAAAAACCTTGAAAAGCCAACTTTAGGCCTAGCATCGACTTCTTCTTCTTAGACTAAGAAAATAGATAGAAACACATAATAAGAAAAGGAACATGAAAAAGAGTACAAACAGATAAATGCAAAAAATAAGAAACTTACACCATGATTCAAAGATATCATCAACTTCTTCTTCAAGTTTTCATCTTAGCAAGCTACAAAACAAAGGCACAACTTTCACAATTAATGAATTGAGCCAATCAATAAAAAAATTCTAAAAAAGAAACATAAAGCTGAAGAGCACAATGAGATATGAAAAATTATAAACTACCTCTTTCAAATACTCGCCGATAAAGCACCTCATTGAAATTTTCTACATCTTCGGATATTGAATCCTCGGACGTAATGTTTAAGATATTCAGACAACAAAGAAATTAAAGGGTAATAAGATCTAAAATTTCATACTCACATCGATTCGACACAAAGATCAAAACCGGACTCTTCAAATTCTAAACCAGCCAGATAGGTTCCCGATAAATGGACCGCATCATCAAAAAAATGGTTGAGAGCCATCACTGCTTCCAACATCCACAGGAGTAAACTTTCTTTTCCTACCCATTTCTACAATAGAAATAATTGAAATAAGATATTTCAGTACGAAACTAAACACATCATCAACGATAATTCAGCACACAATACAACAGATATTTTGTAATGCATCACAACCGCAGGTAATGGAAGTTGAAGTTTAACTAAATCTAACATGAAACTAAGATATCTACACAAATTGACACAGGACCAAAAATCATAGGTAAGCAAAACCGATATGGAAAAAGCAACACGCATAACCGTATTACCTAACGAAGAGGAAAATCCCGGATACAACAGGGAAAAATAGTCGAACTAGCCGCACCAATAGGCATAGAGACATAATCAAACCCGCACAACAAATAACCATCTCACAATCGCAACAGCGCTTAATCGAGCAATCACGCAAAGCTACTGCTACAATATCACAAGGTCGACCATACCCAAATAACCTCACAGCGAGCAACTCTAAACTCGAATCAAACGAAATCGAATACTTACGGGAAGAAACCATACTGGCAATAACAACATAGGAGCACGCAATCAAATCTCCCCGTCCCAAATCATATCATAAATCACTAACAAATCACCACGCAGTAAAGGACCCGCAACCAATCACGCAACGCCCACCACTACCAAATGAGCTACGAAAACCAAATTGAAACACAATTGAAACCAAATCGAATAGTTACAGGAAGAACATCTCTCGCAATAACCCCTCGGAACACGCATGGAAAGCTCATGCACCCAAAACACGTAACCCAGCACATACAAATCGCCTACACCGACGAATTCCAAGCACGATTCAAACGAAATCATATAGAGCAGAAATCAGGGATGGGAATGGAAGACCTCACCGCAATCCGGCGACAAACGGCGACGAATCGGCTAGAGGCGAAGAACCGCCTCCAAAATCGCCAAATCGCCAAATCGCCACCGCCTCCCAAATCGCCACCGAAATGAAATGAAAGGGAACGCGCAGAAGGGGGAAAAGGATGGAATAATTGAACAGTTCAAAAAAAAACCCCCTGTCATATGGACCCACATGTCGGCACGGAAACCATGGAAGAAGGAACGATCGGTCAGGATACAAAAAAGGACAGATCGGACGGTCAAAAAAATTCATGCAGGAAAAACAAATAGAATGCACGTGTAGCGTTTAGCTTTTGAAAAAAATATTCAAAATTGGCTTACTGGTACGTTTGCTGTTACTCGATCCGCGCTGCTGCCTGATAATATTCTGCTCACACTAGTTGATGGCTTCATCAGCTCATGCTACGCTGCTTGCTTTCTTTACCAAGTACAGTAATGAGGATGAATACTGTATATGGCTGTATAGCACATACAGCTTGATTCAGGTATACTACATACAGCTTCTACATATAGCAGACACACCCTTGTACTAATATAAGTTCCATTTTCTTGCTCCTTTCCATTACTGCATCTATTGTGAAGTATTTGTGCAACACATCATATAAAAAAATATATGACATGGATATTTTGGAGTCTAATACTGGATTTTTTTTTTTACAGTACCATTAAAGCCACGTTTGTAAGATTAAGATGTTAATGTTCTGCTCCTTAAGTTTTCATCCCTGCCATTGATCTCTGATGGTTACTGCCTTAAGTTGTCAACATAGTATATCACTAGAAATGGTCGCGGGCGTTGCCGCTTGTGGATTGAATTCAAGAACTATTAATATTGTATTCACATAGGCTTTGTTTTATTTTTACAGCTAAAATGTTTATAATCTACATAGATAAGGTTAGTTTTTTGTTTTAGTGTCATGGTTTGTAGCATGCTGTTGTAGTTGTTATATATTTTGGAGGGTTCATCATGATGATGGTATTATTTTAGTTATATTTTTTGTTTTTTAAATGGAACTATCATATCGTTTTTATTATATGATGATGAGTTATGGGCAGTGTGTTGGGTTAGGGTTAGGGTGATTGGATTAGTATTAAGGTTAGCTATGTGTCGTTGTAACTATCTGAATGTAGTAAGTAACATTTTGCTTTTGTTGTTGAAATGGAACTTTCACTTTTTTTGAGAAAAAAGGGTTAAAAGTATTTATGAAGGAGAGAGAAGCAGTAGTAGCCTAAGCTTAAAATGATGTTATTTCTCATGAGGAGTGATTAACAATTTTTTATTTTAAGTTTCTTATTTGATTTTCATATTTACCCCTAAGAAACAAAGGTGAAATGTTCAGTTAAAACTATTTACTTAAACATGTTCTATTATGGATCCACCGCATAGATTTATTTTTGAGGATTCCGAAATGATTTGATTTTTATTTTATAATTTTCCTGTGATTAACTATGTAATTTCAAAGTTTCACAAAATTTGTTCATAAAAAAAAAAAAGATTTGTAGGAAAGGAAACCAGCTTCGACCGTGATTCGCCCATTAAGGCCCATGTAGCGGGAAAGTCGGCCCAAGTAAGAAGGCAGGCCCGCCTGGATCAAGGGCTGATTTCGTAACAAGTAGAGGGCTTTTTCTAAAAAAACTGGGAGAGGAAGATGGACTCGCGGGTTACATTTTGTCGAGTTGAAGGGTTTTTTTTGCAAAATGGCTGGGATTCGCCGATCCGGGCTGTCCGTCCGCCGATCGGACGGCCGAGGCCAGCTAGCGACATGGCCACGCTGGATGGCCTTCTTTTTGGTGCACAAATCGTTTAGAGAAGATGTCTGATGAGTGATGAGCAACTCCTCCGTCAGGTTATGCCTCCATGGCGTGCTGTCACAACTTGGCAAGCGACAAGACTGAACACGTACAGAATACAGATCTCGGTAATCACCACAAGGGCAACAATCAAAAAGTTTGCTCTTACCTCTCTGTCTCCTTGATACTGAGTAAGTAATTTTTGTGTTCCTCCTTGAAATTGAGTAGGTAATTTTTACTTCTGGCATATATGATGATTCAATTAAAGTTGTTATAATCAAGTCCAATGAGATAGGCAAACTATTTCTTCATAATAATCTACTAGATAAGCTCTGAAGCTATTCCAAAATACATTGCAAACAATGACTATCAGCCTGTAAAGATTTATCACTCTCACAGTTCAGTGAACAGAAATGAAAGGACAATTCAGATAAATTATTGTGGTTTGTATTCTCAACGATGTTGCTGTCTTTGTACCAGTAAAATTACATTACATTTAAAACACAAATAGGTATCATATCACACAGTATCTTAGAAACATACAAGGATTTTTTTTAAAAAAAAAAAGGAATACCTGCCTAGATCCACTGAAGCGCCTGTGTTATTGTACCTATACGAGCCGCCTTTTTTTGGTTGCACTCTCAGAACATGGCAAGGTTCTTTCTGTCATTGGAATCTACTTTACAACTTTTGGATTGGTCACTGAGTGGTGAAAAAATGAGATTGAGGCGGTAATGATAGTGACCAAGAGGAGCACCATGAGCATGATGGCGAGGCAGGCGGCATGGGGTGGAGACACAGCTCTCATCGCTATGACCATCATCGATAGAGGCAAAGCGGCATGGGGTGGACAGTGGAGAAGAAAAAGAAACCTGCCATGGTGACTGGCCCTTCCATGTAGGAGTAGAATCCCAAGATCCCGGTGACCAGGCCTCCACAAGTGGCAATGCCATTCGATATATCGAATAAATGGTTCAAGTAATCATTCTCTTGATAGCCGCCATCGCCGGGTGGTGAAGGTGGGCAGTACATACTTCTTTGCTGAATGCTGAAACTTTGGTTGAAGGAGGGCGACAACAAGGATCGAGGCACAAAGACGAGGAAGATGGCGAAGGTGTAGCATGTATTGAACGGGACAATCGAGAAGGCACAAGGCCACTTGTAGGAGGATGCATGAGGTGCGGACCAAGGCATTGCCACAACCGGGCAGATTTATATAGAGTACTCCATCGATGATGTTGAAGAGCACAATATCAACCACAAACAATATCTTGATGGCGACTGATGTTGATGAAGAAAGATTCGATTCATGTACGCAGAAAAATAACATGGCGCAAGTTTAACAACTGGGCCTTTAGACTATAGTTGGGCCAACTTTTCTTTCATTGCTCGAGCTGATCGGCTGTGGTGTCATTGACATCGATGACCTGCATTTGTTTTTGGAAAACAAAAACTAATTTTATTAAGTTTAGATATGTTGATCAGAGTAATCAACAACTATGTAAGATTTTAGAATACATCAAAATCAGTATGGACTGTCTAAAAATCATTATTTAAGGAAAAGTTAAATTAATTCCTCCAAGTTTAGGCAATATACAAATAATCCCCTAAACTAATATTCCATTCATTTACTTTTCAAAATTATTTATCGCCTTTTTTAATCCACATACAAGTTCGGTTTTAATTTCAAATTTGATGAGATAATAGATGACAACATATTAGAAGTGTATTATGATTTTTTTTATCATTATGCTTTGTTCAATCTAGTGTTCAATTAATTTGTATTAAAGCGCATGGCATGCTGAAATCTATTATGTTTTGAAATTTAAATTGTGATGTCCACTATCACTTCACCACTTTTGGAATTAAAAGTCAACTCATACATAAATAAAAGAAAAGAGAAATCTTATTAATGGGTAAATTAGACCAGCTAAGATAGTTGTCAAACCAAATGTTTGCTTGGGGGTTATTTAGACATTGACCAAATTTGAGGGGAGTAGTTTAGGTTTTTTTTTACGTTTATTCAATCCATACTTTCATTATAGTACATTTTTTTTCGAAATAAATCAATTTTTTAGAATTAACCTAAATCAAATTATCTTACGTTTGACTGACTTTGTATGAAATGATAACAATATTGATGCCATCAAATAAATACATTATGAAAATATTTTTTTGGATATATCTGGTGTTAGTAATTTTGGTCTCATAAATATTGGTGCTCTTTTCTTTCTTTTCTTTTTTAGGGAATTGGTGCTCTTTTCTAAAAATTTAAAATAATTTGACTTAGGCCAACATTAAAAGAAGAGAATCGATGAATAATGAAGAGTAAAATGCACCCCTGGGTCCTCAAACTTTTGGGGACCTCCATCTACGCCCTCAAACTATAGAAAACGACCGCCTGTGGTCCCCTCGATCTATTACATCGATATGCACTGAAGGTCCAAAACTAGTTACATCAGCACCAATAGTTGATGTGGCCATGCCACCATGGCAGTCCGTCAACGTGGCCATGGAAACTTTTCAAAAAAAACCTATCTCATTTCTCTTTCTCACTTCTGGCTCCTTCTCTCCTTGAACAAATAGAGCAGGGCTAGGGGAGCGCCGGGCCGGTGCACAGGGGAGCTCGGGCGAGCCAACAATGGCGGCCACGGCGAGAACGAGCAGAGCGCATCAAGGGAGGGCGACCATTCTCCGCGATCATAGATGCCTCACTGACCTGCGTCGACGCCGCGCTCCGCTGCTGCGGGTCTACTGGTGCTGGCGGCCACGACGCGCGGCGCGGAACCGGATCTCACGCAGACGCCGCCATCCTCCTGGGCATCGCCGCAGCGCTCGAGTCCGGCCCCGGCGGGGCGGCGTCCGTAGAGCACGTGTTTGTGCCTGCCATCGCGTGGTCAACAACCTCGCGCACATACCACAGGGGCATCATCAAGCATTCAAGCAGGCCACCTACGAGGACGTCGGCAACGCGTGCCCGCCGAGATCTGCGGCCTCAACCTCGTGCGCAACGCGACTACAAGGTGCGGGTAACTACTGCCTGCCCTGCCCCTCGTTCAGCTTGCGAGCAATCGGCAATTAGCCATTAATTCCATGAGCAATCGGCAATTAGCCATTAATTCCATGAGCATGCGAGATTTGACAGGTTTAATTTGTAGCCGCATAGATGCAGATGTTCGACGGCGGCTACGTGCACCACGGCCTGCTCTCAGCCGTCAATTTCATCCTGGAGCTGGAGACAGAGACGCTGCGGGACGTGCTGCGCCGCTCGCTCATCCTCACTGGACACTCGCTCAGCTCCGGCATCGCCGCGCTCATGATGACCGTCCCGGTGCCGTCTCCGGCCCGCGCACTCCACGCGCCGCGGTTGGGCCCCGCGACCAAGCCCCGCTTCTTCTCCTCGCGACCTGCACGCGTGCGCCCGCTCAGTCGCTCACGCCGCCTGCTAGCTCGGCACCCTGCTCCGCCTTCGTACGCGCGCGCTCGCCCCGCGGCACGCGCCACCTGGCCTTGCTCTGGCTCAGGCAGCCTCCCACGTGCGGTGCCGGGCCTGCTCCAATCGCGAGCATGGCGCTTGGACAAAGGAGCGGTTGCAATTGGAGGAGAGGAAGGGAGGCACGCCATCGGCGCTGGCAACACGAGCGGCAGGCTCCGGCGGCTTCCGCCTTTTGTTCCGGTTCGGTCAGTCATGGGACTGCGCAGGGTGTTCTTTGAAAAGTTTTCATGGCCATGATGTCTGGCTGCCAACGTAGCACGGCCATGTCAGCTATTGGGCGCCGACATGGCTAGTTTTGGACTTTGGTGCGCTGCCGGCCAATAGATCGCGGATCTAGATAAATGCTTTCTATAGTTTGAGGGACGCGGATGGGAGATCTCCGAAAAGTTTGAGGACGCCGAAATGCATTTTACTCATGAATGAATATTCATTAACACTTGGCCCTCTTTGGTAGGGCTCGGCTCCTCCTAAAAGGGCTCCAACCCTTCTCCGTAAAGCTGAAGCCATTTTGTAAATGTTTGGCAAAAACGACTCCAAAGTGATAGTTTTATGATAATTTATATTTAATTATTTATATAAAAAACATCACAGCTGTTTATGACATCAAATGAAGCAATGAACATATATTATAAAAATATATTTGTGTATCTAGTGACACTAGTTTTTTTTTTTTAGACTCATTTTTCTATAAATTTGATAAAACTTAAAAAAGTTTTGTTCAAGACAATTCTAGAGATTAATTTATTTAGGGAGGGAGGAAGCGTTGCCTTAGGAAAACAGTGATATGTTGGGAGTAATCAACAACTATGTACGATTTTAGAATACATCAAAATCAGTATGGACTGTTCATCTTTATTTAGGGAAAAGTTCAAATTACTCCCTCCAAGTTTGGGCAATGTACAAATAACCCCTAAACTAATATTCGATTCATTTATTCTTCAAATTATTTATCGACTTTTTTAATCCGTATATAAGTTCGATTTTAATTTCAAATTTGATGAGATAATAGATGACATCATATTTTTATGTTAAAGAAATGTATTATAATTTTTTATCACTATTCTTTGTACAATTTTGTACTTCTAGTGTTCAATTAATTTGTATTAGGTTGTGAGGAGGAGCCAAAAGGAGCCACATTTCTGCGGCTCTGACTCCAATACAAACGGTTCCAGCTCCTTTGGACTCGTTGCCAGGAGTTGTTTTTTAGGTGGTCATTTGGTAGAGCTCCTTGCAAGGAGGCACGAGAAGCCAAAGCCGGATGACCCGTCAAACGAGACCTTAATATATTCCTCAGCTACTATCTATGTATGTGAATAAATAAATTCCTAGAATTTCCTAAAGCAAATATTTTTATGTATTTGATCAAATTAATAAAAAACATCACAACTGTTTATATGACATCAAACATCAAATGGGCATATATTATAAAAATATTTTGGTGTATCTAGTGATACTAGTTTTGTTCTGGGACTCTTTTTTCTATAAATTTGATAAAACTTAAAAGTTTTGTTTAGGACAATTCTAGAGATTTTTTATTATTATTATTTAGGGAGGGAGGAAGCGTTGCCTTAGGAAAACAGTGATTTTAGACAAAAATTCATGAAGTGGACGTGGGGTTGCACATGCACTGGGCCCAAAATGGATTTTGCATCCTACCTGGAAACTTAGCGGCTTCAGCGATTGGCAGCAGGCCCTCCTCCATGACCATGATGATTCCATCATTTGAGCGCTGTTGCTCGGCCGCTCGCTGCTTTGCACCACCCGTTGGACCTGGGCCCAAATAAAAAAAAAAAGAAAACGAAAACAAAAATTAACTCACGTATATGTGCTCAAATCTGGGCTCGTAGATTTGGAATGATTATTACGACTAATAGTACAACGGGCAGTTCCCGGCCAACGATCCGCGCCCGGGCTGGCGACACACTACTACAGAAGCCAACTAAGGGAGTGCTTGCCTTTTTTATTAGGGACGGCTCATACTTTGAGCCGCCTAATGTATGTGAAAAATCCCGGATGTTAACAAACCGCCTCTCATCGTTGACACACATTAAGGGCGGCTCATGTTACAAGTCGCCCTTAAAGTGTTTGTAAACACTAGTCACAAAATCTTGAATCACACTTTTAGTTTATGAAACATTGAGAGAGATGTGTCCAGGTGTGAAGAACATCTATCAAAACTTTGTCGAACGCAAAAATGACCCACATATGCATTGTAGATCTCGACGAGGTGAGTCGAATTGGTATTCATGACTTTTAAATTCTAAGCCATTTAGGGCCCGAAAAACTCAAAACTCTCAAAAAAACATTTAAAATTCAAAATTTGAGCGGTTCAAAATCTTTTGAATCCGAAAAAGTTGTATATATAGAGTGTAGATCTTGAGGAGCTACACAAAGTCGGTGTTCATGACTTTTGAAAATGAGGACATCTAGGGCTCCAAAAAGGCGTATTTAGTTTGAATTGGAAAAGTCAAACTTGGTCAAACGAAGCACTAAATGACCTCAAATTAAAAAAACTTTGAATACAAACGTGTTAGAGCTCATCGAGATCAACATTAGTTATATGGGTCACTTTGGCTTTTGAGAAAGTTTTAACAAACACTAGTCACAAAAATCTTGAATCACACTTGTAGTTTATGAAACCTTATGAGAGATGTGTCCGTGTGTGAATACCGTCTATCAAAACTTTATCGAACGCAAAATGACCTACATATGCATTATGGATCTCGACTAGGTGAGTCAAATTGGTATTCATGACTTTTAAATTCTAAGCCATTTAGGGTCCTAAAACGGAAAACTCTCAAAAAAATATTTGAAATTCAAAATTTGAGCGGTTCAAAATCTTTTGAATCCGAAAAAAGTTGTATATATAGAGTGTAGATCTTGAGGAGCTACACAAAGTCGGTGTTCGTGACTTTTGAAAATGAGGACATCTAGGGTTTCAAAAGGCATCTTTAGTTTGAATTGAAAAAGTCAAACTTGGTCAAACGAAGCACTAAATGACATCAAATTGAAAAACTTTGAATACAAACGCAGTTAGAGCTCATCGAGATCAACATTAGTTATATGGGTCATTTTGGCTTTTGAGAAAGTGTTAGTAAACACTAGTCACAAAATCTTGAATGACACTTCTAGTTTATGAAAGATTGAGAGAGATGTGTCCAGTGTGAAAAACGCCTATCAAAACTTTGTCGAACGCAAAAATGACCCACATATGCATTGTAGATCTCGACGAGGTGAGTCGAATTGGTATTCATGACTTTTAAATTCTAAGCCATTTAGGGCGCGAAAAAACTGAAAACTCTCAAAAAATATTTGAAATTCAAAATTTGAGCGGTTCAAAATCTTTTGAATCCGAAAAAGTTGTATATATAGAGTGTAGATCTTGAGGAGCTACACAAAGTCGGTGTTCGTGACTTTTGAAAATGAGGACATCTAGGGCTCCAAAAGGCGCCTTTTAGTTTGAATTGGAAAAAGTCAAACTTGGTCAAACTTGGTCAAACGAAGCACTAAATGACCTCAAATTGAAAAACTTTAAATACAAACGCCTTAGAGCTCATCGAGATCAACATTAGTTATATGGGCCATTTTGGCTTTTGAGAAAGTGTTAGTAAACAAGAGTCACAAAATCTTGAATCACACTTGTAGTTTATGAAATATTGAGAGAGATGTGTCCAGTGTGAAGAACGCTATCAAAACTTTATCGAACGCAAAAAATGACCCACATATGCATTATACATCTCGACGAGGTGAGTCGAATTGGTATTCATGACTTTTAAATTCTAAGCCATTTAGGGCCCAAAAACCGAAAAACTCTCAAAAAAAAACATTTGAAATTCAAAATTTGAGCGGTTCAAAATCTTTTGAATCAAAAAAGTTGTATATATAGAGTGTAGATCTTGAGGAGCTACACAAAGTCGGTGTTCGTGACTTTTGAAAATGAGGACATCTAGGGCTCCAAAAAAGCGTCTTTAATTTGAATTGGAAAAGTCAAACTTGGTCAAACGAAGCACTAATTGACCTCAAATTGAAAAACTTTGAATACAAACGTGTTAGAGCTCATCGAGATCAACATTAGTTATATGGGTCATTTTGGCTTTTTGAGAAAGTGTTAGTAAACACTAGTCACAAAATCTTGAATGACACTTGTAGTTTATGAAACATTGAGAGAGATGTGTCCAGTGTGAAGAACGCCTATCAAAACTTTGTCGAACGCAAAAAATGACCTACATATGCATTGTAGATCTCGACGAGGTGAGTCGAATTGGTATTCATGACTTTTAAATTCTAAGCCATTTAGGGCCCTAAAACGAAAACTCTCAAAAAACATTTGAAATTCAAAATTTGAGTGGTTCAAAATCTTTTGAATCCGGAAAATGTGTATATATAGAGTGTAGATCTTGAGGAGTTACACAAAGTCGGTGTTCGTGACTTTTGAAAATGAGGACATCTAGGGCTCAAAAAGCGCCTTTAGTTTGAATTGAAAAAGTCAAACTTTGTCAAACGAAGCACTAAATGACCTCAAATTGAAAAAAAACTTTGAATACAAACGTGTTAGAGCTCATCGAGATCAACATTAGTTATATGGGTCATTTTGGCTTTTGAGAAAGTGTTAGTAAACACTAGTCACAAAATCTTGAATGACACTTCTAGTTTATGAAAGATTGAGAGAGATGTGTCCGTGTGAAAAAACGCCTATCAAAACTTTGTCGAACGCAAAAATGACCCACATATGCATTGTAGATCTCGACGAGGTGAGTCGAATTGGTATTCATGACTTTTAAATTCTAAGCCATTTAGGGCGCGAAAAACTGAAAAACTCTCAAAAAATATTTGAAATTCAAAATTTGAGCGGTTCAAAATCTTTTGAATCCGAAAAAAGTTGTATATATAGAGTGTAGATCTTGAGGAGCTACACAAAGTCGGTGTTCGTGACTTTTGAAAATGAGGACATCTAGGGCTCCAAAAGGCGCCTTTAGTTTGAATTGAAAAGTCAAACTTGGTCAAACTTGGTCAAACGAAGCACTAAATGACCTCAAATTGAAAAACTTTAAATACAAACGTCTTAGAGCTCATCGAGATCAACATTAGTTATATGGGCCATTTTGGCTTTTGAGAAAGTGTTAGTAAACAAGAGTCACAAAATCTTGAATCACACTTGTAGTTTATGAAATATTGAGAGAGATGTGTCCGTGTGAAGAACGCCTATCAAAAACTTTATCGAACGCAAAAATGACCCACATATGCATTATACATCTCGACGAGGTGAGTCGAATTGGTATTCATGACTTTTAAATTCTAAGCCATTTAGGGCCCGAAAAAAACCGAAAAACTCTCAAAAAAAACATTTGAAATTCAAAATTTGAGCGGTTCAAAATCTTTTGAATCAAAAAGTTGTATATATAGAGTGTAGATCTTGAGGAGCTACACAAAGTCGGTGTTCGTGACTTTTGAAAATGAGGACATCTAGGGCTCCAAAAAAGCGCCTTTTAATTTGAATTGAAAAGTCAAACTTGGTCAAACGAAGCACTAATTGACCTCAAATTGAAAAACTTTGAATACAAACGTGTTAGAGCTCATCGAGATCAACATTAGTTATATGGGTCATTTTGGCTTTTTGAGAAAGTGTTAGTAAACACTAGTCACAAAATCTTGAATGACACTTGTAGTTTATGAAACATTGAGAGAGATGTGTCCAGTGTGAAGAACGCCTATCAAAACTTTGTCGAACGCAAAAATGACCTACATATGCATTGTAGATCTCGACGAGGTGAGTCGAATTGGTATTCATGACTTTTAAATTCTAAGCCATTTAGGGCCCTAAAAACGAAAACTCTCAAAAAACATTTGAAATTCAAAATTTGAGTGGTTCAAAATCTTTTGAATCCGAAAAATGTGTATATATAGAGTGTAGATCTTGAGGAGTTACACAAAGTCGGTGTTCGTGACTTTTTGAAAATGAGGACATCTAGGGCTCAAAAGCGCCTTTAGTTTGAATTGAAAAGTCAAACTTTGTCAAACGAAGCACTAAATGACCTCAAATTGAAAAAACTTTGAATACAAACGTGTTAGAGCTCATCGAGATCAACATTAGTTATATGGGTCATTTTGCTTTTGAGAAAGTGTTAGTAAACACTAGTCACAAAATCTTGAATGACACTTGTAGTTTATGAAACATTGAGAGAGATGTGTCCAGTGTGAAGAACGTCTATCAAAACTTTGTCGAACGCAAAAATGACCTACATATGCATTGTAGATCTCGACGAGGTGAGTCGAATTGGTATTCATGACTTTTAAATTCTAAGCCATTTAGGGCCCGGAAAACTGAAAACTCTCAAAAAACATTTGAAATTCAAAATTTGAGCAGTTCAAAATCTTTTGAATCCGAAAAAGTTGTATATATGGAGTGTAGATCTTGAGGAGTTACACAAAGTCGGTGTTCGTGACTTTTGAAAATGAGGACATTTAGGGCTCCAAAAAAGCATCTTTAGTTTAAATTGGAAAAGTCAAACTTGGTCAAACTTGGTCAAACGAAGCACTAAATGACCTCTCATTGCAGCGTTGGGCTTCAATTCGCTCAGGCCCATATGATTTATATGGGACGATCCGAACCGTTGGCTGCTCCATCCAACAGATTGGCTGCTCCATACAACCCTAAGGGCAGTCCCAACGGCCTTAAATGCGTCGTTTCCATACGCATTGAAGAAGGCTCCACGTAGACGAAAACACGACATGGCAGCGAAGTTAATGAAGAGAGAGACGGATTGTCGTAGAAATCGTTTCGACGACAAGAAACGGCGTCGACTCTTGAACCGAGGAAGGAAGAAACGACCATTTTCGTGTTGGGACGAAACGAGTGGCGTCCATGGCATTAACTCGCGCTCGCAGACGCAAGAGAGGAAGAAAGGATAAGGGCCTCTCCAACTGCGGTCTATTTGCTAGCTCGGAGTGATTAAACCGATTAAAAAACTAATCGCTAGCGAGTCCCTCGTCGCTAGCTCGGAGCATTGAACGCGAGCGCGTGTGTGGTCAGAGGTCCCTGCTATGCTGTGACAACCAATAGGGAGAGGAGCAATACAAACAAAGAGCTATATTATTTTAGTGTGTGAAATACGCTCACCGACGACGCCGACCGCTCCGCTATGACGCCCTAAGGAGAGAGAAAAAACGATAGAGGGATGGCGTAGAAAGAGCACATTAATTGCTAATCGAAACCATGCGTTGGAAAGTAAGAGTTTCGACAGGACGCGTTTTGTGTTGGACTTCGCGGCGTCGTGGTCTTGCATAGGGACTGCCCTAAGACGGTCTCCAACAAGAGACTCAAACTTATAAATGCATCCCGAACAGTCCTTTTGCCAATCAAAAACGTCCTCCAACAGTGATGCAAAGACTGAGTCATTTTGCCGAACGAAAAAATGACCTACATATGCATTGTAGGTCAACAGTGTGAAGAACGCCTATCAAAACTTTGTCGAACGCAAAAATGACCTACATATGCATTGTAGATCTCGACGAGGTGAGTCGAATTGGTATTCATGACTTTTAAATTCTAAGCCATTTAGGGCCCTAAAAACCTAAAACTCAAAAAACATTTGAAATTCAAAATTTGAGCAGTTCAAAATCTTTTGAATCCGAAAAAGTTGTATATATGGAGTGTAGATCTTGAGGAGTTACACAAAGTCGGGTGTTCGTGACTTTTGAAAATGAGGACATTTAGGGCTCCAAAAAGCATCTTTAGTTTAAATTGGAAAAGTCAAACTTGGTCAAACTTGGTCAAACGAAGCACTAAATGACCTCTCATTGCAGCGTTGGGCTTCACTCCGCCAGCCCATATGATTTATATGGGACGATCCGAACCGCTGGTCGCCCATCCAACAGAGATTGGTCGCCCATACAACCCTAAGGGCAAATCCCAACGCCTTAAATGCGCCAAGCTTCCATACGCATTGAAGAAGGCTCCACGTAGACGAAAAACACGACATGGCAAATGGGTTAATGAAGAGAGAGACGGATTGTCGAGAAATCGCTTCGACGACAAGAAACGGCGCCGACTCTTGAACCGAGGAAGGAAGAAACGACCATTTTCGTGTTGGGACGAAACGAGTGGCGCCCATGGCATTAACTCGCCCGCAGACGCAAGAGAGGAAGAAAGGATAAGGGCCTCTCCAATCGCGGGTCTATTTGCTAGCTCCTGAGTGATTAAACCGATTAAAAAACTAATCGCTAGCGAGTCCCTCGTCGCTAGCTCGGAGCATTGAACGCGAGCGCGCAGTGTGGTCGAGGTCCCTCGCTATATGCCGTGGACAACCAATAGGGAGAGGAGCAATACAAACAAAGAGAGCTATATTATTTTAGTGTGTGAAATACGCTCACCGACGACGCCGACCGCTCCCGCGCGGACGCCCTAAGGAGAGAGAAAAACGATAGAGGGATGGCGCATCGAAGAGCACATTAATTGCTAATCGAAACCATGCGTTGGAAAGTAAGAGTTTCGACAGGGGACGTTTTTTGTGTTGGACTTCGCGGCGTCGTGTCTTGCATAGGGATCGCCCTAAGACGGTCTCCAACAAGAGACTCAAACTTATAAATGCATCCCGAATAGTCCTTTTGCCAATCAAAAACGCCCTCCAACAAAGTGATGCAAAGACTGAAGTCATTTTGCCTACGGGACGAAAGGAGACGCACAAAAGAGTACCCTCTCTCCTCGCTAGGCAATGCTCGTTGGTCCCCTCCTCTCTCTTTCCTCCGATCCGGCAGAGAGCCGAGCACTGGGCGGTGCGGAGGCGTGCACGGAGGGAGGGGCGGCTTCTTGCAGACGGCCGCGGTGGGAGTAGGTCGGGCGGCCGGGCGAGCGGCCGGAGTGGCACGGCGCCCTGTGGCGCAGCGAGACCGGGCGAAGCGGCGTGCGTGGCGTGGCGTCGTCGGGAGAACAGCGGCGCGGCAAGTCAGGCGTGGCGCGGTAGACCCGCCCCGGCGCGGCGAGCAGCGTGGCTGGCGTGGCGTATCACCGCCGAAGGGCGGGGAGGCGGCGACACTTCGGCCGGAGCGGAGGTCGAGGCACGGGCGGGCCGGCGAACTGGCGTCTCCCTCGGGCGACTTTGCGTCTCCACGCGGCGGACCTCGGGCGCTGGCGACGGGGACCTCGGTGATGGCCGTGGACGCCACCGAGGCGCTGGCGGCAAGACGGCCGCCTCGCGCGCTTTGACAGACGCTGAGCTCGCCGTCAACGTGCGGCGCCGGCCCGGTGAGGCGGAGGCGGTGGGAGAGGATGACGCGAGGTGGACGTGCCGGTGGTGTGCTCGGCACGAGCTAGTCCCGCCAATGGAGGGCATGCCCATCGCCGAGCCCGGCCGCCGAGGCGCCTCGGGATCCGTTCGCGTCGTGTTCGGAAAGCAACTCACGCCCGCATCGCAGAATCAAGGGCGTGCTTGAGGATCGCACCGGCCGCTAGCGACAGCGTCTAGCAACATCATCGGCGGGCGCGGACCTCGGCGGCTAGCGCGAGGATCCATGGTCGGCGGCGGATCTCGCCGTAGACGCCGCGGAGGAGCGGTAGGGCCGCCATCACCGGCGGCTTGCTCCCTCGGCCGGCGGCGTGGGCGACGCGCCTCGCGCGTCAAAGTGACGCCCCGTCGCCCCTCGGCGATATGAATGTACATCTTTGTGCCCCCTCGCCGTCCTAACACTTCCATGGCCGCCAACAAATTTCTTGCGCGAGGAAGTTGACAACCCAACGGAGAAGACAGGGCTCGGTGATTGGGGCTTGCCCTTTGGCGTTCTCCGTTGGAGAAGCAACATTTTGATGCTTTACCCTTTTGACCGCACGACACTCAAATCGCCGAAATACGCCTCATTTGTTGGCTGTGCTGTTGGAGTCAGCCTAAGCCCTCACTCTCCCTTCCCCATCCGTGCTCACGCCTGACTCCCGCGCCGCCTCCTTGTTCCTCCCGCACACATCGCCGCCCCTCCCTGCTCCTCGCCCACACGTCGCCGCCTCAGCCTCCTGTGCGCTGCCGGTCGGTCGCGGCCCTTTGGCGCTCCTCCCCGTCTCTCCGGTGGCCTCCTTCTCAGCCCTGAGTCTTTTCGTCTCTCTTTGCTGTGCTTTTTCGTTCTTGGCCACGATCTGATTTTGCCGGAGATTGGATGTGTTCCTGGTCTTGATTCTTTGGGGATTAGTTCGTAGCTAAGTCAATTTCATCTGTGCGAAATTTGGCTTTGATTCATGGAGTATCTGATCGGATTTGGTTGATTTTAGCTACGGGCGTTTTTCTGTTCGTCTGCTCGGGTGCGTGCGTTTTCAGCTTGCTAGGCTCCTGTTTTTTTTGATCTGCAATTTGTAATCGTGCTCATGGATGGGAGAACAAGCAGACCAGCTGCAGCGCCGAGGGCCTCCCAGCCCTAGCCGGTACTGATTCAGAAAGTTGCGAACTGCAACAGCTCGTTCTTGTTCGTCGCTGGCAGGTGCTGTTCTTTCTCAGATCGAGGAAAGGAGCCGGTTGGTCAGCACCACCAACGCTGATGCTCAGACATCACACGTGCTCAGTAGAGCGGTGCAGACCCTCTCCTTGATACCTTGTTCTGATTGATTTGCGTCAGGAGTGCAGGTTCTGTTCGTGCGAAGCTTCTTGTTCTTCAGTTCGTCAGTTCGTTTCTTCCAAGCGTGCTTCAGTTCGTCAGTTAGTCAAAGGGCATAGCAGTTATGGTGGTGGTGTGTGTTAACTTTTGTTTGATCACAAGTTACCGAGAATTTCTTCTAGGAATCTTGAGCTGTGCAGGCAGTCCGTAAGTCAAGCAGTGTGCAGCCCTCGTCCGTTCGCTCCCGTTCTGCAGCGTTCTGAAGATGGACAGCAGGTACTAGCTTGGTCACTCGGCAAGGTAAATCAAGTCCAGTACCTAATTCTATTTCCTTGCAACGACGAACTAGTACTTCTAAGCAATCATGAGTTAATCATTAGATCATTAATTTATCTCACCTCTGTTAGAGTAACATTCACCGTGTACAAAAATTGTTGCTTGCTGTTTCGTGTCTCTTCTTCAGGCTTAGTACAGATGCAGTGCTTGTTTTTGGCATGAGCATACCCATGGAGCTCTCCTTCCTGTGAAGTCCAAGCTTAAGCATGATTTCATTTGTTTATTCTGAGTAGTCACGTTCAGCAGGAACTTCTGGATGCTTGGATGCTGCTACCACTTGTCAACAAGAAGCTGATCACAGTGCTAATGGATGTGCAACCAAACTGTATGGTTGTGGATTTTGATCTGTTCCCCAATGTCTGATGGTTTTAGTGGACAACACTTGCTTATTAAGCTAGGTTTTAGACATGCTTTTGAACATCAGCTATTTAATTTACTTGCAAACAAATATATAGTACAGATCATTTTGCTTGTTTATCTTTTGCTTTTCTCTGTTATAAGCTGCTTCTCAACGGTTGTTATCTCTACAGCTGCAGTATAAGAGATCGAGCTTAGCATACCTTTTAGCATCTCATTTAGCAAGTGGTGAAGCTGCTGTTCAGCATCAATAACAGCAAAAAATTGACAAGTTCAGAGACAGACTCTGCTTTCAGGTTTGTGGTTCATTCAACTCAGAGCCCGTTTATCTTGTCTCTTTTTATGCTACAGAGGTGAAATGTCAGTAGCACTTGTTTATTAATAGCAGCATGTATGCTAGTGTATCGACATGAAATGTCTAACTGGCAGTATTTGTTCACTTATCCGATTAGAATATTATATCGGTTTTATTTGAGGTGTCGTCTAACTTTTGTTCTTGTTTTACTTTCAGGAAAATCCAAGATACTTGATGCCGTCTACATCTGCTGACTGCAGTGATCGAGGAATCCTGCTGGTGTTTTATATAGGACTAGATAGTTAATAGATATCATAGTCTATTTGTTATAACTGAAATGTGATGGCATTATTTATGTGACTATTTATATACGTGTGACAATTGATACACGTGGACTTGTGTACTGGTTGTGAATTATATATATATAATTATATATTCTAAATTTTGATTTTTTTTTGGTGTGAAATTCAACTGTAGGGGCGGTTTTGGAGTAAACTGCCCTTAGAGAGTTTAGGGGCGGTTTATAATAATATGAGCCGCCCTCGCTGTGTCCCTATTAGGGGCGGCTGAAACGAGAGGCCGCCGATGTGTTCCTCATTAGGGCGGCTGAGACAACCGCCCCTAATGTGAAACCACATTAGGAGCGCTTGTTTAGGGGCGGTTGGAAAACCGCTCCTGGGAATCCATCACCAGCCCCCCTAGAGTTGCTCATTGTAGTAGTGACACCATGCACGTCGGGCTCAAGAACGCGCTCCACACCGAGGGCGTTGTCATCCACTGGCACATCATCAGACAGGTAACCATGGCTGCAGCCGAGGACGTACTTGTACCACGGGACAAATTTGATATACGTACACAAGTAGAAAGGTCGATGGATCATGGTTGCCAAGGAGTTTGGAAGAGAAGTAATAAGCATGGACAAGGTGAAGAGAGACGGAGAGGCGCTCCTCGTCGCCGCGAAGAGGAAGATGACGTGGTGCTCCCTGTGTTCCGGTTCCACCCGACCGACGAGGAGCTCGTCACGTTCTACCTCCGCCGGAACGTGGCGAGGAAGCCGCTCAGCATGGAGATCATCAAGGACATGGACATCTACAAGCACTACGATCCACGGGACCTCCCTATAGTAAGTGTTCCCGATAATAACTTCAATTAGTCGCACGGCCGGGGAAGATCGATGAATCACTTCTCCTTTGTAAACGAAGAACACGTAGAAGCCGCCGGCAATGGTGGTGAAGGCCATGAGCCGGCGGAGGCTGTGCGTGGACAGCACCCGCAGCTAGAAGCAGATAGGCACGCCACCGCAAGACCGGTCAGACCGTCGCCATCAAGAAATTCCGGAGGCGAGGCAGCAAGAAATCTCCCGGCGTCCGCGCGAACCGCGAAGTGCTGCGTGAGGCCTGCTTCCTGGCGGCCTGCGGCGGCCACCCCAACGACCTCGTCGGGCTCCACTCCACACCGTGGCACGCAACCCGGGCAAGTTCCCATGCACGCACGCACGTTTGCGCAACACATGCATCAAGATCCCATCGATCGCCAAAAGCAATATGGACGGACGGGAAACCTCGGATGCATCGATCGATCGAGTTGTATGTGCGTCGATGATGTCGATCTGCGGGAGACTTACATGATTGCCCATGTTGCCGGACTTTGATGATCGAAAAGGTACTTGACGCCGCCCGTGCTCTGTTTGAGGTCGAGGACGATGGACGTGAGGTCTGGCACGGACTGCACACACTCCTCCGACATGAGCGTCTCGATGGTGGCGTCGCGCGGAAGGTCGGACTTCCTGAGAAGCGGCTGGCAAGAAGTTCGACAGCTTGTGCATGGTCGTCATCATCATGTCCATGAGCACGTCCACGACCTCCCGGATGGACGAATGGTGAGACGGTAGCTGGCCATGACCCATCCGCCGTGAGCTCTGCTAGCTTGATAACATCAGCATGAGGTCAAACGTATGCGTTTATACGGCCGTTTTCCTTCAGGGAAATAAATCTGGAACTACCGGCCGTATTCATTCAGAAAAATCTTACTATTACTAATTTGAGGCTCCAATGAAGGCTCCACGTTAATTCTCACCAAACGCGTTAGAAAAAAAGAAAAATTAAAGAAATTCTCACAATAATCAGAAAGATCTAGCCATCCATTGAAGTCGACTGATTTTAATAGCCATTAGATCTATCCTATTTTCTAAAAAAAATACCCACTTTTACCATTATAAAAATGCGTTAAAGTAACCCTCTCAACTTATGTCTCAATTACCCACCATTGCCATTAAGACACGCCTCTCACACATAATAACAAATCTTCTAATTGATAAACAACAATAGAACTACGTATGTTGTCCCATCCAGTCTTGCGTGTATTAACAAGCCCCGCCGCCGGCGGCCAAACTCACGGAGTTCAATCTATCAACAGGGAAAGTAAATTGACTTTTCTCAATCTTGCAACAGGTTACGTCAGGCTTCCCTTTTCTTGAATCCCGATCACTTCTTGACTGGGCTTTCATCCCGGTCATGCCTCGCCGGTTCTTTGCAAGCTGCAGCCCTAGGTGACCAATAGGTTTGGCGAGCTTCTTTGAAGTATATTAGTTGTTCTTTCAATTGTCAAATCAATCTCCAATTTGACTTTAGGCATACATGTTTCAAAAACTACTTGGGGACCAGCCTAGACCAAGAAAACATGGCATGCTTGGGTTATCACAGTCTGGACAAGCTGGCGCTGGACATCCCATAGCAGCGGCTAAACCCGGTGGCCTGCTGCATGTATGCCGCTCTTGCTCACTCATTCTCTACAGTTGTTACTACAGGTACACAGCTCCTGCAACAGGCGCAAGGCCACAAACTTTGGTCAACACAGATAAGCCCGACATCTCTATCTACATTAGTGGCATATGAGTGCCCTGTCACCACTGAGCTACAGGTATGCTAATCTTGCCCACTTATACTATACTACACCCGTGCCAATGTCTACGCAAATTAAAGTAAAGAACAAATATGTCACATGTATACACATAAATGAACCTTATTCTCTGCGGTTCCTGTTGCAGGTACACAGCTCTTGCGACAGGCGCAACGCGGCAAACTATGGCCGACAGAGAAGCCCAACATCTTTGTCTATATTAGTGGCATAGATGAGTGCCCTGTCACCACTGAACTACAGGTATGCTAATCTTGCCCGCTCATACTACTACAACCGTGTCAATGTCTATGCAAATTAAAGTAAAGAACAAATATGTCACATGTATACACATAAATAAATAAACCCATGTTAATATATTAATAGGATTGAAGTGGGAAATTGATGATAATGTAGGACAAGGTGCAACCTATCTCAAGAAGGTGCATCAGAAGGAAGACCAAATAATACTAATATACATACCTATAATATACCCTTATTTTCGTGGATCACCCACCCTCCGTCCCTAGACTCAGAACATTGTTCTTGAATAGTAACTCTCCCCCACATCCGATCCGGTTTACTCGCCTCTACAACCGTCCACGTGTCTACCTTCGCGAAGCAACGAAATCACAGCCCGTCCTCGACAGACCACGCGGCCCAAAAAAATCCCCCTCCGCTTCCTTGCCAGCCTCGCCTTGCCCCTGCTTCGCCACGCAGCGCCGGCCTGATTTCCGCAGCTGCGCGGTCCGCCACCACCCTCCACTAGCGCCGTGACACGACCTCGCACTGCCTCCGCGCTTCACTCAGCTGTCACTTCACGCGTGCCCATGCTACGTATTCCTATATTTTGTTAGCACCAAGATTTTATAAACACATTCTGTAATAATACTTTCAACCGACGATGAAATTACATTTAAAACTATTTGACATATATTATTTAGTAATACATGCATTATGTAAGCATGTTTCTAAACTATTTAATTAGTAGGAATTTTGCAAAAACATATAACATATAAAATAACATATCAAACAAATCAACACTAAAATTGCCAAAACAAAAAAAAGTATAGGCCCATATAAAATATTTACATTTAGTAAAATGAAGTTGCTAGCCTTCACGACAATTCCCATCGGTGCATTAGAAAAAAAAAAAAATAACTTTTAGAAGTTCTCATAAGTTTCAATGATCAGAAACATATGTTCTTTTATTTAGTGTAGACTTCAATCATCACCGTCGCCATCAATAATAACCATTGAATCTATTTGTTAACAAATAAAATGAAATTACCCAATTATGCCATTACAAACAATGCATAAAGTAACCTATTAATTTTGCATCTAAATTACCACCTCCACCATTATGGAAGTTATTCAGAATAATCTGCCAAATTGGCATCTAAATTACACTGTTATTCCATTATATAAAAACACAACAAAATAATCCCTAAGAGCATCTCCAAAGAGACATGCTATCCGTGTTTTGTATACTATATTTAGTTTTTAAGCAAAAAGTGAACTCCAACAGTTATGCTATCTTGTTTTGTAAAATAGCAAGCCGGCTATTCCTACAATCTCGCATGGTAAATATAGCTTGCATGTGCCGCTAGCCATCTACTTTGCCATAATAGAAAGACTGTTGGAGTTTTCTTGTTTTTTGCATGGTTTTCTATTTCGGAGCTTGGCTAAATTATGAGTTTAGCAATTTATTTTTAGCAACTCTCTTGGAGTTGCTCTAATGTTGCATCAAAACTACACACCGATATGCCATTACAATAAAAATTCAAATAACTACATAATACTATTTATGAAATACCCACGTCTAACATTGGGAAAGATAATACAAAGTAAGACATTGGCATTCAGATTACAACGTTATGTTGTAAAATATAAATTAACATGCTAAATGTGTATTTAAATTATCCAGCTTAGCCATCCCTAAAAAATAAATAAAAATGTAAACATATGTCTTAAATTTTCATATAAATACTAAAAAAAAAATCAGGGAAACATATTATGTATTAAATTTTACACATCATTAGAAGTGTAAGCATGTTCCCTTACCAACTCATATAGCAAAAACACTAATAATTAAATTTAAGTTGTATTAATATTAATACTTCATGATATAACGAGTTTCAAAAGTTGTTATTCTAAATAATTTTATTGGTAAGTAAATCTTAAGCACTCTATATTTTATAAAACATTGCTACTAAAAAAAACATGTGATAGTGTAGAGGTGCTAGATGAAACGACTATTTATACTATTATAGGAAACCTAGGACCAATAATCTTTAAATTAAATGATGAAATTGAGAATAAAATATACAATAAGCATTGGAATTTCCACTTAATAAAGAGAATTTCAATATGTAGACAAATAGTGGCACGCAATGGTGTGCAACATTCTAGATTTTTGCTAAATAAGTATTGCACAAAGAAGAGATATAAACTCAATAAATTTTAAAGAATGGTCGTGAATGGAGCCGATGTCAATCCTAATGAACCCGTTAGAAAAAAGATAAATTCTCACAAAAATCATAAAGCATCCGACCATCAGTCATATAGGCTGATAATCATTAGTAATAATAACTATAGGATCTATGCTATTTTACCAATCCTACGTGAATGTGTAAATCAATCTATGGTGACATGTGAATCTTTATTTTAAGTTACTCATTTGTGGCATTAAGAAACATATTCTAAAGTAAATATGATTTTTTCATCCTATTATCCTCCTGTTATTACACCCTCAAATATCTCCACCCTTAAACTTACATCTAACCACTTTATCAACACATATTTACATAAAGTATATATATGTATCCTCCACTCCTTTTTAATAATAATATTAAATTTACTTAAAGTAAAACATATATTGTGACATCATACATACAAAATCCACATGCATGCATGAGAGAGAAATAAATACGTTATGTTTCAACAACTGAAAACTATTTTTGACATCAATGATACTAAAACAATATTAAAATTATTGACAACCATGATACTATATAAGTGGTTACTTCTGAGAAATTTATACACAATAACTAAAACATTTGACACAATTTATTAATATTATTACCATTACTGCACAAAATCAATCTTTCATAATAAATTTCAAATACTTTTAGAAGTAGACAGTTAGAATGCAGACTACAAGTGACCATATCTTTGTGGCCTTTGAGATTGTTTTGGTGCCAAGAATAATTATAAGGCTTAAATATTAAAATTCTCTTTAGGATTGTACTATCAATCGAATATCTTCTGTCAAGCTCTAAACTAATCTTATGCGGCGTAGTATAGGTTTAAATGACTATTCATGCATCATTGTACTTAAGGGTGCAGTCTACAATCTAAAGTCTTTATTCTTGAAATTAGCCAAGATGTCCGTACAAGATATAATAAGAAATGAGGGTTTCTACTTAATTTCAAGGCTAAAAATGTTTAGCAATCAATTGTGAAAGTAAAAAAATTAAATTCATGACACCATAAAAACTAATAGATATGTTTTATCACAAAGACTACATAAAATCCAAGTGTGAAAATATTGTTACAAAATGAACAAAGAAAAACAATAGAGTTTATTATGAATAATTTATTATTACCGGAGACATTAAACAATAACTAATGTTGATCTCTTATAAGATTCTAGCCCGCATGCGAGCAACGGGTTGATGGACTAGTAAACCTAGAAGGCTAGAACTATCCTCGCTCGTGGACGTTGGTCGAACCATTTTGGCCGCTGGGGCGCAGACGCCCTCGCCGCAACTAATAAAGAAGATGAGTTTTTATAATTCAATTTTGGAGAACCGTTGGAGTTGCACCTTTTTTATCTCTTAATATGAATGTTGGAAATGCTCTTACTTGCTGAAGTACAGTACGCTTTGTTTCGAGAAAAAGAAGTGCGGTATGTTTTTTCCTAAAATTCTAACATAGTGTATTGCCCATTTATTATTGAAAGATTTCCTATTCTACACAAATGCCACAACATATTTAATAAAAAATAGTTTAATCAAGCGAAAAATTAAGTTACTCAGTGAGAGGGATAAATTTTAAAGTTAAAATGTATTATTAACCCAGAAGCAACGCACGGGCATATTTCCTATACTACTAATAAAGAGAGAAAATTTCTTGACCCTATTTTTTTTTTCCGTCTGCCTGCCTCTTCCGTCTCCATGTTTTATTCACGTTTTTTTTTTTCTCACGGCTCCGAAGACACAGCCCGCAACGCAAGAAAAAAGATCTCCGCCACCATCGGGAGCCGCTGGAGAATAAGCGTACTCCTCCGTTCCACAATACTTGTAATTCTTTTTGACTCATATAAACCGTGTTTGAAATTCAAATTTTTTATGTAAACTATAAAACAAACAAAACGTCATTACAATATCTTTAGTGATGTAATAAGTCATAACAAAAGTGGTAATATTTATTAAAAAAAGTTGAATAAGACGAGAGGTCAAACACAGTTTTATATGAAGTCAAAAGAATTGCAAGTATTGTGAAACGGAGGGAGTATATCCGTATTCCTCTAGAAATCTCCTCCCATAAAAAAAAAGAGGCCTTTTCCCCATATGCAAACATCGAAAGTACAAGAGGAGATGCGTGAAAAACTGCCCACCCAAACATGAAAAAGATAGGATTTTTATCGATAAATCAAGAAAAAAAATAATCAAAACCGAGAAGAGGAGAGGCCTACAAGTTGCTTGAGCTCGCTGTCGCCGGCAATCCGTCTGCCGCTCCATGGACATGTCGTTCATGAGCCCCATCCCTTCCTCGCTCCCTGCTGTGGAATTTCGCCCTAAATCCGGGCCCGCCTGGCGTTCGATCGCTACGACCACGAGGAGCAATTCGATTGCTACGAGTACAGGTGAGCGGCAACAACATGTAGGTCTCGATTCTTCCGGTAGTCCGACGTCTAAATTGTGATCGGCGTGTTCCGTGATGCCGAGTGCCGACAGCGACGGGATCGTGGATCTCTCCATGAAGAAGAAACGGAAAGGCTACAAATTCAAATAGAAAATCTTTATTGGGTCCAGATGTAAAAGTGCAAGAGATGATAGTTTTTTATACATGGGCTTATTATTTGCGAAAAAGTATTGTGTTCACTTTGCAAATTCAAATAGAAACTCTCGCGGATGCGCCGCTGCACTGTAAAGTGAACACAATAAAGTGAACACTCTAAGTAGTTTGCTTAGAGTGTGTTTACTTCTCTTCTCTTTGAATCATTGATTCTACGATAATATTTACTCCTGTTGCAATGCATGAGCGCACCGATGCGCCGCTGCACTATAAAGTGAACACAATAAAGTTAACACTCTAAGTAGTTTGCTTAGAGCGTGTTTACTTCTCTTCTCTTTGAATTAATGATTCTACGATTAGATTGACTCCCGTTGCAACGCCACGGACACTTTTTTTTTCTAGTAGTACTATTAAAATAAAATATATATAGCCGCGAGTCGGCTCGTTCTGAAAGGAGGGCTGCGGCGTACGGTCACTGTCAGTGCATAATTTGGTGTACTCTTTTCGGTTCTAAAATAAATTTATATCCCTTTTTTTTTGTTAAATTTCTAAATTTAACTTAAGTGTAAAAAACAATATCAATATTTGTATCTCCAAATATATCTATTATAACAATATATTACATGTTTAATATAATGATATTTATTATATATATTAGTATATTTTCATCTATATTGATTAAACTTTATTTTTTAAAATTTTTGTAGAAAGTGATATGTGCGTTTATGTTTTAGGGCTCTTGCATTCATGCCCCTATTTCATATCGATATTATGATTTTGTTTCTGTTTTTTTAACTTTGTGACTTTGCTTCTGCATTTTTAAAACGAAGCACCCTTTGCCCCCTATTCCATCATCCTCCCCTAACAGTGTTAACTTTTAAGCCAAAGGATAAATATGCCCATGTGATCTTGCCCATGTTTTTTTAAGGTTATTTATGATTTACCCCTAATTTAGAATAAGACACATATATGTATTTTGAAAATTGGTTATTATATTTGGTCAAATCAGATTTAATATTGGAAAAAAGTATTCACAATTCACATGTTGGGTGTTCCAACCCCTTCTCCTCACATCCCGCCGCCGCTGCCACTTGCCGGAGATGGGAGGCTCCCCGCTAGCTGTTCCAGCCCCACACGAAACCACGGCGCCCTCCTTGCACGTTGTGGCGTAACCGCCCAATTTAACCTAACCTCAAGTGTATTTGTCACCATTTAACACTATGTATACAATGAGACCAAATTAAACTCAGTAGTCCTGGTCGAGTACACCCAACATGAGAACTCAAAAATCCATGTTTTCACCAGAATATAAACAATTGAATGAAAATTACAACATTCTTAACCTTTTCATACATCACATGATTACAAAATCAGAGTTATTACAAAACATATTCATGAAGGCAAAGAAATAAAGGCCATTTTACAAAAGCAACAAACATGAAACAATTTTGAATTGAAGTAGAATTATAGATGTAAGAATAAAATTTCTACAATCACGGTGATAAAAGGAAGCCTCACTGAGCCCACGGGAGGTATCATACACATCAACATTTAGCTTTGGCATCCACCTTGCTACCTGCAAATGGGGAAATAAAACCCCGAGTACACAATGTACTCCGCAGGACTTAATTACCCGACTAGGTGGGTGTAGTCTCCCCGACTCTCAAGGATATGCACGGGCTATTTGGCTAGCTGTTTAGTTGTTTTTGTAGAGAAGCATTACTAACAGTGCAATCCCTATATTCGAAGTTTTAGCTGTCACATCAAGTTCATTACGTAACCATTCTAGGTAAGCGCCTAGATTATTCTCAAGCATGTGATAAGCAATCAGAGCATATTTCATCATTCGACATATGCCTCATTGTCATCTCCATGTTCCAGTTGCATCAACTACGACGACAATGATACGACAAGTGGTATCCATATCCAAGGAGGGCGGCGATTGCAATCGATGTACATTCAGTTGTCCAATCCCAAACACACGCCCATACTTCCGGAAGGAGCAAGTACTAGGCAACCTGCTTTCGATCATACGACCTATGTGTGAAAAGAACCCGACCATCCTAGGTAACCCACCCTATGAGGCCCGCCCCACCGAGCGGCGACAGGGTTTCCCCCCTCATAAGTTTTACTATCGACATTCCCGCCTCCTAACAACTCCTTGAATGGTTACTTTGTAACACTCCAATAAACTTTTTAGGGACCCCGAGTCGTAGGAAGATACTAAGGGTGTGTTTGGTTGGGCTTTGGCTTTTGAAATCTTTGTTGTGGGCTGTGGCTTTTAGAAAAGTAGCTTTTAGCAAAGGCTGATGTAGGATGGTTGGAAGCCCGCTTTGGTTGAGTCTGTTGTGGCTTTTGGAAAAATCCCTCCACTTACAAGCGGGCCGCACGTGTCATGGACACACCAAGCTACATCTTCTTTCTCCTCCTTGAAGGTGAGGCTTGGTGGATCTCCGTTGCTCGCCCGCGGCTCGAGGTGAGGCCAGACCAGCGAGCCGGGCCCGCTGCGATGGCGTGGAACTTCGGGTCAACGAGGCAGCACACACGCCTGTTCATCGGAGTGTGCTTGCGCCGAGCTCGAGAAAAAGATGTGTGGCGTCCGGGATGGGGCAAGAGGCCGATGGAGTTCGCCATCGACTCGCGTGGACACGCTCGCCTCCACCGCCGCCACGCCGGTCTGCAGAAGAGGCGCCGCCTCCCCAGCCCCACCGCTGCCGCTGGCCGGGGAGGAACCGCCGCGCCATGAGCGTAGGCCGAGAGCTCGCCCGCCTGGGGTGCGGCAGCCGGAGGGCGCGCGATCGGGGCTCCCGCCCGGGCGCGGCGGGTGGAGGGCGACGGGGCTCCACGGTGGCCGGGAGGGGCTTGTCGTCGGGGCTCGCCCGCTTTGCGCGGCGGCCGGAGAGGCGCGTCGCCGCCGAGCTTGCCCGCCTAGGACCATGGCAGCCGCCCGGGGGAAAGGGAAACGGAGGTATGCGGTGGCGGATGCGACGTAACGGAGGAAGAACGCTGGCCAAGAAAAACAAAAGAATGAACCGTACTATGTAATCAGTGGTGGGTAATTTTTACCCCAAAAGCAGCTGAAAATAGGGTCCGGGCTGGTTTTCAATTGTACTAGAGTGACAAATGCTTTTAGGCCAAAGCAGCTTTTGGTTTTGAGCCCTTTGGTTGGCTTTTGGCTATTGCAAAAGAAGCGTAAGGTGTTGAAAAGCTCAAAAATCCAAAGGGGTCTTTTTCAAAACAATCCAGCGGAAAAATTTAGGATAAATAGTATGACATGATTTTAGATTGTTGTCCATTATAAACTCATATGAAAAAAAAAAAAACCTTTAAAGGAAAAGCCCCACAATTAAGTTTAGAACAATATTATGGTCTATGGGCCATAATTGCTATAACCTTCCCCAAAATATGAGGAGAAATGATGTCTTTAATGTTCCCTTAAAACCCTCTTTTAAGGAAAATGAGAAATATGACATGTCTTTGAATTGCTATTTTGTGTCATTAAAAACCTATTATGGTAAAATTTATAAAAAATTCTTAATACAATGCTAAAATAATAATTTTAAGAGATGGATATGGGCTGACCACCCACGCCTCCTACTCTTTCCACCGGGCCACCTTCATGGCTAGCTGCTACGGAGTAAGTGGTAGGAATATCCTATGGTTCTGGAAAGTTGAGGACTCCCTCCCTCCATCCACAAAAAGAATGCAATTATCAGTTTTTTGAGAGGTCAAACAGTTTTAATTTTAACTACATTTATATATAAAAAGTAATTCATGATATAAAATAAGTATTAATAGATTAGTTATAGAATATATTTTTATCATAATATATTTGGAGGCATAAGTGATAATACTGTTTATTTACTTTACACTTGATCAAACTTGGTGGGCACGAATCCTACAATTATATTTTTTATAGACAGAAGGAGTATATATATTTATACCTAAATACTACTTCCTAATCAAGCAAGGGCAAAGTAGCCGTGCGGAATGCACACATGCTCAACCATCCGATCCACACATCCGTCCGATCCACCGCACGCCTCTCTTGCATTATCTTCTCGAGGGCTCCTCCCCACCGCACGCCTCTCTCTCGCGCATGCACTCACTCTCCCAACGGGCCACCATGGCGGGCGCGATGGATCCGCGTCTTTGGCGAGCGCCGCCGCCGACGGCCCGAGCCCGTGCCCCCTCCCGGATTCGCCGCCCGGTGGGCTCCCTCCTCCTTCTCTCTTCCTCTCTTCTCCTCCTCCCCCAACTCCGGCAAGTTCCGGCGAACTTTTTCCAACTCCGTGAGCTTTCCGTGGGGTATAGAATGGCCGGCCGGGGAGGTAGGTAGGACAAAAGGTGGGAATGGTGGACGGGCGGCTTAGGTGCGGTTGGCGGAGCAGGGGCGGTCGGGCCGTGTCGGGGCGGGAGTTCGCCCGAGTTCGCCGGAGCTCGGCGAGGTTCGCCATGGATGCGGAAGGGGGGTTAGGGGAGGGGAAGAGGAAGAAGATGGTCGCCGCCGGTATGCGGGCGGGTGTGCAAGCCAGTGAGGAGCGGCCGGCGCTGCGCGTGGACGCGAGGAAGAAGAAGACCCCCTGTGCGAATATTGCGAGGCTGTGGGCTGTGCATGCGGAAGTTCATCTTCCTGCGCGTGCAGGCGATAGATAAGTCCATTTTTTTTTTTTTTTTTGCGATAATGGGATTTATATTAAACTGAAAGTACAGTACAGACCCAACTTACATAAAGGGCCCTGAAAAGATAAGGAATTACAACTAGGTCCAGAACTTTCACACCAAGGACCTTGACATAATAGACTTTTACACCACAATCCCTGGCACTGTTCTTCTTCTTCGATGCGATCCATCTCGTCGTTCTGCCGTTCCTGGAGGACACCAGCTCGATCCAGACTTGATGTTGATGTTCATCTCCTCTCCAGGACGCCAAGGGGCCATCAAACATTGAAGAAACCGCAACAGCCACCATCTCGGTACATCCAAAATGGATCTTAGCGTTGAAAGAATCTCGGCTACCACCTTGCTCCTTTCCAACGGGATTTAGAGCAGCAGCACCGCGCCCAAATCGATGGCCATAGCCACAACAGAAAGCGGTAGAACGACAAAAGCCGTGCCCCATCAAAGAAGAAGAAGACCTAACCCTAACAGACCCACCCCAATCCAAAACTTCAAGCAAAGCAAGAAATCTAACGGGGAAAAACCTCACTAACCCCTCGCCGTGCCCGGGGAGAACCACGGCGATGTGGAGAAGGGGTCGGAGTACCTTGGTCGAAGACATAGGTGAGCTAAGTCCATATTTATATATGATCCAAAGCAGGGATGAAGGCAACACCCCGCGCAGGGGCCGGGCTCCCTACCGCTGCCGCAGTCACAATTGCGGCTGATTTATATAGCATTAAAAAAAAATTATTGGAAACTTCCGCGAGTTTTTTACTGCAAAACGCAGCTGAGTCTTTCGTTGTCCTTGTCGTGGGGCTGGCTGGGAAGGAGAGGTGTTGCCAGTTGTGGTAGGCAAGCTTGCGACTATATTTATTTATTTATTTTTATATAATCATAATATCTAGTCAAGTTCCCTCAAAAATACTATTTAGTCAAAATGATTCCTCCGCAGTCACGCGGGTTTTCTCAGTGGGTCCCAAATCCGAGGCAGGCATGGAGATAAGTGCGTGCAAAACGCGCCACCTCGATCGGCCTTGGTTGGAAGGAATTGCCCGACCCACGTTTCACGAGGCATTGTTGTCGTTTTTCTTGAACTGAACTGCCAACGCAGAGTCAAACTTACAGTTGGATTGAAAAGGCTTGGCTCTGAACCGTTTGCAGATTTGTCACGTACCATTCAGGTTTTGAATCGGTCAGCGCACATACCATAGTACCCCGGCCCTGGATGTCACCGGTAGCACTCCGGTGACCGTACCTGAGGAGGATGGAGCGTCAAGATGCTGGCGACCCTCAAGGAACCATGGAAGAACAGCGGCGGAGGAAGAATTGAATTTAAGTTTTTTTTTCAGAAAATGTAACATATTAATATCTCAGATTCTACATCGACTAATGCATATGCCTGGCACAACTACACGTCTACACCATTAATTAAAGCTTGATAACTCAGTTTATGGTAAAAGCATTAGGAAAAAACAAGCTAGAGAAAACTAATATATAAAAGAGGACGAAATAAAGCACAAAAATCAAGGTATGGCGGAGGCCTACGCCACTGTGGAAGAAGGCTAAGACATTCTCCTACTGGAGCAGCACGTAATATCATATACTGCTAGCAACTTAAATGTTACTGGCTTGCTGGCAATTTGTCGCATTTGTTTCCGCTAAAATATTCACAATTGGCTTACTGGCTTTTTGATGTTACTCTTGCTGCTGCCTGATATTCTGCTGTGCTTTCTGCTCACACTAGGTGATGCCTTCATGAGTTCATGCTTCGCTGCTTGCCTTCATGGTACACCAGCAGCCCGGCGTTGGCGATCCCGATCCCCTGGGACGTGTCGAAGAGGAGGAGGAGGCAAGCCACGCCCGAGTGGCCGTGAAGCTCGCCGATGGTCTTGGGCAAGACGGTCTTCACTTTTCCCGATGGCGCGCTCCTGTCTGAGCGAAACGGCACGCGTACGACTCGGCGCGGCGGCCCCAGGGAGGCAGCATGCCGTTGCCGTCCAAGAGGTGGTGCCCGCGCGCCGGGACCGGGGTCCTGGTCTTGCCGTTGCCGGTGCTCGGGCTGAGCTGGGACGGCTTCTTAGGACTGGCCTGCGCCGGCCGGCACGTTGGTGTCTGGAGACACCGGTGGAGCTGGAGCAGAGATGAAGGACGCCGTTGAGGAGAACTAATCAGTCAGGAGCTGAGAATTAATTGTTGCCCGGCCAGGTGACCGACGGAGCCAGCTGATCGAGAGTAGCAGAGGCTTGTGGATGTGTATGCGGTGCGGACCTTGGTTGGTGAGACTCGGAGAGGATTTATAGGAGGCTCTGGGAGTGTTGCAGTCAAACGGGGGACGAGGTCGACGACGTTGCGGGAGCTCAGGCCGGGACGGCCGGACGGGGACGTGACGCGGCGCGTGCCCTGCTATGCACGTTGGGTTTATGATAGGAAATTGGGCTGCTAATTTGGCCCACAATAGCTTACTGTCTTGCTCTTGATCTGCGCCTCTGCCTCGTGCTCTGCTTTTAGTTCTGCCTCATGCTCTGCTTTTCTTCTCTACCCTTGTGTTTTATTTTGTGTTTGAAACCTCATAAGTACAGCCCCAAGTTTATTACTGGAAAGGGGCATAATAACGATACTGCAATCTCTATTCAAAAAAAATACTGAAATCAATTACACTCGTCGCATGTAAATGGGGCCTAAAAATGTGCTGCAACCTGGCTCATCCAGTGTGCATGATGCATATACAGTTTCATTGACCTCCTAGATTTGGTATTAATCAAAATTATTAAAGTCTAGCAAAGTTCCGTTCTTAATATGTAGTACGATTACAGCTGCATTCGTGATGTTCTGCTCCTTAAGTTCCATCCCTGCCATTGATCTCTGATTGCCATGAGGTTTAACCGTAGTATATCACGTCCAGTAACTATTCATGGTGAGGTTACAAGTTCAGCTTACAGAAATGAAAGGAGAATTCAGAAAACTTCATGTTATTTGTATTCATAAATATACACTGCTGTCTTTATTTGAACCAATAAAATCACACTGTGAAGAAAAAGTTGTACAAACTTGAGCATGCATCAGACAGCATACTCAGATACTACATTCATATATACAAGTAAACCAAAAGAAAAACAGAATACCAAGGACGATTAAGTAGATAAAGATCCAGGGAAGGATCTACTACGAGACAACCTGTGGCTTGCTTCCCGAGTGCCCAACAAATGGGATGCAGGCGGCGATAAACGTGAGCACGACGAGGACCATGACGACGATGGCGAGACACTTGGCGTGGGGCCGAGACACAGCTCGCACCGTCACCACCATGGACAGATAGAGCCCGAGAGCTATCGCGCAGAAGAAGAAGAAACCAACCGCGTTGACAGGCCCTACCATGAAATGCCTGGCGATCGCCGTGAAGAGGCCGCCGAAACTGGCAATGCCCTGCGACAGGTCCAGCAGATGGTCCAGGTGTGGACTCTCCTCATCGTCTCCGATCATGTCATGTGTGAAGGATGGCAACACGTGCGTGTCGGCCGCGTGCTGCAGCTTTGGCTGCAGGAGGGCGACGACGACGGCCAGGAGTAGTGCGGCGAGGATGGCGAAGGCGTAGTGTTTGTTGAGCGAGAGAGTCAGAAGGCAGGTTGCCAGCTCTAGGAGAAGCCATGAGATACAGACCAAGGCATTGCCCCATTTTGACAGCAGCAGGATGAGCGCTGCATCCACGATGATAGCAACCAGGAACAGTGTGTCTTCGACGCTGAACGCTGTTGATGTAGAATAGTGATGGGTCAGGGACGCGTAGAACATGGGCATGGCGAACCAGAGTGCCTTCAGAGAATAACTGGACAACAATTTTATTTGCTGTTTGAGCTGGCCATCTGTGGTATTATCATTGCCATAGACGATCTGCATTAAATTTAAAGATAATAAATTTTAGTTTTAGATATGCTGAAAGTAATAATAATGCAGTAATCTCAATAATGCAGTATGTTGTTTAAAAAATAATCATGTAATATGTGTGATTTGATATTACATGAAAATCAATATGCACCGCGTCAATGCTTTTTAATCCATAGTTTCAGTTTCAGCTAAGAAACATTAATAGTCATTGCCATAGTTAGAGCAACTCCAAGAGACTCTATATCCTGGGTATGAGTTGTTTATATCTAATCTTGGCGCAGCTACTTCATGTTGCTGCTACGTGAAGCTGCTGGTGTATAGATCATATGAGACTAAACTATCTGCACCGCGTACTGAAAAACATCCTCTAGTACGCGTTTCCAGGAAAAACTTCCGCAGCGCAGTACGAGGAGACGTGCGGGACGAGCTCACTTCCTGTATGTACAGCGGCCATCCCGTGCGTACGCCAGACGGCCACGTCGGACGAGGAGCGCGGGGCGCATGTGCGGGAGGCAGAGAGAGAATGCGCCAGTGGCGGGCCCATTGTTTGAACAACTAAAAAAATATTACAACTCACAAACCAAAAAGCCAAATTAAATTTCGATTACACCATCGAATTCATTTTAATAAATTCTTCAAAACAAGATCTCACATGGATATATATTAGATAAAATTACAAGTGGGCTCACACGATGGGTAGTTGGGATAGAGGAGGATATAAAGTATGCATGGATGCGGGGAAACTGGATATAAATGAGAGAATCTCGATGACCAGGACACAATATTCCTTTTAAAGGAAGCAAATAGAGGAACGTGAGTGCGGATAGTCTAAGGGCAGGAAGACAAACAAGGGAAATAGCAGAAGATGAGTTGGGGAAAGAAAATAGAAGCCACGTTGCTGCTACGTGAAGCTACTTGGTATATAGGTGCTATGAGACTACGACAGGAAGGCAAACGAGGGAAATAGCAGAATACGTGTTTGGGAAAGAAAATAAATGTTAGGTTTTATGTGAACCTGTTAGTTCTTTGCAAATTTAGGGTATCTGTTGTGAGAAGCAACTATATGAAACGATTATGTGTACAAACCATGGCTACCCTTACATCGATTTCAGATTACCCTTGAATTAAGCTGATTGTTCAATGAATTTATGGGATTGATTGGTGCAGAATCTCGACATTCCTCTAAAACAAAAGTTGCAGATTCCATTTTTATCTTTCAAACAAGGCTGATTTCACTCAAATTTCATAAATGGGTCAGAAGCAATGGTCAAAACAGTGTTGATGGTAGGCCCTTAATTATTGGCTTCAAAGAAGGCGTTTAGCTAAAGTCATCAACTATAAGCACATCTTGCAAGATGTTTATTTCATAGCCATGTATGTCTCAAATCGAAACCATGACGCACACAAGATATTTCTTACATGTGTTAGCTAAAAATACATAAGATTGTAGGAAATACCTAGAATAGTGTGGATTTTGAAATCCCGTAGCAACGCACGGTTATGGACCTAGTAAATATACAAAAAATACATGACCGTTTCATTTTTTTTTTAAGGAATTTTTTTATATGCTCCAAGGGCCAAGGCTGGGTCTCCATGCATAAGGGCCCAGTGGGCCAAAACGGATTTTCCTTCCCCTCTTACCTGAAGGATTTGCGGCTTGAGCGATTGGCAGGCCCACCCCATGATTTGACCCATCTTGCTTGGTCGGCCCTCCTGATTGCTCCCGCCCTCAGCGCTGTTCTGCACCTCCTCTTCGACCTGGGCCCCCAAAAAATAAAATGACGACAAAAAAACTTGAACCCTTCCAAGGGTGTCTTTGTAAGAATGTAAACTTTGTAATATAGACCTTCCCCGTGTGCCCTTCGCCGTCGTCCTCCGCCGCCACCACGTAGGAGATGTCCTCGTTCCCCGGCACATCCACGGACTGCGGCTTCACGTAGACGTAGGCGTCGTAGACGATGAGGCGGTCGAAGTGCTTGAGCTCCAGCTGCACGTTCTCGAACTCGAAGACGGCCTGGTGGTTGATGGACGAGCTGGTGATGGCCCGCTGGAAGATCTCCTCCATCGTCATGGACGCCACCAGTGCGCGGGTCTCGCGCTCGATGACGCCCCTGACGACATCGTTGAAGTGCTGCGAGAGGTTGTCGTCGTAGCGGAGGCCCTTGTCGTCGTCGTCGTCGGTGCGGGGGCGACGGTGAAGACGACGGCGCGCACGATGAAGGGCAGCTTCTCGCCGCTCATGGCCTGCACCTCGATGTCGAAGGTGTAGTCGACGGGAGCGAGATCGACGCGCTGCCCCAGCGCAATCCACGCTTTCTTGGCGAGCTTCTCGTCGCTGATCATCAGGCAGCCGTTCTCCTCGTGGCTCCTTTGCACATGGGCCGTGCAGGACATCTCGGCGTACGTCGTGGTTCCTCCCTTCCTTCACCCACGGTAGTCGTGAGGTTGGCTGGCTCCTCTAGTGCTACTAATACTCCAATCATTCCATTGGGCAGCATCAATCAAAAAAAAAAAAAAAGGAAAAAATACTCAGGAATTGACGGCATTGCCCCTCATCTACACGTCGTTAAATCAACCGCATGGAGGGTATTGATGGGATTGCTGCTGGCCCTGGCCAGACCAACGTAAGTTCTCATACTTTGCGATTGAAAAAGAGAAAGCATCACAACGTAAGTCCTCATATTGATGGAATCGACATCTGCTGGTAAAGAGCATCACAACGTAAGTGCTAAGTCGTATTGATGGAATCGACATCTGCTGGTAAAGAGCATCACAACGAAAGTGCTCGTATTGATGGAATAATCGACATCTGCTGGTAAAGTGAAGGAGCGAGCGACAGAGGCTGGAATTGACGGCCTGCTCTGGTAAAGTGAAGGAGCGACAGAACCTCCCGTGTCGACACGTACGAGCCTCCCGCTGTTGACACGTATAAATCCGGCCTTAGTAGTGTTTGGCTGGGCTGAAATATCATAGCAAAATGGTAAAGAGAAGGAGCGACAGAGGAGGCGTCCGTCTCATAGCAAAAACTGCTGCGATATTGCCTCATAGCAAAAACTGCTGCACATTGGCTGCTCGCGTCTCATAGCAAAAACTGCTGCGATAAATATGTCTGCACATTGACTCGTCCACATCCGTTCGACTGGTCGCCGGGCTGCTCGCGTCTCACCGGTCGGACGGGAAGATCAGGTGATCCTTTACCCCTTTTCCATTCCACAACCACTGTTTTTCCGATTTCTTTTTTTTCTCGTTCTGACTTCCAAGTACCTCTCCCATATTATTTTGTTTCTTTTTGTCTCGTATACATATCAAAAATAAATAACAAAAGCAATATTGTAAATCCTTGAATTTTTTATGCATCTCTAAATAGATTTCCACTGCAAAGTGCTAATATAGTTTTGATTAGTTCTTATTACATTTGAATCAGTCAATGGTTCAACTATTCAAATTATGAACTGAAATCTTGAGTACTTTGTATCTAATCCAGTTAAATAAATATGTCTCCAAGTTGTATGTGCTCCCTATGTCTAAGAAAGAATGCAACTATGGGTTGCGTGCGGTTAAAAATGGTTCACGTTTAACCAAATTTTTAGTGAATAGTATTCATATTTATGGCTCCAAATCAATTTATTATAAAATACATTTCATAATTAATCTAATAATATTTATTTGATATCATAAATATTAATACTTTTTATCTATAATTGGTCAAACTTAAGATACTAAAAACGTGACAACTTTGCTATGATTGCATTTCTTTCTTGGGCCGGAGGGAGTATGTACCAATACAACCCTCAATAAGGGATGCTATTTGGAAAATCAAGAAAGGTCTCCTCGACATAATCATAGAGGAAAACCAATGCTTAATATGTCGGCAACTAAGTCCTTGCTAGTTTTAATCGAGATAAAAATTACATATTTTTTTATAGGTCTTTTTTAAAGGAACTCATGCAATTCAATATTTAACTATATCAGCACATGGTTATTTTTCTCAACCTGTGTGATGTATTCAGTATTTTTATACCAAAATTATGTTGAACTAATTTTTTGGATAATGTAAGGGGGATATAAGAAAGGGTTGTGGGAACATTTTCTTACCATCTATTTTGCAAACAGTGAGCTAAATTTATGATTCAGGAAATCTTCTTTATTGCACACTTGTGACTAGCTCACTCACCATGTAGAGGGAAATATTAAGGAGATCAGGAGAGCAAGAACAAAGGAACTTTATGTAACACCCTAGGTGCTAAGCACTAATAAAACTTGATCACGTTCATCATCATGCTTAGTAGTAGTCATGCATTGTGGCATTCATGCATTGTATGCATCAAACGTAATGCATATGTGCCATCTAGGCATAGCATATGTGAGTTGTGTTGTGGCAATAAAAATTCTAACTTAAGGTGCTTTGTGACCTTGTATTTTGGAATCCACTTAAATACTTTCTTTTCTTCATTTTGCATTTCTTATTAATTTTGTATGCTGCTATTCTGAAGAATATGTTTTTATTTTTTTGCTGTATGGAGCGGCTTATCGGAAAAAGAAGGATTGACTTTCTATACGGGCCGTCCCCTCTTACCCCTAACTAACGATTATGCTGCTCTCGCCTTTTGTAATCTTCTCTTTCCAAAATTCACTTGGTCGACCCTTAGGTCTATTATGTTAATACTAGTTACTAATGCAGGAATCTTAGTTCTTGAAATTGTGCCCAAATAAACTTTGAGGTGTAAAGTGTGTACTTTTACACTAGTGTCGAGGTTACACAATGTTCTCAAGTCAAACAAGTTTAAACTTTGAGCTCAAAGATTGAAGCCACTGCTGTTTTCACTACTGAACCAAATTTTCTCTCTCTGAAACACAGTAATGAAGTTCAATGTTCGGGAGTTTATTAAATAATTTTTCATAAATAAAATTTGTGCAACCTTTGTGCCATTTCAAAGTTTGAAGTTTGAAATTTGATAATGTGCCATTGGTTGTGTTGTGTGATCACTGTTTGGTCTGTAATTAGTTGTTCAAAGTGCGTAACTAAAAAATGTTTCAAAACTAACTGAACTTCAGTTTTCAGTGAGTTTTGCTAATCTTTTTAAGCTGCTGATCTCCCAAACCTTTGATCTTTTGCTTCAGATCCTTAAATCAAAGTTAAAGACCAAAGATCAGAGAACATATTTTGGTGAGATGAGAGATAGAGAGCACTGAAGGTAGCCGGTTCAGGCGTGAACAGTGTCACCGGTAGTAGCCAGCTGCTTCGCCGTCGGTGACCGCCTACGTGCCGCTTCCTCTCGCGCGGACGTGCAGCTACCTGCGTGTCCAAGCCCGAGCTGGAGCTGGCCAGCCTCGAGAAGCTGCGGGCGTCTCGCCCTCGCCGTTAATACGCCCTGATCCCGGTCGTCGATCGAAATCACCCTAACGGTACCGGCCTACTAAGCTCAAATATATAGGTTTAAATGCCCAAAACAAACGACATGGGGTTTTTGTGTTCGGGCCATAGGCCCACCTCCTCAATCCAAAAAGTCAAGCCGGTCAAGCCTTTGGACCTTTCAGCATCTCCTCCTTCCCCTGCACTAGAAAGTGCAAAGCCTTCTTCCTCCGTCCCCAACCATTCCGGATTTCTCTCTCTCTGCGCTCCGACTCCCGCATGCCGTCCTCTGCGACGAGGCCCACCACCAGAGGTCCAGCGCGGCGACGGCGACGCCACCGGAGCGGGGATTTCTTCCACCCCCGCTGCCCGTGATCTGCAGTTTCTCGTCGTCAAATCGCCGACCATCTGATTTCCATGGTTTGCGCCAGGCGCGGGACTGACTAGTCTGGGTCAAGTGAGGAGGAGCAACCCCATTACCGCCAATCCGCCAACAACGAGGGCAAGGAACCAGTTCATGCCGCTGGAAGTGGAACGCAACAGCAGGTGAGATTGCTGAAGATCGACTCGCCCGACTAATCGCGATTAATGTACTTACAGGTTCCAATTTGCTTCCGCTAATGTATTCACAATTGCCTTACTGGCTTGCTCTTGCTCTGTGGCGCTGCCTGATGCTCTGCTCTCTTTTGCTTGATGCTCTGCTTCTGCTCACACTAGTTGCTGGCTTCATGCTTCACTGCTTGCTTTCTTAACCAATTAATGCTGATCAGTACTATGTATATCAGTATAGCACATACAGCTTGATACAAGCATACTACATATAGCACATACAACTTCATACAGTTATACACTTAACATATATAGCACATTACAGCTTGATACAGGTATACTACAATAATACTACATATAGCACGTACACCCTTGAACAATCGTATGAAGGCAGGACTCTACCAACTTGGTTTGATTAGTCGTCTGATCGGTCCCCTTACTACTAGTATCGATTAGGCAACTTGATACCATTATCCAAGGCTCACCTGGGCCAAACACAATGTCACTTGCATGTGTCAACTTTACTTCAGACATCCTGCATGTGTTGAGTTCCATCTTCAATAGAGCTATGCACGCAATAAGGTCAGCAGCTCTGTTAAAGTTTCATTTTCTTGCTCCTTTGCATTACTGCATCTATTCTGAAGCATTTGTGCGATACAATATATGACATGGACATTTTGGAGTCTAATACTGCATTTTTTTATAGTACCATTAAAGCCACATTTGTAAGATTAAGATGTAGTTCTGCTCCTTAAGTTTTCATCCCTGCCATTGATCTCTGATGGTTAGTGCCATAAGTTGTCACCATAGTATATCATGTCTGATGAGCAACTCCTCCGTCAGGTTATGCCACCATGGCGTGCTGTCACAACTTGGCAAGAGAAAAGACTGTGAACACAGAATACAGATCTCGGTAATCACCACATGGGCAACAATCAATATTTTGCTCTTACCTCTCTATCTCCTTGAAACTGAGTAAGTAATTTTTGTGTTCCTTCTTGAAATTGAGTAGGTAATTTTTACTTCTGGCAGGTTGTGCCAATGAAAATGCCATGCAAGATATGATGATTCAATTAAAGTTGTTATAATCAAGTCCAATGAGATTGGTAATCTTGTAGGCTTGTTTGATTTGAGAAAAACATGCCATTTATTCAGCTTCACCTTCACATGATATGGCTAAATATTATTCTGTATTCCTTTTTATTTTTGGTTGATATCATAGCCGGTCTGTAACCATGTCAACATCCAAAACTAAGGTTCTCAATGTATTACCAGACAGATTCGCATTGGTTGTCTTTACAAGGCTATGAAATTACTAAAACTATGGTCCGCTGATGTATTCTTCTCAGCCTGTGTGACGTGTTCAGCAGTTTGATGCGAAAACTATATTGAACTAAATTTTTGGATAATGCGAGGAGATATAAGAAAGGGTTGTGGCAACATTTTCTTACCATTTATTTTTCAAACTGTGAGCTAAATTTATGATTCAGTAAATCTTCTTTTTTGCACACTTGTGACTAGCTCACTCTACAAATACAGGGTAATATTGAGGAGAGCAACAAAGGAATTTGACATTAACATGTCTATAGCTATTGCTCTTCTAGCATAGATGTGCTTCTTTAAAACTACACAAAATTGTCACTTAGTCAGGAATAACTGTTCAATTCTAATTCAAAGACACAATGCTGCCATTGATATTGCTCACTGGATTCGAATGATTCTCAAATACCAGAATTATCTTTGTTTTTCTTCTTAGTTGCAATACACTTGTTGCAAAGTTTACTGGATCGGCAAATGTTATAGTACAATTACTCTTCCCCAGCGCCGCCATAATCCAACCCCAGATCCGGCGCGCCGCCCCCAATCCGACCCGCCCTCCTCAGACAAGCACCATCCGGCAACCCGTCCCCCCACCGTGCCAACCCACGCGGCGGACTACCACCCCCCATCAAATCCATCGCCGTGGGCTAGATCCAAATCGGTCGACTCCGCCGCTCCCGCATGCAAGGTTCGATTCGCGGTTACACCACCACGCTCCCCAACCACTAGCGTCGTGTTAGCCATTACTCCCCCCCCCCTTCCTTCGCCCTCAACAAATCGGGCGGTCATCTGCCACAAGATATGGCGCAATGGCGGAGTCTCGCTGCAAACCGCTGAGCACACCAAGACTTCAACTCTCGCTATGAAGAAGCTCCTTCCCAAGGCGGAGACAAGACAACTTCGGCATGAGCCTGAGCCGGATGAAGAAGGTTGGACAAAGGTCGGCAAGCGCCGCAGCGGCCAGGCTCATTCAAGGCGGCCATCAGCTGGCAGCCCACCTCCTCACCCGGCCATCCCACAGCAGCTCAAAGGTAAATGCCTCTGGTGTCTCTCCCGAGGGCACATCGCTCGCTTGCGGGGACCCGGTTAGCTGTTTGAGCTGTGGCGCGCATCGGCCATAAATCCAAGGACCGCAAGCCTTCGTTCAAGAAGCCACAAGCTCCAACTGCGCCCAAAGCATCCACCCCGCCTTGGCGACTTCAGCGCCTTCCCCAAGCTTTCACCGCCAGCCATGTCGCTGCCGGGGGCCCCGGAGCTCCGGCCAATGGAGACCGCAGTAATGGCAGCAACCAGCTTCGGCCATGGAGGAGGAGCTGCAGCGCTTTCTCGCTCTTGGCCAGGTGGCCTCTGCCGCGAGGGGCGGGGACGACGTCGAGCCGGGGCGGTCAAGCGGATGCTCGCTCCAAGCTCGGCATCCCGCCAACGACATCAAGGTGACAAGGCACCGTCCAGAAGACTTCCTCATCGCCTTCGAGCACCAGCACCACCGGACGCCGCCTCGAACATGGAGCGGCCCAAGGTGGGCAACATCGCTCATCCGCTTCATACCTTGGGGCATCCTCCCCTACAGCGACCTCGCCGAGCTCGCCACCACGTTCACATCTGCCTAGAAGGGATCCCGGTGCATGCCTGGAACGAGAGCATCGCGAAGAGGGCCATCGCGAGGGCCTGCGACATCGACTACATCGAAGCGCGCTCCATCCATCGCGGCGACACCCGGCGCTCTACCTCTGGGCGTGGACATACGACCCATCCGACATTCCAAAGGTAACCTGGCTTACATTGACAGGGGAAGTCGACGCTGGTGCACGAGGGAGCCGCCCCACCAAGGGGACGAAGAGGCCTCACCTTCAGGGTGCTCGTCCCATCTGACATCGTGGAGCCCTCTCCCGGATGAGCACGGCAACTCCGCCGCGAGGAGGATCGACCGGCACTACGGGCGTCGTCCACGGTGAACGCGCCCGCATGAACGCCACGTCCCCTCGCCGACGACGGGCGCCATCGACCCAGCGGCGACGACAATGACGACAAAGCGCGGCCGCCGCAGCGACAAGAGGAGCAGCTGGAGCTCCAGGATGTTTCGCAGCCTCTCCCATGCGCTGACAAGGGCAGGGAGCGGGAACGCTCCCAGTCAACCCACTGACGACGGTACGACGCTGGCTCCTCGACGCGGGGGCACCGACGTCGTGACGGCTCTCCCCAGAGCCCCCTCGCGCTCAGGGCACGGCCAATGGTGGTTGTTCGATCGTGCTGCCCCGTCCAAGTTTGTACGTACACGTATGTAAGGCAACCACCAGGGATACCATTTACCCATCCCGAGCAGCACGGGGAATCTTTTCGTGACAGTCTTTTGGCTGGCACACACCTCCTCCCTACTCTGAAAAAGCTGAGCCATTTTTGTTGTTTGCTTGCTGCTTCGTGCTGCAACGCGCGCTTACCGTATTGCCTGAAGCTTTTCACTGACGAGGCGCTCGCAGCTTCTGCAGGATACTCTGTTGTCCTGCGAAACCACCAGCAGGTGTGATTTGGACCTCGCGTGAATACGTGGAAGCTGGAGCAGTACGCCAGCTTGGCGCGTTGGGCGTGGCCTCACACATCCTCGCCGGGGGCCAATCCGACATCAGCAAGGTGACCAGGGTGCCCAAGGCTGCAAGGGCCGCCCGAACGGAAGCCTCACCGACCCCACAGCGCAAGGAACGGGGACGCAGTCTGGAGCGCAGCAGCCGACGCCGAAGTGGGCACGCGCAGCGCTCACCACCGAGGGTCATCGATCAGCAAACCGACACCGGACACGCCTTGACCTCGCGACGCAAGGTGCCTCCCCAACAGCACCTACGACAGCAACAACCGCTCCCCGAGCCCGCCGGCTGCGCCTCGATTCCAGGCTGTACAGATCACCTCTCCTCCTGACCCTTCCACGCCTTGCAGGGTTCACTACCACGGCGACAAGGAGGGCACGCAAGCAGCGACGTCGACTGTTCGGGCGGCGTCAACTCCTCTCCACGCACTGGAGCCCACGCCGCCGGCTGCACGCTTCAAGAGGGGCATGGTCTACAGGTGCAGACCCCGTGACCCCGTGACTCCTCTCCACGGGACAAATTTGATATACGTACACAAGTAGAAAGATCGAACGATCATGGTTGCCAAGGAGTTTGGAAGAGAAGTAATAAGCATGGACAAGGTGAAGAGAGACGGAGAGGCGCTCCTCGTCGCCGCCGGAGACGAGGAGGAAGATGACGTGGTGCTCCCTGGGTTCCGGTTCCACCCGACCGACGAGGAGCTCTCGTCACGTTCTACCTCCGCCGGAACGTGGCGAGGAAGCCGCTCAGCATGGAGATCATCAAGGACATGGACATCTACAAGCACTACGATCCACGGGACCTCCCTAGTAAGTGTTCCCGATAATAACTTCAATTTGTCGCACGGCCGGGGAAGATCGATGAATCACTTCTCCTTGTAGACAAAGAACGCGACGAAGCCCCCGGCAACAGTCGCGAAGGCCATGAGCCAGACAAGCACCGCCACCGTCGGTGGCATGACGGCCGACACTCTGTAGGCGATAGCGAAGGTGAGCAGCGTCGTCAAGATCCGCACAGCGATCTTGAGCCACCCTCTCGTGAACGAGCCAGCAGGTGCTCGCTCATCCTCATATGGCCTTGAGACCGGATGATGGCCATCCCAGAGTAAGGCAATGGCTATCATATCGCCTTGCGACCGGATGATGGCCATCCCAGAGCAAGGCAATGGCCATCACACCGCCTTGCGACCGGATGATGGCCATCCCAGAGTTGAAGGTGAGGAGACACTCCATGAGAGAGACGCGAATAATCACGAAGAAAAAAAAGCTGAGGGAGAGATTTGGAATGAATATTACCTGCTGTTCCCATCCGGCTGCTTCCATGGCTTTGGCCCCGCGTCTTGTTCTGGGAAAGAGACAGGAAAGCTGTGATGTGTGGGAGGCTGTTAATGGGTAATAGTCACACTCCCTCCAACACCACCCCACTTTCCGGACTAACTCAAGTCGACACCTTATACGAATTGTGCCACAAAGAGGATCTCCATGGGTCCCGCAGTGGGACCAGGATTCTCCCGGCGATTATAGACAACTTATATAGTACTATTAAAATATATAGCCGCGAGTCGGCTCGTTCTGGAAAGGAGGGCTGCGGCGTACGGTCACTGTCAGTGCATAATTTGGTGTACTCTTTCGGTTCTAAAATAAATTTATATATCCCGTTTTTTTTGTTAAAATTTCTAAATTTAACTTAAGTGTAAAAATAATATCAATATTTGTATCTCCAAATATATCTATTATAACAATATATTACATGTTTAATATAATGATATTTATTATATATATTAGTATATTTTCATCTATATTGATCAAACTTTATTTTTAAAAATTTTGTAGAAAGTGATATGTGCGTTTATTTTTTAGGGCTCTTGCATTCATGCCCCTATTTCATATCGATATTATGATTTTGTTTCTGTTTTTTTTTAACTTTGTGACTTTGCTTCTGCATTTTTAAAAACGAAGCACCCTTTGCCCCCTATTCCATCATCCTCCCTAACAGTGTTAACTTTTAAGCCAAAGGATAAATATGCCCATGTGATCTTGCCCATGTTTTTTAAGGTTATTTATGATTTACCCCTAATTTAGAATAAGACACATATATGTATTTTGAAAAATGGTTATTATATTTGGTCAAATCAGATTTAATATTGGAAAAAAGTATTCACAATTCACATGTTGGGTGTTCCAACCCCTTCTCCTCACATCCCCGCCGCTGCCACTTGCCGGAGATGGGAGGCTCCTATTAGCTGTTCCAGCCCCACATGAAACCACGGCGCCCTCCTTGCACGTTGTGGCAGAACTGCCCAATTTAACCTAACCTCAAGTGTATTTGTCACCATTTAACACTATGTATACAGGAGACCAAATTAAACTCGGTAGTCCTGTCGAGTACACCCAACATGAGAACTCAAAAATCCATGTTTTCACCAGAATATAAACAATTGAATGAAAATTACAACATTCTTAACCTTTTCATACATCACATGATTACAAAATCGAGTTATTACAAAACATATTCATGAAGGCAACAGAATAAAGGCCATTTTACAAAAGCAACAAACATGAAACAATTTTGAATTGAAGTAGAATTATAGATGTAAGAATAAAATTTCTACAATCACGCGGTGATAAAAGGAAGCCTCACCGAGCCCACGGGAGGTATCATACACATCAACATTTACCTTTGACATCAACCTTGCTACCTGCAACATGGGAAATAAAACCCTGAGTACACAATGTACTCCGCGAGGACTTAATTACCCAACTAGGTGGGTGTAGTCTTCCGACTCTCAAGGATATGCACGGGCTATTTGGCTAGTTTGTTTAGTTGTTTTTGTAGAGAAGCATTACTAACAAAGGTAATCCCTATATTCAAGTTTTAGCTGTCACATCAAGTTCATTACGTAACCATTCTAGGTAAGCGCCTAGATTATTCTCAAGCATGTGATAAGCAATCGAGCATATTTCATCATTCGACATATGCCTCATCGTCATCTCCATGTTCCGCTTGCATCAACTACTTACGACAATGATACGACAAGTGGTATCCATATCCAAGGAGGGCGGCGATTGCAATCGATGTACATTCAGTTGTCCAATCCCAAACACACGCCCATACTTCTGAAGGAGCAAGTACTAGGCAAATCAAGTTTCGATCATACGACCTATGTGTGAAAAGAACCCGACCATCCTAGGTAACCCACCCTATGAGGCCCGCCCTACCGAGCGGTTTCCCCCCCCTCATAAGTTTTACTATCGACATTCCCCGCCTCCTAACAACTCCTTGAATGGTTACTTTGTAACACTCCAATAAACTTTTTAGGGACCCCGAGTCGTAGGAAGATACTAAGGGTGTGTTTGGTTGGGCCGTGGCTTTTGGAAAAGCATTGTGGGCGTGGCTTTTAGAAAAGTAGCTTTAGCAAAGCCGATGTAGGATGGTTGGAAGCCTTGTTTTGGTTGAGCTGTTGTGGCTTTTGGAAAAATCCCTCCACTTACAAAGCGGGCCGCACGTGTCACGGACACACCAAGCTACATCTTCTTTCTCCTCCCTTGAAGGTGAGGGCTGGTAGATCTCCGTTACTGCCTCGCGGCTCGAAGGTGTGGCTGAACCGGAGCCGGGCCCGCTTGCGATGGCGTGGAACTCGCCCGGTCGACGAGGCAGACACACGCCTGTTCATCGGAGTGAAGCGTGCTCGGCTGCTCCTCCGCTGCGCCGAGCTTCTGAGAAAAGATGTGTGGCGTCGAGATGGGGCAAGAGGCCGGGATGGAGTTCGCCATCGACTCAGCGGACACGCCCGCCTCCACCGCCGCCACGCCGGTGCGGCAAGAGGCGCCGCCTCCCCAGCCCCCCCTCCGCGCCGTGAGGTCGGGAGGAACCGCCGCGCCATGAGCGCAGGCCAGAGCTCGCCCACCGTGCGGTGGCGGAGGGGCGCGCGACCGGGCTCTCCGCCTCAAAGCCCCGGGTGGAGGGGCGTGTCGCCCAGTGGCTCCACCTGGGTTTGGAGGGGCTTGTCGCCTGGGCTCGCCCGCCCGGCGGCGTCGGAGAGTCGCCACGCCGAGCTTGCCCGCCTGGGACCATAGCCGCCGCCGGGAAAGGGAAACGGAGGTATGCGGTGGCGATGCGACGAACGGAGGAAGAACGCTTCTATGAAACAAAAGAATGAACCTGATGACTATGTAATTAGTGGCGGTGGTTAATTTTTTATCACAAAAGCAAATTGAAAATAGGGTCCGGGCTGGTTTTCAATTCGAACCAGAGGACAAATGCTTAGGGCCAAAGCAGCTTTGGTTTTTGAGCTCTTTGGTTGGCTTTTGGCTATTGCAAAAGCAGAAGCAAAGTTGAAAAGCTCAAAAATCCAAAGGGTCTTTTTCAAAAAACAATCCAAATGAAAAAAATTTAGGATAAATAGTATGACATGATTTTAGATTGTTGTCCATTATAAACTCATATGAAAAAAAAAAAAACTTTAAAGGAAAAGCCCCACAATTAAGTTTAGAACAATATTATGGTCTATGGGCCATAATTGCTATAACCTTCCCAAAATATGAGGAGAAATGATGTCTTTAATGTTCCCTTAAAACCCTCTTTTAAGGAAAATGAGAAATATGACATGTCTTTGAATTGCTATTTTGTGTCATTAAAAACCTATTATGGTAAAATTTATAAAAAAAATTCTTAATACAATGCTAAAATAATAATTTTAAGAGATGGGATATGGGCTGACCACCCACGCCTCCTACTCTTTCCACCGGGCCACCTTCATGGCTAGCTGCTACGGAGTAAGTGGTAGGAATATCCTATGGTTCTGGAAAGTTGAGGACTCCCTCCCTCCATCCACAAAAAGAATGCAATTATCAGTTTTTGAGAGGTCAAACAGTTTTAATTTTAACTACATTTATATATAAAAAAGTAATTCATGATATAAAATAAGTATTAATAGATTAGTTATAGAATATATTTTTATCATAATATATTTGGAGGCATAAGTGATAATACTGTTTATTTACTTTACACTTGATCAAACTTGGTGGGCACGAATCCTACAATTATACTTTTTATAGACAGAAGGAGTATATATATTTATATATGATCCAAAGCAGGGATGAAGGCAACACCCCGTGCAGGGGTCCGGGCTTGTACCGCTGCCGCAGTCACAATTGCGGCTGATTTATATAGCATTAAAAAAATTATTGGAAACTTCCGCGAGTTTTTACTGCAAAACGCAGCTGAGTCTTTCGTTGTCCTTGTCGTGGGGCTGGCTGGGAAGGAGAGGTGTTGCCAGTTGTGGTAGGCAAGTTTGTAACTATATTTATTTATTTTTATATAATCATAATATCTAGGCGGTGTTTAGATCACCAAATTTTTGGGCCAAAATTCCTCGTAGCATGTCACATCGCATTAATCGTAAGACGTTTCGCTTGTTAGTGGTAAAATATTATCCTACCATGGCGTAACAAGGCTCAAAAGAATCGCCTCGCAATGTACATTTAAACTGTGCAATTACTTTATTTTTTTACCTACATTTAGTACTCAATACATGTGTCGGCATTTTGATGTGATGGGGAATCTTCTTTTTTTAGTAGTGGAATTTGAGAAATTTGGGGCTCAACAGGGGCCCTAGTCAAGTTCCCTCAAAAAAAAAATACTATTTAGTCAAAATGATTCCTTGATTCATCCGCAGTCACGCTGGATTTTCTCCAGTGGGTCCCAAATCCGAGGCAGGCATGGAGTAAGGGGATGTTTGGTTCATGACACAGCTCGCCTTGCCACGAGCGTGGCCGCCATGGGCTGTTGGCAGCTGTTTGGATGAACCTTGGATGAACCTGCCACGAATTGTCGTTTTGCTGCTGGTGGCCTACTGTTGTTGTCCTTTTCTTCCTGTCTTTTGTTGCTGTTGTGTGGCGAAGTGTGGCGGCCGAAACCACCGCCACAGGCTTGGCGTGGCCAGCTGCAGGTCTGAACCAAACATGCCTTAAGTGCGTGCAAAACGCGCCACCTCGATCGGCCTTGGTTGGAAGGAATTGCCCGACCAGCGTTTCACGAGGCATTGTTGTCGTTTTTCTTGAACCGAACTGCCAGAAGTAAACAACGCAGAGTCAAACAAACTGTTGGATTGAAAAGGCTTGGCTCTGAACCGTTTGCAGATTTGTCACGTACCATTCAGGTTTTGAATCGGTCAGCGCACATACCATAGTACCCCGGCCCTGGATGTCACCGGTAGCACTCCGGTGACCGTACCTGAGGAGGATGGAGCGTCAAGATGCTGGCGACCCTCAAGGAACCATGGAAGAACAGCGGCGGAGGAAGAATTGAATTTAAGTTTTTTTTTTCAGAAAATGTAACATATTAAT
>JADLZK010010960.1:0-101390 GCA_015847255.1 Hyparrhenia diplandra | reverse complement strand
AAACAATCCGCTTTAAAAGCTTCACACTCAGCGCCGACTTCGCCTACGCGGTAAAGTCGGGTTCGAGCCGCCTATTCCCTATGGGAACGTGAAAACACGCCAGAACGGCGTGAAACATTCGTCATAATAAGCCTCCGCTGGATGGGACTCTCGCGCCTCCCCGCAGCCCGGGGTTACATCGCTCGAAAGAGGCCATAGCTTCGCTAGCAGCCTTAATCGGGAAATTTGATCCCCACTTAACAACGGGCGCATCGCTTAGCGCCAAGCATTGTGAGACCACTTCCTCCGCCGACCGCTACCGTGGGATACCGATATTCCACGCCAAATCAATCCACAAATAGACATGCCGAGGGGAGATCCAACTCAACCAAAGAACGCGAACCTTCCTCACGCTCGAGCTTAGCTCGATGAAAATACTACCGCACGCAGCGAAAGCTCTAGGATAGCGAAGACTACTCGACGGACCGGAGCTCGCCCCTGTGAGGAAATCTTCCATCGCTGAACGAAGCTCCTGAGGAGCGCGATCGGCATTTCAAGAGCCGGGCCTCGCTGACGCAGCTCTTCCGCTCTCGAGCGAAGTTCCCGCCACTGACCTAAGAATCGATCGGGAGAATCCGGGACATCGATGATTGAGGCGTGCTCGACAGCCTACGCTGATCGGGCGCGCGACCTACGCATCGATCTCGCTACTCAGTAGCAAGATCATCGACGCAGACGCGGGCTATGGGATTGCCGTCACGCCAAATGACGCTAAGCACATAAGAGACAATCACTACGCGGACAAGAATGACCTCAACGACGGCCGCAGCTCCTCCCGGGCTGAAGCTCTCGCCATACATTTTCTCGCACATACGTGCGTATTTAGAGGCAGCTGGGCGGGCGACACGTACCTCGATCAGAGCATTATCTGCTGCGTTCTTGACGTGACGGCGCGCAGGGAGTACGGGCCAGGGCGCGCGTAGACGAAGCTTCATTGCTCCTCTACACCGACCGACGAAGCCCGAGCCGCTCGCCGCCCGGTATCGCACGCGTGAGTCAAAATGGAGCCGCCTCTATCCCTCCCTACGCATGACCGCACAGGCGGCTACGTGATAGGGCGGCGTCGCAAGAAGCAGCACGGACAACTCGGTGCCTCGACATGGCGGGAGACTTTTGCTTTCTACCCTCCACTTGTATTTCTTCCACTTACAGTCCTCAACCCGGTGGCACCTGCGGAGCTCCCTTGAGACTATGTAAAAGGGAGGGCTCTCGCCACCGGAAGGAACATAGCTCTCGCAATACGTAGCAATACACGCTAGATCACTGACAACTCACACGCCATGACGAGACCTGTGAGCTCACCTCCCCTCGCCTCGCTGATTCGCATGACGCAAGCAGTACTTGAGCTCGGAGAAGTGCCACACACTCGACTAGTGCTCGACAGTGCGAACCAAGTATAAAACCCTCGTGGTCATTGTTCTTGAGCTAGGCCATCGCGTAATACTATTAGCCGGGCCGGACATCAGGATCGTGTATACGCATCACTCTACACATCGCCAACGTGCCGGAATCCTCACCGAAGCTCGCCCCCTACGATGAACTTGGAATACCCACAAGCCTAGTGTTCGGATGGCCGCTCGTGGAGCTCTGAGGTCACGGAGACAACCTGTGCTAGGAGCACGGGGAGGAGCCGCTCGTATGCCCATGCCCCGAAGGCCCGTGAAGGCCTCTGGGGCTCCGGCCCTAGATGCGCTTTGAGTTGCCGGGCGATAACCAATCCACTGGTCATCTCACGCTGCGAGGCGCCGAGCCACCAGCATCCATTAGGTCCCGGGGACCGAGGTTGAATCATCTGAATACGAGGTCGGGTCCACCAGCGACCTAATCTGACGAGCTGCTAGAAAACGAAGCTCGGCCTCGCCAAGCTATCCGCTAAAGCTCCACCGAGCGCCAGCCTTTCGCCCGCCGCAAAGCCAAATTGCTTCACTCTCACTGGAGCACAAAAATGATTAATCAGAGATGACAAAGCCTCCGCTAGGACTTCCTATCCCTCGCCAAGCAAAGCTCGGCTACACTCACGGTGTGTCTCGCGACGCACTTCGCCGCGAAAAATCTGGGTCCCCACCTCGCGGGCTGATAAGGTCACATACATGCCAGTGCGTATGACAACCCTCCCCGACGCGTCGGGCGCTACTGCGACAATACGTGATATTTCGATGAAATAAGAAGACCAAATCCACCCCTAAGCAAGGCATCGAGGAAGACCGAAGCTATCGGTTTCCAAGCGGACGAACCCTCCGATCGGGCCCACGCCAAAGACGCATCCCATCCGGCTCGAAGCGAAGCTCTATTGGATCGCGAGGTCCTAGACGCGGAGCTCGAGCGCATCCTCAGAGGTGATTTTGCCTCGAACGCAGCTCCCTCCGAAGGGGACATGGCGTAGCTCAACCCTCGACAACTTTTTCCGCCTCAACGAGTGCTTCGGTATCCCCGGCCCAAAGCACGCCGGGGCTCAAGACACGCACGCGGGCGCCTACCTGCCGGGCGCCGGAACCTACGGTTGATTCCATCGAGAGAGCGAGATCCGCAGCGCACGCCAGTATGGTCCGCCGACGTCACGCCGCGCTGCAGGCGCTTAAGGGACAAACGCTCAAGACAAGAATGACTCGCCGGGCTCGATGTCAAGCTTCCCCGCTGAGCTCTTCCCCGCCACACGCTTCTCATGCCATATCTAGTACTGAGATATTTACCGACGTGGCTACCGTAGGTCTAACCGCGACAATAGAGCGTGCTCTGACGCGGCGGAGCGAGAGGGTACCGGGGCGGCGTAGACGAAGCCATTTGTCCCTTCCCGACACCCACTGTGGAGCTTTCTGAAGCTCGGCAGTACAGACGTATTTCATATCGAATACGGAGCTTACTCAACTTCTACTACGACGCATCGAAAGCAAGCTACAGTGAAGAGGCGGTAAAAAGGCTACAAGACGCGGACCGCCCTACTGGCGTGCTTCTACATCGAGAAGACATTTACTTCTCTCTTCACCCTCTCCATTTTACATTTTTCTACTCGAGTCTCCTAACTCGTGGCCTCCGTGAGCTCCCTTGAGACTATAAAAGGGAGGGCATGGCCATCGAGGACAAAGCTCTCTTTGCATACTCATACACCCACTGATTCCACGCATCAAATATGTGTAGATTCTTGGGAGCTCATCTCCTCTCTCCGGGCTATTATTCACCCATACGAGCTTTGGAGCTTCCTCGACATAGCCACACATTGGACGACTAGTGCCCATTGCCCTCAACTAGTATATAAAACCCTTGTGTCATTGCCTTTTTGAGCTTAGGCCATCGCTGCACAATATTAGCTGCCGACATCGCGGACGCTGGTATACCTAATTGCCTATTGCGCCATGTGTTGTTGAATCGCGGCGAACCCTTCTTTCTTCTTCTAATAAAGTTGATTCCATAATACCTTCTTTCTTAGGCTCAACCTACCAAGGGAGTTCTACATTTTTCCATACAAGGCTTCAAATGGAGCCATCTTGATGCTTCCTTGATAACTATTATTGTAGGAGGTACCTCACAAAAAGGTAACCATTGCTCCTTATGAACCTTTGAGGATAAACACATGCTCTAGCATATTATCTTCTAGGACTTGATTCACAATGCTTCGCCCCGTCTCCGTAGGACGAGGATGATATGCGAAATGCGAAAATAAAATGGTACCCAACTCTTCTGTAGACGCTCCCAAAAAATCGTTCATCCACCAGATCCTCTATCTGATCCAATTTTTTTAAGCACTCCATGCAAAAGGCGCATTACTTGGGCAAAGTAGATCTCTCGCATACCATGTGGTCGAGTAGGTAATACTTTTGACAGAATGAAATGAGCGTACTTAGTTAGGCGCATCCACAATTACCCATATAGAGTCAAAACCCCTTTGGAGTAATGGGTCCAACTATAAAAGTCCATGCTTTATTTCTTTTCCCACTTCCAAACCGGCAATGCATAACGCTTAATAGTCCAAATAGTTTCAAAATGAATTCGCTTTGACTCTCTGCCAACAGCTATCACATCTTGCAACATAGGCCTAATCTCTTTCTTCATCTTTGTCCACCGTAAATGTGGCTTCAAATCTTGATACATCTTGCTACTACCGTGATGAATGGATAGCTTCTAAGAATGTGCTTCGAGATAAGATTTGATTTCTAAGCTCGCCTTTAGGTACAACAAGTCGGGTCATCAAACCATATAGAATACCATTCTCATCCACCTTGAAATGCTTGCTTTTGGCCTCGTTTTTTATCTTCTTTGATGAAGAATATCTTCTATCTCTGCTTTTCTAACCTTTCAATGATAGCTACTACTCTCCAAGAAACTCTTGGATCGCGGATATGGTGTAGAACTGCTTGGGTGCATAAGATTAAAACTCATTTCAAAGCAAAGGTTGCACAAAGTTGCAACGCGTTTTCTCGCTCAAGGCATCGAATAACAAATATTTGCTTTGCTCCGATGATAATGCACTTCCAAGTTATAACTTTATCACTCTAACCATCTTCGCTGTCTCATATTCAATTCGTAGGGTAAAGATGTACTTGAGACTCTTGTGATTGTAGAGATATATATGGCATACATTTCCAAGGAGATAATGTCGCCATATCTTTAAGGCATGTACCACTCGCTAATTCTAGGTCATGTTGGGTAATTAACCTCATGTTTCTTAACTGTCGCCACATGCATAAGCAATTACCCAGCCTTTCTTGCATAAGCATCACACAACCCAAACTCGTACCCCATGCGCCAGGCCACAAAACACATCAAAAAGGTTTCTCAATGTTTGGTTGTGCAAGCACAGAGCCGGTTAAGTAATTCTCGCTTAAGTGTGAAAAGTCAAGCTTACACTTGTTCACACAAACTTTATCTTTTTCTCAGAAAGTAACCTCGCTATAAGTTTACATCTTGAAAAGTCAAGAATAAAGCTTAATGTATAATATCTAGCTAATCCAAGAAAACTCGAATCCCTCACGATGTTGGAAAGCTCTAACCATAACCTCTTGCACTTTTACTTCTGCCCACCGAAATGCCTTCTCTCGCAGATAAGATGTGCCCAAGGAAAGGTACTTTGGTTAACTGTACCACACTTGTTGAACTTGGCATACAACTTATGCTCTCAACCTAGCTAAAATACCCGCTAGTACTCCTCGTGATCTTTTCTATTCCTTCAATAAATCAAGATGTCATCGAGAACACAACTACTAACTTATCCAAACTGCATGAATACCGCGGTGCGGCTTTTTAGCAAAAGCAAAGAAAGTCTCGCAAGCGCTACGTAAAGTACCGTTGTAGCACTTCACCTAGAAGTATTCCGTATCAATTTCCACAGGAACGCGCTAAGTCTCGTTTAGCTATCAAGGGTCAAGTATAGAGGTGATCCTAGGAGCGGCGTGTCTTTCAAAGACTTAGGCTAAGTCAGGCTACTTTGTCTATTAACTGAGTATTACGCATCCTGAGTGTATTTGGTCTCGCTAAATGTATGCCGCTCTCTTGCTCTACTACGCAACCGACGCGGGAGGGAGTACGATGGGCGGCCAGGCCGCTACCTCTATCTCTACCTTACTACCGTGGATTGCGGAGCAAACGAGGTGATTCAGGCAACTTAGACACCACGCCTACGCTACTTGTCACTACTTAGCGCATCGTGGGATTCCGCTTCTATCGTGGGCCTCTCTACTGTATATTTACCATGTGGGCAACAAATCTATCCCGTAATTTTTGATAAAATAAATGATAGTATGGAATCCTAAGAATGATACCGAAAAGTAAGATTACCTAATAACTTTCCACCAAGCTTGTTAATTATAGAGGCAGCAAGGTAGGGAGGCGTAGCCGAGAGATCTCGCACTCCGGATACCGAAAAGATCATGTGGTCGCTTACTTCCTTCTTTCCCTTCTACTTTTGCACTCTTCTTTACTCCCATCGAAAGTGTCGGGTTAATTTCTAAAACCAATCTTATATGTGAGACGTGGAGTGTAATTCTAAGGAATGTGGGGAGGATGGATCACATGGTGATGGAATGTGTGATCCTTTATTGAATGATGTGAATGGTGAATTGCGTGGATGCTGAGTGAATTGGTGAGTTACAAAGGAGTGCAAGGGCTCTTTATATAGGGAAAAGCGGAGGGTAGAATGAGGGCCTCCATGTTTCTATTTCACCTCGGCATGCAACCGCTTCTTGGCGCAAATTAATTCCTCCCATGGCATGCAACCAAGTACTTTTGGCGGGAATGTCTTCTTCCACACATGCCACCTTCTTCAAGCTATGCAACCGCATATGTGAAATAAGCTTTATGGGATTCCCTTGGCGCCATCCCCAAAAGCACTGCATGCAACCGCTTTTCTCCTCCTGGACACGGGTCAAGGCAAAAGCACGGGCGTGGTTCTCCGCTGGGCTCTGTGTTATCAGCGGGCGCCAAGGTGCGGGCGCCGGCTCCTGTGTTTGGCCCGCCGCTGCGCTGGCCCGTAGGTGGGCCGGGCGGTCCATCATATGTTGCGCCCCTCGAGGGTGTTTTGGTCCCATTGGCGCTTGGTTTTGCCCGTGGCCTCTTGTCCAAAGTATACGCTCCATGTAAGCGCTTCTTCCTCTTTTGGCGTATTTTTACCGTTTCCAGTTTATGTCAAGAAAACATATTTTCTAATACAAGTGGAACTAGATTAATAGCAAAGGTTCATGTGGCAAAAGCACAAGTATATTCACTATGTTGTATAACCAAGTTGGCTGCATAAAGTGTATGATAAGGACCGCCAACAACTCCCCTGGCACACTTCTAGTCTTGGGTAATTGAATATGGAACAATCATGGATTCGCATCACCTTGCTTCCGTATAAGTGCGTGAACTTGGGTTTTCATATGATTTTGAAATGTAAATATAGCCTTGCTCCTCAATGATTCAATTTATCACTCTCAAATATTTGTGTCTCAAGTTCCTCACCGAGGCATAAGTGAGAGTTTTGCCTTTTCTTTTCTACTTCTAAAAAGCTTATATGGATCTTTTGGGTAGGAAAAGATATATATGAAGGCATACTTATTCTCAAGATATATTGCTAGGCCAAACCCCTGGATCCAAGGAGAAGGGAGATGGCATACCCTGACGTCAAGAAGTGCATGTGTGGATAAGGATATAGTGGAACCTATACTATATATATTGTACCTCTTGATGTGTGTGTGATCTCTTATGAAAAACTTTATTCTTGAGAATATGCGCTATCTTTTTTTTTGAATGAGTCAAGTGTGCTTCATCTTTTTTTTTCAAGAAACGCTTTGACCTTCATGTGTCTGGAACTTTTTTTCTATGGGACCTTCATGTGTCCCTATATTTTTTCATAGCTATGTTCTTTGAATTATGGAATTAAAAGAGATCACGCTATTCGTGGAACATGGAGTATTTATTTCTCGGATATCTTTTTGTGTCTACCTCAAAGTAGAGTAGAACTTTTTGGTATGGTGGACTTAAAGTATGTTTTAGCGTATTCCCAAAGTAGGAATAGTCATATATGTGGCGGTAATGCGATCTTGACTGGGGGCATGACAACTATCTCAACAAGGGTCAATGTAAGACTTGACACACAAGCTCAATGCAAAAGATAAGTAGCATATATATGGTGGTTTTATGCTTTTGATAAACTCAAGATGGCTCGCAGGAATTTGCATATCAATGGTGAGCATGCTATTTTGAATTTTGAATTTTGGAAAACAAATCCCAAGTTCATATAAAAGAGCAAGGTTCAAATCATCCAAATTATATCACATATCCCAATTACTTAGATAGTCATGGGGTCCCTATGATAGATTTTTCACGTGGCATGGAATGGTTAGCGCAGGAATAAAAGAGTATGCAAGTTTTTATCAAAGGATAGTATGGAGATGGAGCCTCAAAGTTTTGTTTATCTTTTTAGTGAGGAATAATATATGTTGACTAAAAAGATATTTACAGGATTTTAATGAGGTGGGAGCTCAAGGATGATTAAATCATTTTAATGATCATAACATTTTAATCTTGTTCAAAAGTGGGAAGGTAAAGGATTTTGAATTTCTAATTTTATGTAGTGTATGTAGGTTTTCCCACACTTAAGTTCTCCTTTGATAAATTATAAAAGATAGAAAACTCAAAAGGGACAAGTGTGCATCCAAAGGTTTTATCTTGCCGCATCATGTTCAAAATTAAACTTCAAACATTTCGAAGATGCAGAGCTGGTATTTTGCACAAACCAACGCTTGAAGATGAAGTCGCTATGGTAGCTCGCTCGCCTGAACTTTCTCCTGGGCCAAGTGAATTGCTCGGGACGCTTGTGCATTGTGTTGGGGAGATCTCGTGCTTGCTCATTGTGTTTGAGAGATTCCCCCATTACTTGGTCTTCGTACCCGGTTTTTATTTGAAAGCTTTTGAAAAACAAAACAAAAGAAAGGAAAAACATTACGGCTCCATTTCCAAGATGAATACCGCGGGTTTTGCCAAGCGCATTATTTGCCATTTTCTATTTTTATTTTGTTTTGTTTACCACAACACCACTCAAGCAAGGCCTCGCTATAAAGTTGTATGTGCCAGAATATAGTTTTGATCTATCTCCTTCCATCATATCACTTTCATTGATCATGACAACAAAGCTCTAAGTTCATTAATCAAGCTCCAACACTATGTTGCAAATTTGATTAAAGAAGGCTATTTTAACCTAAGCACCATGCTTAATTTGAAATGCCTGCGATTGTGGCCCTAAGTAAAAGTATTACGTGAATACATCCAAAACCGTGAAAGTATATGACATGTAAAACGTTAAGCATGATTTTTATATACTTATGGAGACAAAAGAACTTAGTAAAATGAGTTGGTGAACATTTATTTTCTTTGCATACCGGATGTACTTACCGACAACATTAACGGATGAAATGTCGGGTTGTTGCCATGGTTTGCATGATGTCCATGTTCAAGCGCTTCGAAGGCGCCAGCCACACACGCATTTATGTAATTTCGCCATGGGCTCTTGATGGTAATGCCAGCGGGCTGAGAGTACAGCCCTTCTTGCTTGTTGAAGCGTATGGAAGGGTGGAGCTAGGTGGCACATTTGTAATGGACCTTGATCTGCAGATGCCAACCTCTCCTCTCCTCTTCTACATTTTTTTTCTATATATTTTTTTTCTCTCTTTTGACAACTCGCTTTTTATATATATATATATATAATTTTTCTTTTTTCACCTCTCTCTCTCTTTTATTCTTTTCTTTCTTCTCCCTCTCAGCCAGCGCAGTGGCTACAATCATCTTTTAGTCATCATCATGTATGGACGACTTTGCGGATGGAATTTCCGAGACGTCGCACCATCTTTCTTACACTTGACTTTTGCAGTAAAGTCAAGTGTGTGCAAGGTCCCGCCTCCTCTTTGAGCATGTTCCATTACTCTCATGAGCATCAAAGCTTCTTGTTGATGTGGCCCCCATGTTCTCAAGCACGCGGTAGCCTCTTTTGATCTTCTTAACTGACTTCCACCTAAAATGGTCACGCCACAAGAGACCCGGAAGGTGGCATACTAACCCCGGCTGCAACAAGCTCTTTTGCTTTTTATTAACCGTAGAGAAAATGCCTGAAAATATTAAGAGAGATAAAATATATGTAACGCATGTGATGGTCCGTGGTATCTCCGCTACAGTTGCTTTGATTATGGTCATAAGCTTGACCGCGGAAATTCCTTCTTGTAGTTATCGAGGCGGTGAAGTTCTGTGCCTTCTCCAAAGAAGATATACGCTACGCCTTTAAGTCGCTAAAGGCGCTAGAGCTTAATCGCGGCTACTAAGGCAAGATCACTGCACATTCTACACAAACATCCTCTTAGAGAATCTGCAAACCAGGGATCAAGAGGAAGTTGCAGGATCCTAGTAGGTTAGCATCGCGGTCACAAGTGAGGCAAAGCCGCTAGAGATCCAAAAGAAGTGAGCATGAAACATGAGGAATCTTAAAGGAGATTTTTCATGCTCAATCGTGGTTTCTCACTCTTGGCCCTCTAGAGTTGGTAGGCTCTCGGTGCATGTCCATGGCACATGAGTTCTTATCCTCCGCGATGTGTCGTGAAGAACTTAACATTGAATCTCCTCGTACTTTGTCAAGAACAACGCTTTTCTTGGCCGTGAGGGACATGTCTTGCGTCCCAGCTTGTAGGGTGATAGGCAGTTTCAGGCTTCACTAAGATGCGTTAGAGCAACTTAGGTGAATCTAATGGAGTTATGAACTCAGCCTCCTCGTAAATGTGCTCTGGTAAGCGAAAGATGCCGCCTCTAGACTTTCTGATATGGGTTTGGAATGCACACGCCACCTCTCCCAATTTTTCACCAAGGCTCCTATGTGGGTATTTCTATGAACAAGGCCTTTGAGTCGGGTGCAGCCTATCAAAAGTCTGAAGCCGAGGATGGGAAAGATATAGGGATCTAAGAACACCACGCTTTTGTTCACTTAATGGCATCGCTCCTCGCTGGGATCCCACACAACACTCAAAAGATAAGTCCCCGATGCATATCTTTTAGTTCCCTTTAACAAACAAGTAATGATGTTGAAGGTGAGAAAGAATCGAAATAAGCCTGTAAGAACGCTTCACCTCCAAATGACCACGTTTGATGGTATACAGCCTGTAAAACTTAATTTGTTGTGCTCTCAGCCAAAAAGAGGTTCGAGGTATTGCCATAATTCTCTAATTCAATCGAAACTTCGAAGCGATGAAATTTTCTTCTGCGTACGCGTAGTGTTAACACCAAAATTCTGGTAGAGCCCGACGACCGATGGGCCTACGCATCGCAGCCAAGCCCGAGCGAGTCATTCTGGCAGCGTGAGCAAACGTGCGCAATGCCGTAGCGATTCGAAGCCGCTGTTATTCAAGCTAAGGAGCCTAAGTCCGGTGGAAGGAGCCGAGCAAGAGATGGTTCGGAAAAGCGTGGAGCGCCGCGAAGAATAAGACCCAAGGATGAGGGTCTCGCGATCACGCATGCTGTACCTCCATCACTCGCAAAGCACTCTGGAGGACAAATGTGTATCTTTAGCTAGATATTTTCGCTTGTTATTATTCACACCAGTTAGGACTCGCCAACGCCTGTGCTATAAATATAAGACCCCCAAAGAACAGCAAACGGGCTACCAAATCAAAATATGCAACAAACCCGCTCGCTCCGCCTTTGCCTCCGCCAATTTTCTCTCGAGTCCGCCGTGGTCGCCGCATCTATCTGGCGAGAGGATCTCATCGTAATCTCGCCGACCCTCCTGCAAGTACGCTAAGTAACCTGCACCATGTCTCAGTATCGTCAGCGGATTTCTAGATGCTATTGCAAGAAGCCTTAGTTCTCACGCTTTTAGTATCGCCAGCGGATTTTAAGCTATCGTGGGCAAGAGGGCTCTTTTGTCGTCACGAGCCATCCGGTAAGGCTCTCCGCGAGAGCTAGTTAGCTATCTGCCGCATGATTTGGCAAGATCTTTCACGAATCTCATTAAGCTACCGATGCCGTTTCGCACGCTTTCACCCCTATTTATTCAATTATGTTTGCACAATACATCTTTTTGCCCAATTTAGTATCATGGAGAAGTCTCGGCTTTATCTGCATCACCAAGTAGATCTAGCTGCTTTCTAGTACTTTCATTGTTCATCTTGCCCGCCGCTAGATCTATCCGGCTTATCGTGAGCTGCTAGATAGATCAATCTAAGTTAAGCTACATGTTGTGGGTTCGTATATATGCTTAGATCTTGACAGATCAAGTGTCATCCGTGGATACAGCATCTGGGTTACTCTAGAGCTAGTCAACCTGCGGACTAGAGATCAGCTTTAATTCGACAGTGTTTTACGAGGGTAGTTCCTTCTTCATGGGACCTCGATCTCCGGGCAAAGCTTGCCGTAACACGTTATGCTTTCAATGCGTCGCGAATATCTATAGTGACGATACGGCGACGTATATTCTTTTGGCTTATCATGTTGTCACTGATCTCGATCTATGCAGCTGTGAGCTACGCCAGCAAGCACATCATAATGATCTTAATTTTATTTGTTCATAGGCTATGTGCCTGCAGATCATTCTGCAGCCTGCATAGTACATCGTATCTTCATATATGCTACCGACGTATCTCGTATGGCATCCAACGGCTGGCAGCTTCTCACAGCTATATGTCTACATCCGCATCTTTAGAGCCATACATGCGCATCGAACTCTTGCCCTCACTGTGCATGTTCCAGTATCTCACGCTTAATTCCTGCTCACTCAATCGTGTCAAATTGATCACCTTCTGGCCCAAGCACACCTCGTGCAGTAGGTGCCAAATATTCCGCTGCCGAAGTGTGCGCAATGTGAGCAGGATTTTTGTGCCTACCGCGTTCTTTACGCATTACGAGAAATCCGCCAGTTTACCTTAAATACCGCTTGTAGCACTTCAACGCAGCGTGGTATCGTATTTACACTGGGCGACTGGCCGCTACAAAGAAGCTTTTCTCGTCTCAGGTTAACCTATGCAAGGGTTTGTTTCAAGAGTATGCAGGTATCTATAGGCTAAGTTTTCTCTGTGCAAAGGATTTCAAAAGTCTCTGCTGGGTTCACTTTACGCACCGCCAACGCCAACGGGAAGCTTCCGCAATTAGCTCTACGCCGCAAATTAACGTGGGGATTTAAAGGGGACCTGACAAGGCTTAATGAAACCTGCTAGATGAACGTCCAAACACCACGCTGTGCACTATTGGTCACGCTCTGATGTTGGCCAAGGTCTCCCTGGCCAAAGAGTTCCTTCACCAAGAACTAACGCCTTAACGACAATCTACCAACTCGTAAAGTCTACAACAGCCAAGAAATATACTGCTGAAATCTTTTAAGTAGTCAAGAGATAATCACAAGACTTTACCAAAGTGTAAGTAGTTTGCAGAGGTGGTTAAAGCTTCTGGCATGCGGAACTCTTGGTCTCACGGGCATGTTCCGCATCTCACGCGTTACCTCCTTGTCAATTACCGAGGTCAAATTGATCGCACGCCTTCGATTCAAGACACTCAAAGTGCAGTAAAGCCCGGCTATTCCCGCTTTTGTCGGTGTGTGCGACACGAGGGGTAAGTTTTTGTGCCTACCTGTTGGTGTTTCTTACGCACCGAGAAAATCCCAAGCGCACCGGAAATACCGTTGTAGCACTTCACCCGATGGTAGCGGGGGTATCATATTTTACACAAGGGCGGTCGCCGCAGCCAGGCTTTTTACGGTGCGGTCAACCTAAGGCAAGGGTTTGTTTTCCAAGAGTAGCGAGGTATCTATAGGCTAAGTTTTTCGTGGCGGATTTCTAAAGTCACATTTGTCTACTTACTTACGGCACCTACCAACGCTCAACTGGGAAGCTTCCGGCAATTAGCTCTACGCCGCGGCCGAACGTGGGGGATTTAAAGGGACGGACAAGGCTTGTCACGACCAAGCCGCCTACCCTCAACCGCGGGATGCGCCGCAAAAAGGTAGATGAACGCTAGTCCAAACACCACGCTTGCACTATTGGTCACGCGATTCTTGATGTTGGCCAAGGTTCCCCGGTCAAAGAGTTCCTTCACCAAGAACTAGCGCTCTTAACGAGACAATCTACCAATCCCGCAAGTCTACAACAGCTAAGAAATATACGAAGGAAATTAAGTAGTCGCAGAAGATAATCACAAGACTCCTTACCAAAGTGTAAGTAGCTTGCGGTACAAGCCGGGCGGTACCGACAAGTCCCAAGACTCCGCCCCTCCTAGGAACCGCGGAACACGGGGGGCTTAACCGACAACTCCCGTAGAAAGAACAAAGCTTCTTTCTAGCTTTTCCCTCTCTCACTCTCTAGAATTTAGAAGAAGATATAGAAGAAGTAGAAGAAGAAGAACTAATTCTACTCTCTTGCACAAGTGGACTTGGTTTCTCCTTGGAATTGTTATGTAGAGAGGTGAAGGAGGGAGCTATTTATACACAAGGGGAGGGACCTAAGTGCTAAAAAACACCAAAACCGACCTAGGAAAACCTTCCAAATCTGCCAAAACCGACCATCCAACGTCGGTAGTGTCCGCTTTTGGAAGGTAACAAACCGCCTCCCCGAAAATTCGCCCGCCTCGGCCGGGGGTGCGGCCGCACTGCAGTGGTGCGCGCGCACCTCGGCTGGGGCCCGCCCTCCCTCGGCTTTTTCAGTGGGCCTCCTTGCCGTGAAAAAGTTGTGTGGTGGTCTTGGCCCGCCTGGTTTCGACGTTTTGTCCCGATTCTTGTTTGGGCTTGCCATTTGCTTCTTTGGGCCTTTTTCTATTTATTGGTTTTATTTCTTTTTCTTTGTATTTTTTGGCCCAAAGTGGTTACTCTTGAGTTGGCACCGCAAGTCCAAATAAACACCAAACTTGGGAATATGTTCGTTGAAATCCCTATTTCTAGGTTGTTTTGGTGTTGTGTTGACGGTGTTTAAATTGCAGTTGGTTACCGCTCAACAAACTCCCCACACTTAGCCCTTTACTCGCCCTCGAAAGTGAAGGCACGAGGGACTAAAGTGGTTCAATCTCCAAGATGTAAGCTTGCATACGGTTATTCCGGGTCTTACCGCCTTGTGAGCATTCATGGTGGCTACCAAGCTATCCTAGAATAATTGAGCAATGGAATAGCATGAACTTCTATCTTCTTGCTACTACTCATGCGCAAAGACTTGGTAAGTTTTTGAATTTTTTTTTTTGAAAGAAATAGCATTGCTCTTTATGGTATTGACTCTCACAAAAATCACTCTTGTTCGAATTTTCCTCTCAAAGCACTCTTGTTTGATTCACTCTCACTCATCCTATTTTGCGAGGGTTTTGTGGATCTTTGAATGGAGTGATGCATACGTACCTCTGCATGTTTTGTCGGGTCAAGCTCTAGATCGTTGGAAAGAGGTGCCATGCCCTTAGATCGAAACATGCAAAAGTGTGTGGAAAATATTGATGATATATTTTTCTTTGTGGTTACTCCTTGACTCATGATCCTCTTTCCTTCTTTTTGTATGCTTCTAGAGAGATCTGAGGCTACTTTTCTTTCTGTCTTTCTCTCTTTTTTTTTTTTTTGGAGATGTGGGCTCTACTAGCCCTCGGACACGTGTCCATTTTTCATCTCTTTTTTTTTTTTTTTTTGTATCTTTCTCTCTGCATTTTTTTGATAACGAGGAGATGATCATGGTATAATAAATGGAGTATTTATTTGGTGGATGGTAAAGATGCATGTTGTGCGCAATTCTCATTGTGAGAATTGGCATGTATATGTGGGTGTACGTGTTTTCCGATCTTGGGGGTATGAGCCTCTCTCAACGCGCGGATCAACGGAGCCCGACAAAACTCAATGCGTAAGGAAGTAGCTATAGTGGATATTCATGACATTTTTCGGGCTTTGGTAGGATTTGGCTAAGTCAAACCATGAGCATGCTTTATTTTAAATTTTCAAGATAAAACCAAGTCTTATTGCAAAAAGAGAGCAAGCGTCAAGTTATTCTACCATATCACAAAGATCAATTATTTAGATAAGCATGGGGTCCCTGATGGATAGTTGCTCAACAAAGTATGGTTTTGGCGAGGAATAAAATGTATGCATGCCATGTATCAATTGGTAGATATAGAGATGGAGTTTTGTTAACTTGGTTCAGGTTTTAGCACTTAAGAAAAGTCACAAGTCAAAATTTAATTTTAATAAATCACGCACCTTTGACTTGTGAGCCTCCCCACATTTGTTTTTGTACCTATTTTTAATTTTCTTTTGCACAAGGACAAAAACAAGTGGAGATATACACAAAAATATAATAACAAAACTTTATTGAATTTATAAATAATTCAAAAACAGCGCACACTTTGAAGGAATTACAAAATGATTGGAAGGGAAATACTGAAAATTAAAACTAGTGCGCGCCTAATTATTGATAGAGAGGTAGAGCACTTAAGCGGGCTTCGTAGGGCGTTTTTTCTGCGTTAGCGGCTCTTGCGACCCTAGCCGACTTAGTTTTGAAACCTGAAAAGAAAAGAGTCTAGTTCTTTCCTAATGTCCGCATTCTCTAAGTCTCGCCCCTTCTACCTCTGCGGTTAAGGTCTTCACTAGCTTTGTTTAGAGAATTGACTCTAGCGTTTAAGGTTGCTAGTGAAGGGACCTTAGGAACCGTACTACACCCAAATGTGTTTAGCGATGGAGTACCCTCGGAACGGCTCTCGAAAAACATTGGGAGCCTTCCTAGGTGCAGCACGGGGTACCCTCATAGGGCCCTCGCTACTCGGCGACTTTCAACAACATTCGGGGCCTTTCTAGGATTCACCCGAGGGATCTGAAGTGGAGCACTTGGAGAGGTCATTTGGAGTAGGAGTTGGCTTCTTCATAAGCCCCTTCCCACGCCTCCCGTGGGCATGTCGACACCGACAACGGTTACGGGTAGCCTGTAGTCGGAGGTATGGAAGGAGGACATCTTTGTCGGCGTGGTATGGGCGCCCGGTGCGTCGGGCTCCTTCCTCTTGACGCCCGGGGATGCCCACCGTAGGGCGAGGTGGGCGCCCAGGATACGCTATGCGTGTCACGGATCTGCCCGTGGGCACGTAGTCGTTCCCTCCACTAGATGAGTAGCGTGGGGAGGGGAGCACGGCAAGAGGGGCGATAGAGGATGGTTCAACCTCGTCACTAGGGGAAGATCAAGTCATCCTCATTGAGGGAGCAAAGTGAGCGGCGAGAATTGTAGAGAGAAATAGCATGGCTCGCCATTGCAGTGTTCTTGACTTTGAAGAAGAAGTATTGAGGAGAGAAGAAGAGCAAGAAGGAGTGGTGTGAAGAATAGAGAGGAGGAGGGTGGATTTTATAGGACAAATTCTCCTCTACGGTTTGCAGCGTGTCGAAATCAAGGAGCAAACTTTACTACTATGGGTTGTGAGAAAGGAGAAGGAGATGGGTGAAATCCCTGCACCAGCCCGGGAGCCAGCCGAGGTGCGGGCGCACCGGGTGGTGCTTGTAGCACCACCCAGTGTCCCCCGGTCGAGTTTTCGCCACATCCGTTTCCCTTTTCTCGAAAAGTTTTGAATCGGTGTTTGCCGCTACGAGAAACGTTTCCTTTCTTGCTGATCTCTAATTGATCCTCAAATTCAAATTTTGAAAATAGATTATGCTTTTAATTAATTTAGAAGGTAAATATCCTTTGTGCAAAGAATTGACCAAAGATGCTTTTAGTGAGGGCAAAGAAGTAAAAGAAAATAAAGAACTTAAAAAGTTAGCAAAATAAATAGATAACTTTTTTACATTTTATTATTATCTTATATATAATTTTTTTTAGTTGTAACAATTTTAATTGTAAATATATTTTTTTATATGCTGATCAACATAAATTAATTCTCAAAGCATAAATCTATTCTATCGAGCTCTTGGTTGTGATCGATATCGGCTCAAAGAAAAGCTTAAGGCGTTGACCGCTTACCTTTTTGTATCTCACCGCGTCATCTTGATTGTGATTGCGCCATGCGGCGATGTGTTGATGACGGTGTTCGGTCCTTTCCATTTGCTCCTCGGCTTCCCTTCGCGAATAGCTTCACCCCGGAGTTGAATAGGAGTACTTTGTCACCCGTGGTGAATTCTTTGATCTTGATGCGCTAATCATGCCATCTTTTGTGCGCTCTTTGTAGAGCTTCGCGACCGTGGTACGCCTTTTCTCGCCATTCTTCTAGTTCGAGATTTGTCTCGGCGGTTCTTCCCAGCCGAAGTCGACGTCCATATTCCATTTCTTGATGGCCCAATGAGCTCGACGCTCCAAATCAACCGGTAAATGGCGTGTTTTGCCATAGACCACCGATAAGGTGACATGCCGATGGGGGCTTTGTAAGTTGTCCGATATGCCCGAAGAGCATCGGGTAGCTTATTTTTCCAGCCTTTCCCCATCTCGTTGACCGCCTTTACTCGGGATGTTCTTGATTTGTTTATTTGAGGTTTTAGGCTTGCCCGCCGGTTTGGCGGATGATAAGGGGTAGCAATATTGTCTTTGAGTGCCAAGCTCCTTCAAGAACGTCTTGAATGATTCGTCCCTTGAAATGCGATCCTCCGTCACCGATCACCATGCGTGGCGCCCAAAGCGGGGAAAGATGATTTCATGGAACATCTTGCGTGCATGCTTGCCATCGCCGGCTACGCATGGTAGTGCCTCTACCCACTTCGACACGTAGTCTACCGCCACCGGGATATACTTCGCAATCATGGGACTTACGGAATGGCCCCATGTAGTCAATGCCCCACACATCAAATATTTCTATTTGAAGGTTGTAATGCGGGGGCATTGCATCACGAAGCCGTGATGTTCCCGGTCTTCGCGCTTGTAGCATCTTCGATGAACTCTTTCGTGTCGTCGTACATCGTCGGCGGGAAGAACCCGCGACCGCCAAATTTTGGCTTGTGTGCGGAATACTCCCGGAGATGTTCGGCATAGGGAGATGCATGACATTTTTCAATGATCTCGCATTCCTTCCTCCCTTGGTGCGCATCTTCTCGGAAAGCCGTCCGCACACACGCGTACGATATGGGTCATCCCATAGGTGCCGTCCGCTCTCCATTTGGAGTTTCCGCTTGTTCTCCCGGGTGGTACATAACCCGCAACCATGTAATTCACAATGTTTGCGTACCATGGGTTGAAATGCGACACCTTGAGTAGCATGTCGTCCGCGGTAGTCGTTGATTGGTAGTTCCTACATGTTAGTTACCGCATACGCGACAAATGATCCGCAACTATATTTTCTACTCCTTTTTATCTTTTATTTCGATGTCAAATTCTTGGAGCGAGAAGAATCCAAAAGCATCAAGCGAGGTTTCGCATCCTTTTTGCTAAGAAGATACTTAAGGGCGGCATGGTGCGTGTAGACGATTATTTTTGCGCCCACTAAGTAGGATCAAAACTTCTCGATAGCAAAGACTACTTGCCGGGGAGTTCTTTCTCATTGTAGCGTAATTAAAATTGGGCTCTGTCGGAGTTTTGCTAGCATATGCGATGGCATGCTTTGCTTTTTGTCCTTGGTTTGGCCTAAGATCGCACCAACGGCATAGTTGCTAGCATCGCACATGATTTCAAATGGCAACGACCAATCCGGGGTTGGATGATCGGGCGAGATGAGTGCTTTCTTCGGGGTTTGAAAGCATGCAAGCACTCATCTGTGAAGTCAAAGGGTATGTCCTTGGCTAGCGAGGGGCCGTAAGGGGTCCGGCTATTTGTAAAAATCTTTTATAAATCTTCTATAAAACCTGCGTGACCTAGGAAGCTACGGATCCCTTTGACATTCACCGGGGTGGTAGTTTTTCAATAACGCCTATTTTGGCTTTGTCTACCTCTATCCCCTCTCGGACACGAGGTGCCCAAGAACAATGCCTTCTCGGACCATAAAATGGCACTTTTCCCAATTCGATTACCAGGTCCTTTTCTTGGCATCGTTGCAAGACCCGGTCTAGGTTCTTCAAACAACTTTCGAAAGTCTTACCATAGACGGAGAAGTCGCCCATGAAGACCTCCATGATTTCTTCGATCATGTGCGAGAAGATAGACATCATGCAATCGAAAAAGAAGCGGTGCATTACACAACCCAAATGACATTCTACGGTAGGCATAGGTTCCGTATGGGCATGTGAATGTGGTCTTGGTCTAGTCATCGGGGTGGATCGCGATCTGGTGGTAGCCAGAATACCCGTCAAGGAAACAGAAGAAAGAATGTTTTGCTAACCGCTCCAACATTTCATCAATAAAGGGCAATGGGAAGTGATCTTTCCTTGTTGCCTTGTTAAGTTTTCTATAATCAATACACATTCTCCACCCTCGTGACTTGTCTTTGTGGAATGAGTTCGTTTTTAAGCGTTCTCAACGACCGTCATTCCTCCCTTTTTAGGGACCACTTGGGTGGGCTAACCCAATCACTTTGTGGTACGGGGTAGATAATCCCGGCGTGAAGAAGTTTGAGAACTTCCTTCTTCATGACTTCACGCATCGCATTATTGAGCCTACGCTGGGGTTCGCATGATGGGGTACTGGCAGGGTCAATAGGAATGCGATGTGTGCATAGTGTTGGACTTACCCCTTTCAGATCTTGAAGGGAATACCCAAAGACCGATCTGTGTTTCTCTAAGATGGCTATTAGCTGGGTGGTTTCCTGGTCACTAAGCTTATCGCTTATGATGACAGGGGCTTGTGAATCGCCGTTTAGGAAGACATAGCGTAGGCCCGGGGGTAGGGGTTTAAGCTCAACCGGAGGCCGAGTTAGCTCTTCCTCTTTGGGAAGTTCTATGAGTTCCCTGAATCGCCTCTTCTTCAATGAAGAATTGGGCGTCTTTTTCTAGGTCCATTTTACGGGTTCTCATATAGCATAACTCCCATGACCTCCTCGGGCGTGTCGTACTCAAGGAAGGGTTACATTACCGAGTTTTTGGCTCGAGTAACTGGAATAGAAAACTTTTCTTCGCGAGTTTGACATCTAAATCCCCGATGTTGATAGATCAAGAATCTTCTCCAAGGGATGCCCGATCCCGATGTTGAAGTCTTGGATATCAAAAATATGAAAATCCAAAGACAACTTGACATTCCCCGTATAGGAAGATTTGTTCATGTATAACCTCACGGCTTTCAAGGGTGGTACGTGGTGCTATGCGCAAGGTCCGTGTTGTGGGGGTCCTAATAGCTTCCTCGTCACAGGCTTGTGCGAAGGTTTTGGACATTATGTTTATCCCCACGCCACGAGGGTTATACATGACTTCCACCAAGTTTCCACGATATTCGCAATGGATTGGTGTAGAGGGCCACTTATTCGAATTTCTTCGAAAGAAGGTCCTTCCTCTCGCAACCATTCCGTGCTCATTATAATAGGTAGCTCCTTAATAGACTCACGGAGAAAGAATTTATCCAGGGGTTGTTCGTGGCTAGCCGGGGCAGTGGTTTCTTCCATTGTTCGTACTTGAGGGTGTCACCGAATTGATCGGTGAAGTCATCCTCGAAGAACGGGGAGATCCGTGCATGCGGTCTCCTTGTGTTCAGTTCGGGCAAGGGTCTCTCTATAGGTTTAACAGGTTTGGCTTTAGCCGAAGAGACTCCCTCTGGTTTCTGCTTGGGTTCTACTCGGATGGGTTCTAGCGGAGGAGTATTCTCAAGAATACGGTTTAGGAGAGCTTCTCCTTCCGTGTGGTTTTATGTGCGAACGACCCTCCGGCGGCTAAATCAAGCGGCGGCCGGGCCTGCCTGTCCTAACCCAGCCGAAATGCTTTGTAAAAAGCACGTGGTTTGGTATGGGCAGTGCGGGCCGGATCGTGTAAGCTTGGTAAACCGGTCCCGTGCTGCACCCAAGGTTTCACCCTCTATTTGTTGGAAGTTGAGTATCTCTTGTCGCGGGGGCCACGATTACGGATATAGGGTAGAACGCTACACGAAATCTGTTTCGCTTGATTCTTCCCATTCTCCGCTTACCAACCCTACGTTATGGGCGTACCATTGAGTCGCCCTCTCGGTGAGAGAGAACGGAAACAACTTCCACCACAACGTGTCGTGTGTCATGCACGCAATTGTCGCAGCGACCACGAGAGCCGCTCAAACTCCCTTAAGTGATGGTAGGGGTTTTCATATTCCGAACCTGAAAAGGCTCGGGCTGAACCATGGCTATAAAGCCGGGCGGAGCTTATACTCGAAGCCGATTGGCTTCGCGGATGGGCGTGGTTCAACGAGCTCGCCCTTAGGAGCGGACGGGATTTGTAGGGTAGGTTGCTCCATGAGTAACGGGACTCTTTTTGGTATTTTTGTTTAAAAGGATACTACCGGTCACCTGAGTCAACTAGGCTCGAAATATAACTACGACAACCGTCCCCGCAACGGCGCCGCCGAAATGTTTGTTGGTGTTTCTTACGCACCACGAGAGAAATCCTCAAGCGCACGGAAATACCGTTGTAGCACTTCACCCCGGTAAGCGAGGGGTATCGTATTTTACACAAGGATGGTCGCTACAGCCTGAGCTTTTCGGTGCAGTGTCAACCTAAGGCAAGGTTTTGTTTTCTAAGAGTAGCGAGGTATCTATAGGCTAAGTTTTCGAGCGGTGATTTCTAAAGTCTCATTGTCTACTTACGGCGGGCGGCCAACGCCCAACCGGGAAGCTTCCTAGGCAATTAGCTCTACGCCGCGGCCCGAACGTGGGGGGGATCAAGGGACGGACAAGGCTTGTCACGACCAAGCCGCCTACCCCTCAACCGTGGGATGCGCCGCAAAAGGTAGGTGAACGCTAGTCCAAACACCACGTTTGCACTATTGGTCACGTTCTTGATGTTGGCCAAGGTTCCCCGGTCAAAGAGTTCCTTCACCAAGAACTAACGCTCTTAACGAGACAATCTACCAATCCCGCTGCAAGTCTACAACAGCTAAGAAATATACACGAAGGAAATTAAGTAGCTGCAAGATAATCACAAGACTCCTTACCAAAGTGTAAGTAGCTTGCGAGGTACAAGCGGGGCGGAGATGCCGACAAGTCCCAAGACTCCGTCCTCCTAGGAACCGCGGAACACCGAGGGGCGAACCGACAACTCCGGGTAGAAAGAACAAAAGCTTCTTTCTAGCTTTTCCCCTCTCTCACTCTCTAGAATTTAGAAGAAGATATAGAAGAAGTAGAAGAAGAAGAACTAATTCTACTCTCTTGCACAAATGGACTTTGGTTTCTCCTTGGAATTGTTATGTAGAGAGGTGAAGGAGGGAGCTATTTATACACAAGGGGAGGGACCTAAGTGCTAAAAACACCAAAACCGACCTAGGAAAACCTTCCAAATCTGCCAAACCGACCATCCAATGTCGGTAGTGTCCGTTTTGGAAGGTAACAAACCGCCTCCCCCGGCCGGGCCCGAACCGCCTCGGCCGAGGTGCGGCCGCACCAGGTGGTGGCGCGCCCCCTTTGGGGCCCGCAGCTCTCGGCTCGGCGGCGCAACCTCCTTCTTTGTGAAAAGTTGTGTGGTGGTCTTGGCCCTACTGGTTTCGACGTTTTGTCCCGATTCTTGTTTGGGCTTGCCATTTGCTTCTTTGGGCCTTTTTTTATTTATTGGTTTTATTTCTTTTTCTTTGTATTTTTGGCCCAAAGTGGTTACTCTTGAGTTGGCACCGCAAGTCCAAATAAACACCAAAACTTTGGAATATGTTAGTTGAAATCCCTATTTCTAGGTTGTTTTGGTGTTGTGTTGACGGTGTTTAAATTGCGGTTGGTTTCTTGTCAACACCTACACACTTTTTTGGCACGCCTGGGGGACCACTCAAGATCAAAACACGATGCCCGACAACGTCGACAAGGATAAAGTCATCCAGGCTCGGATGAATGACACGCCAACCGATCAAGAGGCCATAGTGAGAGATATGTGCGCAGCCCTTGGCGCAAAAGTGCATGTCATGCTTCTCCAAACACAAGAGCGGCACAATCATCCAAAAGACGGATCTTCCAAAGATAGTGATGCCCTGATAAGGAATATGCTCAAACAGTTCACGACACGAGAAGAGGGGCGAGGAAAGGAAGATGAAGAACCAAGTCCTGAAGAAATCCGTCGGATGGAGGAGATTGTTGCGTACCGCCGTTGGGAGAGCAATGACTAATCACAACACGGCGTTCTTCAACACTTTTCGCGATATCATGAAGGCTAGCTTTGGACCCGAGTTTGATCAACACTTTGAGGCTCGGCTTGTGAGCTTCGGGGCCAAGATACATCCATACGCCTAAGCCACCACCAAAGAAAGGAGCTACAAATCAAGAATGCAGGGGAGAGAACAAGACACCGGAAAAACCGAGAGGGATCCGGAGCCGGGACTCATGGAGAAGCGGCGTTCGGTGCACACCCGAATCCTCCGAAGATACAACACATACTCAATAGCTCCAATGGCCGGTGGGTTGCGGAAATCCCTTTGGCCCCGGTTACCTGAGTTCGTTGACTACTCCACAATTCATGCTATGCCAAATCCACGGGTATAAGCCACCGGGCGGTCAGACAATTTCATAGACCACGGAATTCAAATATGGATATACTCCTAGCGAGGATGGCCGATATGATGCAACACCAATTTGGGATCAAGCCCAAGAATCGGCCCTATGTGTATCAATCACCCTATCCCCGATTGGTACAACAACAGTGGCGCTTCCTTCAAGATCGAAGCCTCAACCGACTTGACCAAGTTCTGCGGACAAGATGACACCTCTACTACTGAACACATCGGGCCGGTATTTGATTCGGGTGGGAGAGCTTGCCAATGATGAAGCAAGGAGGATTCGCTTCTTCCCATCATCCCTTACGGGGCCGGCTTTTACATGGTTTGCCACGTTGTTTACAATTCTATTGAACATGGTGCGAAATGGAAGACAAATTCCATTCATACTTCTCAAATGGTTCCAATGAAAAAAGAGCTCGTTGACTTGATGGGGTTGACACGAGTATAATGAGACACCACAAGAGTTCTTACGCGAGGTTCGGGGAGACAAAGAACTCCTGCTACTCTTTGAGCGTGCGGACCATCGATTCTTGCCGGCGTAGCCATTCGGGGTATGCATCCGACCATCGAGGAAAAGCTAGCCGGCATGGAATTTGATGACCTAGGACAACTCTCAAGGCGCACATCACTCATGGCCAATCGGTTCGAGCATCAAGAAGGACATCCGTTTTTGAAAAGGGGGCAACGTGTCTTATCGGACATACAACCACTTCTGGAAGAGGGTGAAGACGAAGATGATAGCCGGGGAGGACATAGTAGGCTGCCCGAATTTGCTTGGGGCAAGGAGCCCATCCCGGGTTAACCAACTGGGATGAAGACACTCAAGGGGGCATATGACTCGACGTCTCCAAGTCGGAAAAGCTCTTTGAGTTCTTAGTCAAGGAAGGACGCATCAAGCTACCGAGAATCATTCTATGAAGCGTCCGGATTGGATCAAGACCGGCAAATATTGTGGCTTCCATGATATGATCACTCACAACATCACCGACCCGAATCTTCAAGCAACAGATTCGAGAGGGCTATACTGACGAGGGTCTCCTCAAGTTCAACAATAGCATGAAGGTGGATAAGGCCCTTCCCCGCGGGCATGGTTGCTTTCGATACATGCATGGTTTACGCCGGTGATCCTAAGGGCAAAGGCCCATTGAAGGTGCCGACTTCGAAAGGGCAAAGCAAAGTGGTTCGATTGACCCTAGTCGGCGGGTGTCTAGTGTTGAGCTCCAAAGCAACATCGTGTTCGGTTTCCAAATAGCCGAGCGAGAAAAAGAGAAACCTCCAAACCAAGGGTAACATATCGTATCTTCTTTGAACAAGTGGCAAAGACAAAGAAGAGAAGCAATATCGTAGAGATCGGCGACTTGCCCGGGAGCGGCCAAAATACGAAGAGGAGATGTACCACCAAGAACGAGGAGGAGTACATGAAGGAGCAAGAGGAGTCTCATTGGGACTGCCCTTTCTTTAGGCATTCTTTCGAACGAAGGCTTGAAACGCACGCCGCTAGGAATAATTGCCCTGAATGCAAAGTGAGCAATACCACGGGTACAGACAGGGGCACGTGTCAACCGCCGTCCCATCCAAGAAAGATCTGGGGCACATTTCCTAGAGGATGATCGGCACTTAAAAAATAAAGACAAGACACCTCACGTCGGTAAAAGGATTGCGAGATCAAGCATGGGGCGATGTAGAGGATTACGATGATGACATGGACTCTCCTCAAGAGTATGTGTGGCAAAAGGGACAAGTGGTGCCCTCCCGTCTAAGGAAGAGCCGAAAAAGAAGGGTCCAACGTCTCGGGAACAAGGAGCTCGAGAGAAGCAACAGCCGAACGCAAACAAGTATGGCGCCCAAAAAAGAAAAACTCGGGAAGCTAGTCATTCGACGGGGAGTATTCGGCAAGTGGGCGTTCGGCAAATGTCGGCATGGTTTTCTTCATCTCAATAAAATTTGGGACTCCTACGAGCAACAAATTACTTGTGGATCCGAGAGGAGGAAGGTGCTTGTTCGGGACGATGATGCATTTTCGATCTCGGTGGTAGAGAGATGATGGACCTCTTGGCACAATTGACTTTATCAAGGCAAAAAGCGGTGTTTGATAAGCCGAGGAACATAATCATTTGAAGCCTCTCTATTTAAAAAGGATACCTCAAAAAAAAGCCCTTGACTCATATGTTTGTCGATGGAGGAGCTGCTATTAATCTCATGCCATATACAACATTCAGGAAACTAGGGATGATTGATGAAAATCTATTGGAGACAGACATTGAGTTGAGAGATTTCACTGGCAAGTTTTCAGATACCCATGGAGCCGTTTGTGTTGATTTGACGATCGGCTCAAAGACCTTAATCACTACCTTCTTTGTGATTGATGGTGAAGAGCCCTACGACTTACTTCTTGGGAGAGATTGGATCCATGCTAATTGTTGCGTTCCATCCACTATGCACCAGATTCTTATCCAGTGGGATGGTGATGAGGTTGAGATAGTTCAAGCAGATGATTCTGAGGATATTGCGACTGCTGAATCATTGAATCAACAATATGATGGCATCAAGTGTTTCTCAGGAAAAGAATTAAATGAAGATCCTGTTCACCAGGGTCAACAGCCGATCCAAGCAGTCGGCATTCATGATGGTTTTTAATGGGGAACCCAATTGATGGTAACAAGGGAAAGCTTGGGCACGGTTTTAAGTCGGCCGATAAATTGGAAGAACTAGATATTGGCAATGGTGACAAACCAAGACCGACTTATATCAGTGCTCAATTAGATCCAGAATTTAGGAAAGAACTGATAGATCTTCTCAAGGAATTCAAGGATTGTTTTGCTTGGGATTATTCGGAGATGCCTGGGCTAGACCGCTCAATTGTCGAGCATCGATTGCCCATCAAAGAGGGGTTCCAGCCCTATAAACAACCTCCTCGAAAGATTTACGAAGAGAAGGTATTGGCCGACGTGAAAAAAGAAATTGAAAGACTATTAGAAGCAAATTTCATTCGGCCATGCAGGTATGCAGAATGGATTTCCAGTATAGTTCCTGTATACAAGAAAAATGGGAAGATGAGGGTTTGTATAGATTTTAGAGATCTTAACAAAGCTACTCCTATGGATGGATACCCCATGCCGCTTCTGATCTGTTAGTGGATCTTTGCTGTGTATGAGATTATTAGCTTCATGGATGGGAATGCTTTGGATACAATCGGATCTTTATGGCCGTCGAAGATATATCAAAAACGCTTTTCGGTGTCCCGGCCATATTGGTTTATTCGAATGGATTGTTATGACATTCGGATTGAAAAATGCTTTGGTGCAACTTATCAAAGGGCTATGAATTATATCTTCCATGAGTTGATCGGCAAAATAATCGAGGTCTACATTGATGATGTGGTCGTCAAGTCAAAGAGTTACAAGAGGCATTTGGTGACTTGAGGAAGACATTAGAGTGCACTAGAAAACATGGATTGAAGATGAATCCAAACAAGTGTGCTTTTTGGAGTCACAAATTTGGAGAGTTCTTGGGATTCTTAGTTCACAAAGGAGGGATTGAAGTAGGGAAGAAGAGCATGGAAGCTATAGAAAATATTGCTCCTCCGACCGATCTTACGGAGTTGCGATCACTACTTGGCAAAATCAATTTTGTGAGAAGGTTCATCTCTAATCTATCGAAAAAGGTTTTGCCATTTTCTCCTTTGTTAAAGCTTAAGAAGGCTCGAGTTCATGTGGAGTGACGCGTACATCGAGGGCCTTGGATGAAATAAAGGAATATATGAAGACACACCACATCCCGGTCCCTCCAAAGTTAGATAGACCCTTCAGGTTGTTGTGCGTGGCGGTAGATAATTTAACCATAGGATCGGCCCTTATGCAAGAAGAAGATGGAAAAGAGCGAGTCGTAACTTATCTCGGCCGAAGACTTTTGGATCCTAAACACGGTATTCGGCTATGGAGAAGTTGTGTTTATGTGTTTACTTTTCATGTACTAAATTTTGGCACTATTTATTGAATGTCGAATGTACAATAGTTTTAGAGTTTGATGTGATTAAACACATGATATCAATGCCGATTTTAAAGGGAAGAATCGGTAAATGGGTGTTAGCATTATCCGAGTTTGATTTAAAAGTACGAATCGGCAAAAGTCGTTAAAGGGCAAATCATTGCTGATTTTGTTACTCAACACCGCAACCCTTCTCGGCGACATGATTGGTATTACACCTTGGGCTTTATTTTTTGATGGATCGTCTTGTGAGGAAGGCGGAGGTGCGGGTGTTCTACTTGATCTCACCCAAGGGGGCATCTTTTGAGTTTGCTATTCCTATTGACGCCACCGTCACTAACAATCGAGGCGAGAATATGAAGCTTTACTCGGAGGACTCCAACTTCTTATTGAGATGGAAGCCGCTTCGTTGCGGTTGAGATCTTTGGAGATTCTCAATTAGTAATCAAGCAACGATCGGGCGAATATGAGTGCGGGAATGACATTCTCGAGAAATTCTTATGAAGAATGTCGAGAATAATCGAGAACTTTCAAAATCGTGATCCTTCGTCATATTCTAAGGGAACAAAATGAAGAAGCTAATAAGTTAGCCCAAAGTGCCTCTGGATATAAGGACAATCAAGAAGTTCTCGTTCTTGGTTAGGCGCGCTTTGTGGGGGTCAAGTTACCAGTCAAAGCCGACAATGATTGGAGAGCTTGAAATTATCGAAAGCACCTCGAAAATCCTTCAAAGAAGGTTTCCCCGAAATTCAGGTACAAAGCTATTAAGTTTGTGCTCCTTGATGATCAATTATATTATAAATCTCTGGATGGAGTGCTGCTTAAATGCTTGAGTCAGGAAGAAGCTAAAAAAGTAATGTATGAAGTACATGAAGGATTATGTGGCGCGCACCAATCGACTACCGAATGAAGTGGGTGATCGGGAGAATAGGGTATTTTTGGCCAACTATGCTTGAGGATTGTTTTGAGTATTACAAAGGATGTCAAGATTGTCAAAGGTTTGGTAATATTCGAGAGAGCTCTGCGTCGGCATTAAACCCCATTGTTAAGCCTTGACCGTTCGAGAGGATGGGGTATAGATTTGATTGGCCAGTCCACCCTCCATCAAGCAAGGGCCATAAGTTTGTACTATTGGCCACCGATTATTTTACTAAGTGGGTTGAAGCTATCCCATTGAAAAGGTCACATCGAGAGAATATGGTTGAGTTTGTCAAAGAGCATATCATTTACTGAGGTTTGGAATTCACTGAAACCATAACAAGCGATCAAGGGAGTCGGTTTATATCTACCGAGTTTTGTGACTTTCTTTGAGGGCATGGGAATCAAGTTATACAATTCATCCCCTTATTATGCACAAGCCAATGGGTCGGTTTTGAGGCTTCTAATAAAATTATGATTAAGATCATTCGAGAAGAAGATCGAAGAGAAGCCTAGGAGATGGCATTTGGTTCTTAATGAAGCATTATGGGCGTCTTAGAATGGCATGTCATGGATCTACTAAAACATCTCCTTATGAGTTAGTATATGGACACCATGCGAGTATTGCCATGGGAGATGCAATCGGGATCCGAGGCGGGTTGCATTACGAAAAGATTTGGCGAGGAAGAATATAACAATCTTATGATAGATGGGTTGGAAGATTTGCATCGAGATCCGTCTAAGAGCACTAGAAAACATCGAGAGAAATAAGATACGTGTCGCCAAATATTACAATAAGAAAGTCCGAGTTAAAGAGTTTGCCGAAGGAGACCTTGTTTGGAAAGCATTGTTACCTCTCGGGACTAAAGATAGAGCGTTCGACAAATGGTCTCCAAATTGGGAAGGACCTTTCGAAATATTGAGATGTGTGCACGGGAATGCATATATTTTGATATCTTTACAAGGGCAAGAAATTCAAATCAGCTATCAACGGAAGATTCTTGAAAAAATACTATCCTAGCGTTGAAGTTGGAGCTTGAAAAGACGAGGTGCAAATCCCTATATAGCCGATGTGTAAAAACATCGCCTTTAGCGTAAAAAATATTCCAAAGGGTGGAAAATAGCCAACATATAGATGATGTGTTGCCTTGAGAACAAAATATATACAAACCGACTAAAAGTATATTATTATATGATGTCGCGCTATGATCGAAATTCTTGCGGGTGGCTGGGGAGTTCATCAAGAAGATAAGTAACAAACGTCATGACAAAGAAGACACACATAAATTCATTAATAAAGGTGGGCATGATTGCCATACAAAGTCATATACTATTTTCTACAATCTCCTAGTTGAAAAGGGTATCGAGAAACGACCTTGAACGACCAGAATGCGGCATTCATCCTCTGCGTGCGGACGGGGCTCGGGTGCATCTCGTGCTTCAATCACCGTGCAGTGGCCTCAATCAGGCGGTTGAATCTCCTCGCCACGCCTACAAGGGAGAGTTGTTTTAGGAAAAGGGGATCATGAAGGAGAATCCATCGAGATTGCGGCAAGGCTTCTTTGTTGCTAGTCGCACATAGCGCTCCCGGGCTTCATCAAGTTTGTCATATTCCTCTTTTACATCTTCTGTGTCTTCAATCGTTTGCTCGTGTGCCTCCCGCTCACCCCCTCGAGTGCCTCTTGCGCCATTGCGAAGCCGGCGGCGGAGTTCCGCGATCTCGGCATCACGAAGACTTGAAAATCATTAAAAAGAGAGTCGGGCCCGGCATGAGATAAGTGTCAAAAGCACTCGAGAAAAGAACTTACTCCATTGCGAGAAGAAGTTAGAGCTAGCCAGAACACTTCGGATCTTGAAAGAAAAAAAAGAGAAAAAGTCGGGGGAATATGAGCGAAAATCGGATGGCTACTCTTGGTGAAGGAGTTCGCCCGTATTTATATACAAAAGGAAGGCCAAGAGGTGGATTTGGAATAGCTGTGAGAAAACAAAAGATCTATTCGTTGCTTATCTTGAGAAGCGGAAGCGACCTGGCTTGCCGATTCACATAGGTGGAGGTTTCGGCAGCACGAGTTCCAAGAAGAAATTGAAGGGTTACACGAAGGCCACGGGAAGCTTCCGAAACCGGGCCTCGGCAATTTTTAGCCCGCTTAAAAGCTTGACCCGAGTTTTAGCGGATCGTGGTCAATTTCGAGCAAAAGAGCCTCTTTTACTCTAAAATTGAGGGGCATATGTTAACACCAAAATTTGGTAGAGCCTAGATGACCGATGGGCGGCGCACGATGGTTCGGTAAGGAGTCATTCGGCTAGCGAGAAAAGCATTACCGCAATCTTTGTAGCATTCGGGAAGCCGTTGTTATTCGGCTAAGGAGCCTAAGTCCGAGAAGGAGCTGAGCAAGAGATGGTTCGCAAGCATGGAGTGTCAAGAAGAATATCCAAGGATGAGGGCCCGCATCACGCATACAATTCCACGACTCAGAAGACTTGGAGGACAATGTATCTTAGCTAGATATTTTCGTTGTTATTATTCGTAATTAGTTAGGACTCGTCAACGCCCGGGGTATAAATATAAGACCCCGAAGCATCGTAAGCGGGCTACCAAATCAAATACAACAAACCCGCTCCGTGCCTTGGCTCCGCCACCCTTCGAGTCGAGTCGTGTCGTCGGTCTCTCTGCGAGAGGATTCATCGACCCGTCGACCTCCGTAAGTACCCCAAGCAACCTTGCACCATGTCTAGTATCGTTAGGCGGATTTAGATTATTGCAAGAAGTCTTGTTCACGCTTAGTATCGTCGGGCGGATTTAAGCTATCGGGGGCAAGAGGGTTCTTTTGTCGATCATGAGCCATCCGGTGGGCTAAGGTCTGGCTAAGAGCTAGTTATCGGCTTCATTAGATTTTGGCAAGATCTAATGAATTCATTAAGTTACCACGTGTTTGCAATGCTTTCAATTTATTTATTCAATTATGTTTGCACACACTTTTTGCCCAATTTAGATTGAGAAGTCTCGGCTTTATCTTATCATAGATCTAGTTGCTTTTAGTACTTTCATTGTTCATCTTACCGTCTTTGCTAGATATATCTTTTATCGTAGCCGAGATAGATCAATCTAAGTTGTTACATGTTGTGGGTTCGTATACGTTTAGATCTTGACAGATCGTGTCATCCTAAGTGGATCTGAGATCTTTGGGTTACTCTAGAGCTAGTCATCCTAAGGTGGACTAGAGATCGGTTTAATCGATAGGTTTTTACGTAGGGTAGTTCCTTCTTCATGGACCTCGATTCGGCAACCCGCCGAACACGGTTATGCTTTCACGTGTCATGAATATCTATAATGATGTTTATGATTTATATTCTTTTATTTATCATGTTGTCAATTGATTCGATCTATGCAATAGAGCTTTACGATAGCACATCATAATGATCGACTTTATTTGTTCATACATGTCTTTATGATCATTCGGCAATTTGTTATTACATCATATCTTCATATATGTTTACGAATGCATTCATTATTCATCGACGAGATAGCTTTCATAGCTATATGTCTTTACATCCGCCTTAGAGCCATACATGCGGAACTGTCTTGGTCTCACCGGGCATGTTCCGGATCTCACGTTTACCTCCTTGTCAATTAACGGGTCAAATTGATCGCACGCCCTCGATTCAAGACACTTTCGGGGCGAGTAAAGCCCCCTATTCCGGCTTGTTAGTGTGTGCGGCGTAGGGGAGTAGGATTTTTGTGCCTACATCGTGATGTCTCAACGATCGATCCTAAGGATGGTAAAGGTGCGGGTTCGGTGATGAGGGCTTCTCAAAGCTTGACATGCCACTGGTTTTGGTGGGGTTTGTGTTTTACGATGGGAGAAGTGTGCTTCCATCGTAATTTTATCGATAAATATCCCTCCAAATGGTCATGTCAATGCGTAGGGCGTGTCTATGTCAAGACCCGAACGAAAGATATGTGAAAACATACTCTCGGGTAATGACGTGTCTAGGCCGGCGTGTATTAACATAGTAAGCCCGGCTCAAGCCGCACCTAGGACTCTTTTTTTACATTCTTGTGCGTAAGAATTCGGTCATGTATGGTTTCTTGGCAAAAGCCCGTGTTGGTTGGGTTCTAAAGGATTCCTTGACACATTTTAGTGTAAGGGATTTGAACGTTTATACCCATAGCATGATTATACATGACCTCCACCAAACCTTAATAGAGTCATAGAAAAATGTTCATTGAAGAGTGTTTCGAGGATCGGTCGGGATTGGTGGTTTCTTCTATTGTTCGTATTTCGAGGTGTTATCTTGAATCCCTCGGCAAGGTCGGCCTCGAAAAATAGGAGATCCTACCATGCGGTCCCCTTGGGTTTTGGTTCAGGCAAGGGTCTCTCCATAGGTGTATCAGGTTTGGCAACAGCCGAAGAGACTTCCCTTTGATCTGCTTGGGTTATACTCGGATGGGTTCTAGCGGGAGACTATTCTCAAAAATATGGGTTAGGAAAGCTCCTCCTTCCGCTGGGTTTTTATGTGAAAACGACCCTCCGGTAGTTATGTCACAAGCAGTAAGATTTATGCTCTATCAAAAGGGTTTTTTTTTTCAATTTCAAGCCTGAAAAGGTTTGGACCTAAACCATGGCTACAAAGCCAGGGCGGAGCTCAAATCTTGAAGCTGTGATTGGCTTCGAAGATTGACATGGTTCTAAGAGCTCGCCCCTAGGAGCAAAAGGTTTTGAAAGGGTTGCTCCATAATTAAAAGAAAATGGCGAGGGGGTAGGGCTCACACCGATAACTAGGTTTCACAAACTTTAACGACAACCGTTCCCGAGAACGGCGCCGAAATGCTTGTTGGTATTTCTTAGCGAAAGCAAAGAAAGTCCATAAACGCACGGAAAAGTACCGTTGTAGCACTTCACCTAGAAGTATTCCAAGTATCGAATTTCCACGGGGAATGGGCGCTAAGTCCGTTCTTCTAGCTATCAAGGGTCAAGCATAGGAGGTGATCCTAGGAGCGATGTGTTCTTTCAAAGCACTTAGGCTAAGTCGGGCTACTCGTCTATTAACCGAGTATTACTTCGGCATCCTGAGTGCACTTGGTCTCCCTAGCGATGCCGGGCCTCTTGCTCTACTACGCAACCCGACGTGGAGGAGTACGATGGGCGAATAGGGCTGTCACCACCTATCCCCTACCTCACTACCGTGGATTGCGAGAGCAAACGAGGGTGATTCATAACTTAGACACCATGTCTACGTTACTTGTCACTACTCTAGCGTCGATCGGGGATCCCATCTCTATCGGGGCCCTCTACTAGAGCATTTACCACAGGGGTAAACAACGATCCCGTAATTCTCGATAAAATAAATGATAGCATGGAACTTAAGAATGATACTGAAAGTAAGACACGAATAACTTCCACCAAGCCGAAAGGTTACCCGTAGAGGTACAAGGTAGGGAGGCGGGAGCCGACGGATCCGCACTCCAGGCCCGTAGAAAGACCGCGGGGTCGCTACTCCTCTCTTCCTCTCTACCTTGCACTCTCTCTCACTCCCACTGAGTGTCTTGACACTCTCTAAACCACCCTATATGTGAGACGTGGAGTGTAATTCCCGAAGGAATGTGGGGAGTGATGGATCACATGGTGATGGAATGTGTGATCCTTTATTGAATGATGTGAATGGTGAATTGGTGTGGGATGAGTGAATTGGTGAGTTACAAGGGAGGCAAGGGTCTCTTTATATAGGGAAAGGAGGGAGAGAATGGAGGGCTCTCCATGTTTCTATCAAATTCACGGGCATGCAACCGCCTTCTCTTGGCGCCAAATTAATTCCCATGGCATGCAACCAAGCATTCTTGGCGGGAATGTCTTCTTCCACACAAGCCACCTTCTTCCAAGCCATGCAACCGCATATGTGAAATGTTTTGGCGGGATTCCTTGGCGCCATCCCGAAAAAGCACCGCATGCAACCGCCTTCTCTCCTCCTGACACGGGTCAAGGCAAAGCGGCGGGTTCGGGCTCCGGCGGCGGGCGCCGCAGGTGCGGCGGCCGGCCCGGGTTTGGCCCGCCTCGTGCCCGTCTTCCGTAGGTGGGCTGGTGGTCCATCATATGTTGCGTCCCCGAGGGTGCTTTGGTCCGATTTGCGTTGGTTTTGGCCTGGTGGCATTCCCCTTGTCCAAAGCACGCCGATGTGCGCTTCTCTCTTCCTTTTGGCGTATTTTTACCTATTTCCACGTTTATGCCTGCAAAACATATTTTCTTCGAATACAAGTGGAACTAGATTAATAGCAAAGGTTCATGTGGCAAAAGTACGTTATTCACTATGTTGTATAACTAAGTTGGCGGTATAAAGTGTATGATAAGGACCGCCAACAAATACCGTGTTCATCAAGTACATAAAATGTGCGGGAGCATTTGTCAAGCCGAAGGACATGACAAGATACTCATACAATCCATATCTTGTAGAGAAAGCGCCTTTGGCACGTCTTGTGGCCTGATCTTAATCTGATGATAGCCTGATCGGAGATCGATTATGGAGAAGACTTTGGCTTTTGATAACTGATCAAACAAGATATCAATGCGAGGCAAAGGATCCTTGTTCTTAATTGTTACTACGTTAAGTGACCTGTAGTCCACACACATTCACAATGACTTATCCTTCTTCTTCACGAATAGTGCGGGACATCCCCACGGAGAAGAACTTGGTCGAATAAGACCCTTATCCAACAACTCTTGTAATCGCACCTTCGGCTTTCGGCCCGGCTCATTGGTCGGCATCCTATACGACATACGGATATCGGTGCTATTCTAGGTACCAATTCTATTGCAAACTCGACATCCCTATCCGGTGGTAAACCCGAAGTTCATCGGGAAAGACATCCGGAAATTCACACACCACAGAATATCGGAAATACTAGTGACTTGCAAAAGCGAGAGGAGACATGTTTGAATTCGGTATCTCTAGGAAGGACTAGCTTAAAAGTAACACCATCTCTTGGATTTTTCAAGGAGATAACTCTACTAGGCGTATCTATCACCACATTCCATTGATGCATCCAACTCATACCTAGGATTACGTCCAAACATAACCTAGGTAGCACTATGAGGCTTGTCTGAATCTTCTTATTTCCAATCTCAATAGTGACATCTTTTTTTTTGCTTGTCTAGTGAGTTGGTCGGCTCCAAATTTGAACCCGATGCGAAAACTAACACTCATCTCTTATATCTTCGATTATGCTTAAAGCGCAAAGGCTTGACTCATGAATGAATGAGATGATCCAGAGTCAAACAACACGACAGCAGGATGATTGTTAACAAGACATGTACCAGCAGTCACAGGCTCTCCCTCAGGATTTTCTTCAGCAGAGGTAGAGTGAACCTGTCCTTGTTGCGGTCGATTGAGTGGGTTCCTTCTTGGCTGAGGGCAAAACTTGAAAGGATGCCCGGGTTTTCCACAATTATAGCATAGATTCATAGTAGATGGCCTAAAACTTGCAACTTGAACTAACTTTTCTTTCGGCACTAGTGTGACACAAGCTTTATTATAGCGGTACCGAGAATTGTTAGGTTGAATGTTCTTACGTGGGTGATCGGATCTTTGCACATGGTGTCGAAGGACGATAACTAGAGCGATTTGCAGGAGGAGTTATCACTTGAGACGAACCTCCTTCTAGGGCCCTCTTCTTGTTTTTGCTAGCGGCATGAAGGTTGTTGCAATTCTCTTGGGCCAAGCGGTCACTCACAAAGGCATGAAAGGTGTTCCTCTCTCGAGTTACCCATACATTTCTCGCATCTTTAAATTCGGACCTCTCTTGAAACTTTCCAATTTCTTGGCATCCGTGTCCACAAAGTCGGGTGCATAGCGAGCAAGATTATTGAACGCATGCAAGTACTCCATCACGGACATGGTGCCTTGTTTGCAACTTTATAAACTCGATAACTTCATCGCCATTAGAGCGGGAGGAATATAAACTTCACGTAAGACTGCCGTGAATCCATCCCGGGTAATAGGAGTATTAGCCGGGTAGGTAGCACGATATTGATTCCACCATATTCTGGCCGGTCCCTTAAGAAAGTGACTTGCATACTCGGTCTTCAATTCATCACCAAACGCAACAAACGGAATTTGTTCTCCATGGAAATAATCCACTCATCAACCTCTAGTGGTTCATGAGCCACACCGAAGCTAGGTGGTTCAGTGTTCCGGAATTCCTTAAACGAACTGTATTGATTAACTCCATCTGCGTGGCGGTATCCTCCACCGTGCTCGGTGTTGCGTGAAATATTACGCAACTCTCCCAAAACTTCATTAAAGAACTGTTGTTTGGTTGATAGGAGGTGGTGGTGGCGATTCGCTGCTCCCCCCAACTCCTGAGCGCGTTTGAACCATCTGCACAATCCACCCAATAATAATCATCAAATGATGTTGCCATAGTGTAAATGCCTCGAATTTAAAGTTACGCTAGAATTTATTGAGATAATAAATTCATCCAACAAATACAGGTAACAATAATTCCAATGACATCACCCCCATCATTGCAATAATTATAATCGATATGAATCATGCATCCAAACAAATTCTCTGTCCAACTTAGGAATAATCCAAGATTCGATATAGGCATCATGACCGATTTATCGAATTTGCCCACATCTCGTCTCAAAACAAAACTCATCCAAAAAGGGCTCAAGGGACAAACATGGAGTCATGTTTCTTCAAGATCTTCCATTCCAAAAGTACTTTGAGAGGATGGAAACACTAAGGATAACGAATGATAACTGGCAGCTGGTAATGTCTTACTTCCTACGATAGAACATATTAGCTAATAACTAGCGTGATCTAAAGAGACAAATCGTAATGATAAAACTCCTAAGAGATTGGGGACCTCACTTCCATAATTGTTGTTGTTGTCGCCATCTCCATCTTGAGCTTCATATTCTTCTCATCTAGCGACTAGGGATTATTTTTCTAAGGAGCACCAAAGTTAACTTCAACATTAGCTAATCAAGGTTGAAGATCTTCTTCTAGTTTCTAAGCTTCATTCCTCGATAGGTGAGACTAGCAACATATCCTAAAGTGCATTTGTTAGGCGATCCATCTTCTTCATCCTATCTTGGAATATTCTCAATTGTTCCTCAAAATGGCTCGCCTAACTCCTTTCTTCTAGTCCCGAACTAGCCAACTCTATCCATCAACTTCTTATCTTCAGTCTCTACCTTACGGTTCTTGGATAAAAGGAACTCGCACCGACTCTCTGCAAAGTGAATACCGTCGGAGGGGTCCATCGATGTTATCCACGGAAAGGGTGCGGGTTCTTTGTGAATTCGATATAGTTGGTGAATTTTATCAAAATGGGACGAAAGTGATTTATAAGGGAGGGATGCATGAATGCCATGATGATGATTATTAAACATGATGCATGCTCGCATGCCGTACGTCCTCACATTAGGAAAGATCGGTTGCTACTCGTTATAAATGGTGGCAAAACCAACGATCTCTCAAAAGAAAATAAATTGTGTCTAGTCGATCTACTGCTTTTGCGTTGTTAGTGTACCTGTAATTCCATTTCAGCCCCACAATATATTTATGCAATGCACGTAATTAAATTGCATTTACACCTTCGTCCACCGTGGCGGCATCGCTGCACAACGGCGGAACAACACATTTTACACCACGCACACCCGTGTACCCATACACAAGTCTACAGGGGCACTACCCGACATGGAGCTCTCAAAAGATTTTATTTCCCCCTAGACCGGCGTTTGTCCGATCATGCTCTCACAAGCTCACATCATTTACCTTGGGCGTAGAGGCATTGAACATCATTTACAGGTGTAGAGGTATTTCCATCCATACATGACCACTCAAGTGAGTAGCCCCGTGTACTCTTGGCCGCCGCGGCAACCCGGCAGAAAACAACAAAATATGATGCAATACCCCTTCCAAGTTAGTAAAGCCACGATCGTCCTTAATTGGGCATAGAGGGCATGACTATGGCACACTAAATTTTAAAACTCATAAGTTTGAAATACCTATATATATAACTATTAGTTGGCAAATAGTTTTGTAAACTCAAAACTTTTGTTTTCAAATACACTTGTGAACAATAATATCTTGAACCTTGCTCCGATGTCAGCTATGACAGAGCCGACCAATTTATAAGAAATCAAGTATAATTCGTAATTACCAAGCAATCGCGCAATCTACACTTGAGTCCATATAAACCCGGTATTCGAGAAATCTCAAAGGATTTCAAATTTTCAACAAATAATCGGCAAGGACCGTAGAGATTCGGTGATCACAATCCACAAGTTACATAAAGTTCGAACATAATTAAATATATCGGAGTTTAATAGATATCACCAACACCTATTCAAATTTAAATAGCGGAAGCAAATTAACTTTGAAAACACCAACACCACGTTTAGTTCAAATACATGTGCCTTTATATAGTCAACACCACAACAAAGATGAAGATAAGAAATATGGAACGCCATTGCCCTCGGCTTACTTCTCATCCAACGGATAGAAGTATTATAGACACCTTCTCACCTATTATCCTGCAACAATGGGAATAAAACCCCGAGTACACAAATACTCAGCTAGACTTACCCGACGAGGAGAGAAAATAAAAAGACTCTCAAGGATATGCAAGGCTTATTTGGTGGAGCTAGTTGGATAGCGTAATTTGCGAAATAGCATTACTAACATGAGTCCTTGCTTTCCATATTTTAGCATCACATTTTAAGTAAAGCCTAGCATCTTAGTTTGCACCTATTCTAGAGCAAACACTTGATTAAGATTAAGAGAACAGTGGTAACCATATTATATCATAACCATCATCATATTCCATAAACATTACAACGATGAATGGAAGAACGGTCAAGTTTCTCACCGTCCGGGAGAGATGGCGATTCGAATCGATTACTAACCAGCTGGCGATAATTCCATCGCACTCACCCATACTTCCTCCGTCGAGGGCATTAGGTCACCGTTGGAACTGTTTGGGATACAAATCGCGGGCGTGGCGGCAACCCCTCATCTCGGGCCAACCAGGGATGCACTTACGGCATTGCCCGTGCCCGAGCATATCTCTACTTCTCCTCCCATGAGGTCCGTTAAGCGTCCACATGCCGGCCCGATCCCGTTCTATGGCTTCGCGGTCGGGAACGACTTATCCGGCCGGCTAAGTGAGAGGTCAGCGTTCAATCTCGACCGATGTCCAACAACGATCGGTCCTTAACCGACACAAAGGGGAGATGTAACCCTCAAGACCTTCATGCCTTGATACTTCTCCACTACAAATTCCGCCCCGGTCTCGGCTTACTTATACTTCAACATATGGTTATGTTTCCCCGATAGCAAGTAACCACCTATATCTCGCAGCGACAGAAATCACCCGACTTCTACCGGGGTCTAATTTGCAACGCTAAGCATGTATCGTTACCAATACTAGTAAGCTTCGGTGTTCATATATAAAGTGGACAAGGTAGGAATATATGCATCAACAGTTTCATTCAACGCCTATCACCTAATGCAGCAGAATATACTCAAAGTGTATTTTATAAAAAAAAGAATGGGTGGAGGCTTAGAATGCTCCTGGGGAGCTTGCCTTCACAAAGTTATCGGTTAGCACTCCTAGCGCTCATGAACTCAATGACCGTAACGACGTCTCCTAGGCCTCCTCCTTGCTGCACTTCCGGATGGTTCACCTCCACTTCCCGATCCTCGTTCTCCGTAAGCGTGATCCGCTGGGGTTAATCCCGGTATGAATGCATATGCAAAGACATGTGCATAAGTATGGTGAATGCACAAGTAATGACATGAACATGATGCATATGTGATGATGAGAATAACTCATGCTAAATGACAAAATGCATCTCTCTTCCATGGCAGCAATGACAAGTGGGATGCAAAACAAAATGCACAAAACATCACATATGGACAAAGACAGACAGCGGGGGTATGTCATTACTAAAACAGACGCAACCGAAGTTCTACAACTCGGAATGCAGCAAACAAATACTCGTTGGAAAGCTTATAAAATTATCTACAATTCATATACAGCACTCTCGACCAGATTCTAACATCTACTGTGCGAAAACAGCAAAAAAAGTAGCTCTGTTTTCAGCAAACAATCGAACATGCAACACCTATAACTCCCAAACTACCTAAGCAAACCTTATCAAACTTGAACAACAGGTAAAGGAGACATAAATCTAACATATAAACATGCTGGTCAATAGAAAACATAAAATAAATTGCATGGAATGATAAAGGCGAACTACACATCCTCATATATGCATAATATGAATTACAATGCAACTAAAAATATAGCTCAATGTAGCAAATCATATAACCAGCAAGCTAACCTTACTAAAAGCTCCTAAAAATCATAAGAACAAAAAGTATACTATCCAAAACTTATTACCCTAATATTACCACGCATTTTCAAAGCATTTTGCATGCAACATAAACGAGATAAATATGCAAACACCTTCTAAAACTCTACAAAACTTACTATAGCATGCTACTGACATGACAATACTACCATAAAAATTTCATGGCAAAAACATGAATATAACAGCCTACACAAAAATGGCAAGCTAGCATAAAAACTAGGCATGAAAATACTTTGTACTATGAAAAGTATGAAACTACAGATCCACCTTCACTATTTACTATTTGACATCAACATAAGCATCTCCAAAAAGTTTCATGACCAAACTCCTAGTAATTATTTTACTATGAATTTCCTAAGAATGCAACATAAATAGCACATAAATCATAAATGCTATTTCCACCACAGAACATAGGGTCAAACATATTTTTCATGGCTAGAGCATAACAAATAAAGACTAATGGCACAGGAATCACATTTTTAGCACACTCCTACAATTACTTATGCATGTATCTATTTTCATGGCAATAAAGCAATAAATAAAACTATATATAAAAACATCACAAAAATGCAATCTCATACTTTTAAACTGCAGATCTATTCATAAGGAGCACACCAAAATTTGTTGCACTCGATTTGGATCAAAAACGAAACCTGCACGAATTTTACAAGCATTACAATCATTTCTGAAAAAGGATAAAAGGAACCGGCTGGGCCCGCATGTCAGCGGCCCAAAATAGGGCAGCGGCGCTGCCGCGATGGTCCTCGCCGGCGGCGAGGTTTCCGGCGGGGATATGGGTATCACTAGACTCGTCTCGACGAGATCTACTCATTGGTGGCCACAGCGCGGGCTATGGCGGCCTGTAGCGCGAGCAGCGGCGAGCGGCGGCGCTGCATGGCGGCTGTATGGCGGCGGCGACGGCGGACTCGCCATTTCCGGCGATGGCTGGCCAAACCAAGGTGAGCACGGGCTATGCCACGTCGAGGCGAGCCTAAAACCTCAACAAATTGAAGAAAACAACGGCGGGGCGAGGCTCGACGGCGAAGCGGGGTTGGCGGCGGCGGACATGGCGGTGCGCGGCCGCGTTCCGGCGAGGTCGAGGGTGGACGGCGCGATTGGCTTGGGGCTCACCTTCGGCGACACAAGGCACACGCGATGCGCGCGCTAGGACAGGCGGAGCGGGCTGGAGCGGGCTTGGCCGCGGCGACGCGAGTGCGGCGGCGCTCCGACGAGTCACAACGGCGTCGCGGTGTTTCGACCGAACAGAGGCACGACACTTCGGTTCGTCCTAGCAGGAGGTAGAGCATGATTAGGCGAGCTCAAAATGCAAGGAAGAGCATGACAAAGACGAAAATAAAACGCGACAGCGAGCTTGTCGTTCTCGGCGGCCATGGCGGACAGAAAACCAGCGGCGACGGAATCCGTCGATGGGGCCTCACCTCCGGTCTTCTGTGGCTTCTAGCGGGTCAGGGACGTGGCGCGATGAATGGCAGAGCTGCTGGCGTGAGCAAACGGGCGGAGACGCGGCGGTGGTGGCACTTCGACGGCGGCGACGCCGGCAATGGCGTGGGCGACCACGGTGGCGTGCTGCTGCTGCTCTGCTGTGGCTTGGGGGCGAAGGGAGAGAGTAGCAGGCGTTGGCTTGTGCAAGGGGCGAGCGATGGTGTGCTGCACTTGAAGGCCTGGGCACTGGCAGAGCGTCAGGCGGCGATGGGCAAACGGCGCGCGCGAGCCGAGCGCGTGGGCAACGCTGTCGGCAGCAGCTGGCCGGCAGGCCCCCTAATTCTTTCCCCCCTTCTCTGTTTTTGCTAATTACCTCGGAAACCATGCCGATTCAGGAAAAACTCGTAGAATATGAAATGAAGCTTACAAAATTCTAAACATTTCATATGTAGGAAATTTTCCTTAATTCTGCCTAGATTTGAAACTACGGTCAATTGAAGCATCAGCACTCAAAATGACGAAAACCATTTCAAACAGCATGCAAATCAAACTTCTGGCAACTTTTCAAGCATGATCCAGCCATTATAATGAGACCAGAATATAACACCTTTTTTTCTACATAAAATCACCAACACTTTTTATAAAGGGTTCACAAACATGCAAGCACTCTAGCTACTACTACTATGTAGGTTAAAAGCAAAGCACCTAGCATGGTCAACACAAGTCAAACAGCATATAAATCATATTTAATTGACCAACATGAACATTGATCCAATTTACAACCTAAATATGTCTAGGTGTGTTTAGTGACCAATCATGGCAAGCACTTGCATTAACACAACAAGATGAGCATGCAAGGCAAATTTGACCGAAATTTGCACATGAACTGAAATGCTCCAATGTATGAATGCTTATGTGATAACAATGATTATGCTAATGACCATGCAATGCATATGTTAATGATGTGCTTAACACTGGGGTGTTACACGCAAGTCAGCTTGGTATCTGCTCCAGGCTTGTTTGCGTAGAGTTGCTCTTGTTCGGCGTCCGTCCTTCAGCTTATTCTTCTTTAGCCTTGTTTGATGTTGATCTTCGCCTTCGTCATCTTGGGTTCTTTCGTTCGCCGATATGTTTGATAGGCCGGCGCCTTCATCTGTGGATCTGATGTCAGGGGCATCTGGTCGGTTAAGCGGGGATCGAGCTCTTACTACCATCAAGACTGCTCTGGTAGGCGTGGCCTTCGGTCTCCACTCCTTCCGTCCCGTGGTCCTCCCCGAGCATATTTCCTTCCCGACGGTGCGCCTTTGTGAGGGTTCTTGGCCGATGGATGATGCACTCCTCCGGTGTCTTTGTCAAGATTAGCCCTCTTTGCGGGCCCTTCAAAGGGATCTCCACTTCCTCTTGAATGTACTCTTGACGCGTCTTGTGTATGCGAACGCCGAGTTGCGTAGTCCGTTGGGAATTGGAAAGGTAGCCCGTCTCGTATCCGGGTTGTTTCGAAGTCGCCTTCCTTCTCTCGAGTCGGGTAGCCTTCCTTGACCGAGTTGGAGTAGATCCCCTTTCTCGAGTCGAGGTAGCCTTCTTCGTCGGAGTCGAGGTAGGAGTGGAGCGCTAAGCTATTTTTGGAGTTCACCTTAATGCCCCTGGTCGTCTTCTCTTTCGAATTGGTTTCAAATCGGGTTCCGTCTGCAGCGCGACTCTCCTGGTCCCGCTTCGAGCTCTCTTTCCTTGTTTGAGGCGACTTTGGTGAGTGTCGATTCTTTGGAGCTTCTCGGCGAGTTCTAGTTCTTCGATTTTGGTTTCCTCGATGTTGAAGCTTCGAGTCTTGCCATCGTCGTCGATCTCGCAAGCCCATGTCCCGAAGATGATCGTCTTCCTCGTCGGTGAGCTCATGATGTCGTGGTCCGCCCGGACTCTCATGCTGAAATTCGGCGAGAGCCCCTACCTTGCGCGCCCGGCTGTCGATGTTTTACTGACCGAGAGCCCGCCACGGGGTGAACCGGGGCGTTTGTTCGGGCCTCGATGAACCCGGGAGCCCGGCGGTTTGTTCGCAAATGACATTGAGAGCCGGGTTTTTATCTTTGATTCAGGCCCTCGATCCGTGATCGAGTAAAGACATTTACATCCAGTCGGCGTGAGCCTGTTTTTGATTGATGGGGTCAACCGAGGATCGGTTGTGTTGTTTACAACACTTGATGTGTTCAAGTTGTGTTCTCCTCTATGAGGTGCTCCTCGGTCGCCTTTTATAGTTCAAGGGACCGAGGAGCTCGCTACGATCCCTAGTCGGATACAAAGTGGGTTGTTCGATGAGGATTTGAACACCCAACTCTACAACAGAGATCCGACTAGAGTTCCATCCTAGTTACAACGAAGTCACCGTAGCCGCTTCCATTGCCTTCTAGGAGTTGTTTGTGACCACAGGCTAGAATAGAACCCCGCGAACAACTTCGGTAGAGTTCTTTGGCGATCCTCAGATCCACAATACTGAGCCATTGTCTTGGTTACTGTCTTGTCATCATACTTGGAGTGATTCGAATGTTTGAATTTGTGCGGCGGTCGTATCGAAAGTAGTCATCCGACGAAGCGAGGAACCCATCTGGAGCTTCGTTTGTCGGTGCTCGATCCATTGGGTATTCTTGTCTCTATAGTTTGATTCACCTCTTCCTTCTCTCAATCGGGCCTGGGAATGGGGCTCCCCGCTCGTTGGGGTAGGGCAACGATTTCTATCTTCTCTTGATCGCTCCTCTCGATAGCTATGATGCCCGGTTGGGTCGACTTCTTGCCGTTTTTGTGACTTGGTCGCTTCTTGCGTTTTTTGGTGACTTGGTCGGCTTCTTGCGTTCTTGCTTTCTACCGGCCCTAAACCAAATAGTGTGCTTTACTTTAGAAAGATTTGCGACCCTACACTTGTTTGTGTCCCAAATAGCACTACACTCGGGGGCTGCACCCATTGAGCACCCGAATGGTGCCTACCAATGGTTTTTAAAGATTTGAAGAGCACTTCATGGCTTCTCTCAAGAAGAGTACTCGGATGATGCATAATTCTACATGTCAATGTCATGGAGATTCAAAGGGACTTCAAAGTTTAACCATGAAGCATGAACCAAGATCTTAAGGGTGCCCCTTAGGGCGAAGATGGGTCGGCACCACTACCGGAAAGGCACGGAACAAATTGGTGTTTTCAAGGTAAGAAAAATGACCTAGTTGGCTTAAGGACGTTCTATATTTGAATAGGACTAGAACTCCGACTAGGACTAGAACCGTGTAGTTGTCCACTGGAGTATATAAACAGAGGCAGGTGTACTCCCCTTATGACAAATCATACAACACAATCCAACACAAGACAATCCACCATACATGAGGTAGGGTATTATACTATTCATGGGCCTAAACTTGTCTAAATCATTGTCTCGCGTTAACCATTGAGTTTTAGTTAGTTTGCGTTGAAGCCCACAACTCCTTGTTCCAAATAACCCCATAGCAAGGTTGCGGATTTGTATAATGATGAATAGTGGGTGAGGGTGCACCCACACAAAAAGAAATGATATAGGCTCGTTCCCATAGCTATCTATATAATAACTAGCATGTAACCCACGCTTCGCGCAGAGCGAATTGACAATACATAGGATATATGCAACGACCTTGAGTCAATTAAGATGCAAACATTTGGTTGTCTTACTGGAAGGGGTAAACTTGAAGACCAAACGAAACATCAAATTTAGTAGTATATAAGAAGTTTACAAATAGTGCCATAATCAGCAATGCAAAAAGTAATAAGAATCTATGCTGCACTGGATAATTGTTGATGGTACTAAGGCTGCATATGTAGTGATAAAGAAACCCAGAAATGTGATGTAGTTTCCACTCCAAGCAATTGATTCCTGCATATACATATCGAAACACAGGTTTAAACCTGATGTTTAGAACAGAGGGTTGACAAATAGAACATTCTATCGGTAAAAGATTTGTAGGGTACTTATCAAAAAAATATTTTTAGGGTGGGGGTAGGCCGGAGATTATTACTTGCTAACAAAAGGACCGTGCAAGTCGATGGATCATGGAGGCAATGTAGATGTATTTAGACAGCACAAAACCTATGCGGCCTTTGCTATGACGATGGCGACTAATGAACGAGCAAAAATAGATTAATATGGGTTTCGGACAATTTCTGAAACCAAACCGCCTGATTACGGGTTAGGTGGGTTGGTTTCCTGGTTTACGTGGTTTAAAACCTAACCAAATCTACACCAATGTCAGCAACCCCGTTTCCTTCCACGCGCCACCGCTCCCTCTCGCCTCCGAGCAATTCAGCTCCCGATTGCGCTTCCAACCCACGTAGTAGCATTCGATGCACCGCACCGTGTGCAACTGCCGACGAGGAGGAGCCCAACTAGCCTTGCCACGCTCGCCGCTGACAACCAGGCCGACGAGCTCAGGTGGAACTCGGTGAATCTTTCATCGCGTATTCGAGGTGTTGGCGAGCTTGATTTCGTTGGCTTCGTGAGTGAGGCACTTCTCGAGCAAGGAGAATGTCGAGGAGTGACCACTAGCCACCCACGTAGTAGCATTCGATGCACCGCACCATGTGCAACTGCCGACGAGGAGGAGCCCAACTAGCCTTGCCACGCTCGCCGCTGACAACCAGGCCGACGAGCTCAGGTGGAACTCAGTGAATCTTTCATCGCGTATTCGAGGTGTTGGCGAGCTTGATTTCGTTGGCTTCGTGAGTGAGGCACTTCTCGAGCAAGGAGAATGTCGAGGAGTGACCACTAGCCACCATGGGTACTCGCGCAATCGACTGCGGCGCGGCCGTCGCTGCTGCTGCGTTCGTCGGCGATGAGCGACATGTTGATTGGTCTAAACCGCGGTTTAGCCCAACCCGGACAGAAACCATGTTACCGGTTTCTATAGGCTGGTTTAACGGGCTGATCGGTGTGGCACCAACCCGGTGAACAGGGCTAGTTGCAAGTGTACATCATGTAAATTGTTCAAATGTGCGTCATGCTTAAAATTTAATCCGTACTACATCAAATGTACTACCTCCATTTTTTCTTCAAGTCTCATAAAGACATGACATCTATGCATTTTTGGAAGTGATCTGGTTATGTCTAGATATATGTCGTTTAAAAAAATCGTTTCAAAAAAAATAGAATTGTAACAGAATAGCTAATGATGTAGATCAATCATCTTTGGCATGTTTTGTAAGTTGATGGTACTATTTGGTGGCTGCATATTTTGCAAATACTAAGACGTGTACTGCAGAAACGTCACATGACGAAGCTGTAATTATCTTTATTCAGTCATATCCATGCATGTACTAAACCAATAAATAAGCAGTTACCATATCAGGAACATGAAGCAAAAACCATAGCTGCATGGATCAACACGTTGGTAATGTCAAGATTCAGACGATCGGTGCAGGATACGATAAGCAATGGTAAAAAAAAAGTTTGCATTAAGGCAGTAACCACGTATATTGGTAAGATGAAAGTGGAGAACAATAGATAATATTCAGTAACCACGTATATTGCTAAGATGAAAGTGGAGAACACCGTTGTCAGATTCATTGGAGAGAGAGAGAGAGAGAGAGAGAGAGAGAGAGAGGCAGTAAAGCATCGAGGGGACTTATTATGGAGGAAAACCGGATCCACGCTGATGGCCCGTGGCCGTAGAGCAGGGGTTGGCCGGCGGCCGCGACCACCGGCGTTGCCCGCTGGCGAGAACGGGAGCGCCCGGATCGGAAGGAGGCGGAGAACGGACGGCGCTCGGCAGCGCAGCTTCGCCGAGAGCGGCACCGGAGGTGGCAGCGGCGACTGGCAGGGGGTCGGAGCGGCGGTGGCAGATGCGGCTTCGGAAGAGGAGTCGATGACGAGGAACGGTGTTTCCAGAATGTGTACAGATGTACGGTCACAGCGATGGTAGCGGGGATCGAACGGTGGTCGAGCGTTATTGTACTAGTAACAGTGTTCTGAGTCTTGGTTTGGAGGTGCACTATTGCACGAAGAGGGCTTTGAGTCTTTTTTCTTCTTTTTTTTTTTTTGATAAAAGGGCTTTGAGTCTTGACGAAAGGGAGAGCTGTCTACGAAAATATAAGTGTTAACTATATACGAATAATAATGGATGAGTCACTCCATCTAATGATTAATATAGTGGATGAGGACGCACCCACATAAAACTAATAAACAATGAGCAGATCTATACATGAATAGTGGGTTAGGATGCACCCACGCAAAAACTAAAAAGAAGCCAAATTTCCCTCAAAAAAAAAAAAAAAAAGAAGCCAAATTTTCATCATTCACATTCTCGTAATAAAAACCTACGTACTCATCATGTGGCAGTGGTAGCGTTCATGCGACTAATAGGAAAGAAAGACATAAAGCACTTTAGCAAGGGAATAATTTCATTCACTTCAATAAACGAGGATGGTTTCTAAGCTCATTAACTAGGGTGTCAACTAATTCCAATGATGATGTGATATTGAAATTTAAAAAATAAAAAAGGCTTTTAAGATAATTTAACATATACCTACACAAGAACCAAATATAAAGAGATGTAATATGCATATAACGGAGAGAGAAGACACATGATTAGAAACAAAAATTTGAAGAAAAAAAACTATGCATTGTAATATGGTTTGTGATTGGACAAAAAATAATTTTGAAGAGAAGACTAACTGTGGTTGATACTGCATCAACAAATAAACTACAAATATGAAAGGAGAAAAAAAAAATGAACCACGGCAACAACGTTTACCATTATTGAAGCTTTACAGGGAACATTTAAATAATGCTGACACGATACCAACCCAACTTGTACAGCAACTTAGGTACCATTATCAACATAACATTTACAGTACCCAACTGATTTTGCAGTAGATGACCGACTGGCCAAATTGACCAAACCACTCAGACCCCCATAACTCCCAACAATTGCCGAAATAACATTTAGATGGACTTGATCTTTTTCTACAAAAGAAGAAACAAAAGTAGCAATTGAGGACAAGGCCAACTATTCGCAGTTGGATTTTTGAACTTCTGACAGGGTCCATTGAAGACACCAAAGCATCAGTAGGACAATAATCAAACTGAATATGTTAATTGCAATGTAATGACATCCTTCTCTATGTGCCTTGTCCTCAATTCCTTCTCAAGTCACCTATAGGGTTGTCTGACTCATTTTTTCTGCCTGTATGTTGTCTGCAAATGAAAAATTCATGCACTTTGGCCTTTTGGTTCTAGTACAGAACTAAGATCTGCAATGTTTATATAGAAGAAAATTCCTTAGCATCTCTGAAAATGGCACCAATTATTTAATTTGGATGGAACAGCAATTCATCATGTTTACCTTTTCGGGGTTTGAATAGTACCACTTGATTCTTTGTCACATCTCCACTATCAGCATGGGTGTTTCCCTGGAGTAAGAACAAACCATGTGAAGCTTTAGTGAAACAGGATTGCATTTCAAATGATGATCAGTTTAGATTACGATTGCTATATAGATGTCGATATGCTCTTTGGTCACAAAAGAGCGATTTGGATATCAACATGGAACAAAGTTCCAGCCTCTATGATCTTGGTAAGGTACTATAAACCCAGCAATGTTATAACATGATCAATCTACGATTTGAAACAAATTATATGCATATTGTCTCACATGTTCAACGTAAATAAACATCAAGATATCAATAATCAAGTTTAAAAATATTCAATGCGATGATAAACATGACAGTAAACAAAAGCAACACTGGGCATTGTTATAAGTCATTGTGTTGTGCTTTCAGGGGGGACATGTTTGGACAGAGATAAGAGAGACCTAGAGTTCAATGCTCAGGTTGCTGTTGAACAGGCAAAAAATCTGGGGTAGAAACAAAGTGCTGCAATGGTCTCCATACCAAACGAACTAGGAACTCCAATTATTCAAAAAAAAAAAGATCAACAGAACATATGATCTTAACCTTTCTTAGAGCATCTCCAATAGTTCCCAAAAAATGAATTTCTAAATCAATGAGTTTTCCACGTCGCTAAAACAAAGTACGGACAATATTTGTTGGCTCTCTAACCATTCACAGTATCTCGCTCCTAAAAGCTAGGTCGTTTTGCATTGGGAACCCCAAACTATTTCCAAACCATCCCAGCCACTTTTATACTTTCTTTCTATCTTGTACATTTGCATCAGGAACCCTATCATTTCTCCTTATTCTCCCACATGTTGTTCTTCCTCCTCCAAATTGGGAGGAAACTCTTCTCGTTCCTGGGTGCCACAGCCACCCCACACCTGCGAGAAGTCGTGCCACACCAATCCAAGTCGTGGAAGCACACTCAGAGGAAGCACATGTATTTTTCCACGCAGCTGGATCAGTTTCCCAAGTGTGAAAAGGTTGAGAGTTTCCTTAAGGAGTTGTTGGAGAGAACTTCTTTTCAATCATGCCAAAAAACCAAGATTGGGAGTCGGTTTCGGAAATTCTTGGAGATGCTCTTACTGATGAAGACACCCCAAGAACATAGATGCATCATTCCATCTTTTGCAAAGAAGTCAAGGGAAATACAATGTCATTATTATTAAAAAAACAAAAAATGCCTAACAAAACCTATGCTCTTAACCATACTTAGTGATGAAGACACCCCTAGCTGGCTGCACCCATTAATCTTTTGCTGAATAAAACAGGATGTATATAAGGGACCATAGACCACAGCATGTGTTTGGTTTGGGGACGAGGTAGCACGAGATGGCCCCATCTCTGATTTTTGGGATGGGACCGTCTCTGTTCCGTGTTTGGTTGAGAGGATAGATTCATCCCAATTTTTTGTTTGGTTCGAGGAATTTAGAGGGATGGGTTGACCTTGTTTTTTGACGCCGTTAGCAATAGTCATTAGCGGGCCTCATGTATCCTCTGTGGGCCCTGCATCCTACTCTATTTCTCTCTTTTCTTTTCTTTTGGTCTTATCTTATGCACGCAAGATGGCAACCAAGCACAAAGCACTGCACAGAGCACAAATTGCAACAAGCGCTGCCCATTAGCCTGGTCATCCCTAGCTCCAATCACCCTAGCGCCGTTGTCCTCTATGTCCATTACCGCTGCGTCTCCCGCCCCCTATGCCTCCTACATTGCTGCTCCAATCACCCTAGTGCTGCCTGCCCCCAGAGAGGAGCCATGGCACCAGTCATCCAGTGCCGCCCGCTTGAAGGGGATGAACCATGGCACCGCTCACGCCATGCTGCCTTCTCAGAGGGGAGGAGCCAATGGTACTCTTGAGCTCAACCATGCATCCACGTCACATGCTACCCTCACCATAGAGCAGCCCTTGCCACCTTGCTGGAGAGGTGATAGGGGATGGCCAGTCCCCTTGATTCTAAGAGACAAGGCTGACCCCGAATCTAGGCTAATATTCCCTCTAGGGTGGGGTTGGTGCTGTCCCCTATAATCCATGAACCAAGCAACGCCAAAACCAGGCCCATCCAAACCCATCCCCCCCCCCTTCCCCAGCCAAGCGCACAGTTAGTTCCAACTCAGTAAGTACAACTTATGGATGATTCTATTTCTTCATGAATTTAAGTACACCCATACTGAGAATCACTTGCTACCTAGTGGAAATACATTGATGTTAATTCTCAGGTTCGAAGCACAAACAAAGGAGTTGGGCCAAGGACCACACAACAATAAGCACGGTTCAAGATGCTTAAAAAGCACGTGTATTATATACAGATGTAAACGTTAATAAGTATACCTTTGAATGCAATACATGGATCCCCATTTGTAGCTGTGTAGAAAGATCTACGCATATTTTGGTGTACGTTCAGTTTCACAAATTTCAGTCAAGGCAAAGTAAATTAAACAAAGCCCAGCAAGTAGGGATGTTCTGGTGAAAATAGCATTTGCTCCTCCTTTCCTCAAACCCAACAAAAAATGGAACTCAGAAAATAGAGAAGCCAAGTGCTCTCATTCTTGGGGCTGTGCCATAGTTGCCCCCTTGAGCACTAGAATTCTTTTTTACCACTAACGTTCTTGTGAATCATTGTGGTTGCATCAGCTTGTCAAGCTTGCTTGGTTCAGTTAGACATCTATCAAGTGTGTGCTTGGGCAAAATCATTTCTCACAGGTGCCTATCTAGAACACCATCAGTTCATCAGGCTAGACAGATCAAGTTAACGCCAGAATACTATAGCAACAAGATCAGGAAAAGACTTAATTTGTCACCACAAGAGGCAGGTAAAGCAGAGCAAACTCGTTAATATCACAGCGAATTGGCATGAAGATTACTCACTGATGTGATTGCTTCTATCTCCTTCTGCTTCTCCTTCTCTTTGTCTCTCTGTAGCTTGGAGACAAGGCCAGCCCTCCTCTTGCCCTTAGCAATGGCATCCTCCAGTTCAGATACTGCGGAAGGCTTCTTGTCACGGACCTTCCAAACATCTCCCCGGCGGATGAGCAGCTTGGCAGCCTTCCAGCCATCGATGCTGGTGTCTATGACAGTGACATCGGTCCGGCTGCACCTCTCACTGTCGGCATCTGCGGTGCGTTCCGCCCGGCGGCGCTTCTTGGCCTTGGTGATCTTGTCCTTCTTGTCCTTGTGCGGACGCAGTGCAGGAAGGGCAGGAATCGGGTGGTCCTCGTCAGTTCTCGGGCGGGGCCGGGACTGCTTGCGGAAGGCTTTGGGGGCGGGGTACCCGGCGGGGCGGAGGATGGGACCGCGAAGACGTCGGAGATCACGGCAGCGAGCTGAAGCTGTTGTTGCGGCGGCGGCGGCGGCGGGGAATTGCTAGAGCTAGGGTTTGGTCGCGAAGGGTTGCGGGGCGGGCGCTGCAGAGGCGGCGGCGGCGGCGCCTGCTTGGGCTTAGCCTTCGTAGGCGGCTCCCTGACAACAACGATGATGTCGTTGTGGAGATTGGAGGAAGAAGGCGGCAGAGGCGGGGAGGGGGGTTTGGGACTGTCGGCCCCCGTAGAGGAGGTCGTCGATGTTGAGATGGGAGGGGAAAGAGAGCCCCCCTTTGGCGTGCAGCCGATGAAGCCATGACGGCGTGCTGCTAGCGGCGGCGGCGGCGGCGGCACTGAGCACCGTCTGGCAGCACGGCATTGCCTTCCGTCCTCTCCCCTCCGGCTGCGACGGTGGTGGGGACTGGCCGACTGGGACTCGGGGACGACTCAAGGAGAGGACGAAAAGGAAGGAAGGGAAGTGGGGTCCATCTTCTGGTATTTCTATTTTCACGGTTCTAAACTATAATAAAGCATTTTCTGTTCTCACAGTCTATATATATATATATATATATATATATATATATATATATCTGCTTCCTTCGTTTAAAATTATAAAAAATATTTATTGTTAAATATATATAGCTTTTGTTATGCACTTACATATAAATTATGTCAAGATATATCATAAAATAATATATTTAGAAAAACGGAAATATATTACAAACTTATAGGTAGCAAACTCTATTTCTACTCTCGGCCTAATAAACCTATTTTCATTCAAAAACCACTGTACTCTCATCACACGTATACGAGTTAGAACAACTCACGTCCATAATATATTGGGCGTCATTAGCGTAGTACGAGCATGTTTGTTTTAAAACTAAAAAGAAAGGAAAAAGAAATTTGGACATTAGAGTGACTCCTAGAGAATAGCCAAAAAAAAATCTAAATTTTTTTAGAAAAGGGGTTTGACAAAAAAAACAAGACTAAGGCCTCGTTTAGTTGGTTGAAAAATTTGCAAAAAACAATGTTGGAACTCCCAGAGCAAATTGTAGCAGACGTTTCGTTTGGTTGTGACAAATATTATCCTACCATTGCGTAACTATGCTCAAAAGAATCGCCTCATGAATGTACATCTAAACTATATAACTAGGGGAATTCCGCGGCGTTCTTCTTGGGGAATTAAGAAAGAATGCAATAATGATAAGAAAGAGTTTCATGTTATCACCTCTTCTCGACAGGGGATATGAGTCTATTAGAGAGAGTAGAAATACCAATGTATTGAGTATACACAACTATTTATTTAGACCAAAGTGACAAGCTATTTGAACTGAAGTATTTGAACCGAGTATAAACAAATAATTATTCAGATGACACGATGTATTGACTGTTGCAGAGATGTCAACTTGCAGAGATGTAACTATCCAACTCCCCGCCTTTTACTCCACTGCTGCTGGCCATGTTCCGAGACCCATGAGGAAATCTAAAACAAAGAGGATTTTAAATGGAATAGACTCAATCAAACGAAATAATAACAGTGATATATTTCCAATGCGAAATTAACTTTGATGCTATGGTTTAGTCAGTGTTGTTAATGGGAGTCCATAGTAGCTGCAATATGTTAACAATTCAAATCACTGCAGCATGAAGAGTTTGGGTGGTCCATGACACTGCCTCAATGCGTCGATGATGAAGCGAGGCGTCTCACCTCTTGTGTCAACCCTATGGTCCAACCTTGGATTTGAATGCCAATTGACACCTGCAAAGAGGACAAAAATTAGGGCTTGGTGAAACAGCAGCTTTTTTTTTCTAAAAAATGAGTAGTGAAGTTGTGAAGGATAAGCAGCGAGAAGATAAATGTACATTTGATATTGAACCCACCCCTGTTTGAAGCAACATACAAAAGCAGTCTCTCCTCGGTAGAACTGTTTCTCTACCAGTGGCACCTCTGTCTCCAGCTGCTGCACTTGGATCATGAGCGTGGTAGGTTGGAGATGGTGGTCAGTAAATTGAATATTGAATTGAATGGTAGTTGAATGGAATTGTTCACTTTGATTAAGAGGAGGACGACAGGACATGAGGAATTTCTTCATTAGCTACTGATTTCACAAACTAATCATCTATGGAGAACATGTTGTGTTAACAAATTCGATATATAAATGCACAATAAGACAATATGATTTCTACTTGTTGTGTCACATAAGTTTATCATGGACAGAATTCACGAGTGTTGTTAAGCTTGAACTGAAAGCCAGCCAGTTGTTCTTTGCTGCATGTACGAAAGAGATGAGATGATAAATTTCATTCTAACCTTCAAAATTTTTTTTTTTTTTTTGCAACAACAACAAAATGTAGATAGGCAGATATCTGTCTTTTTATCCCCCTCAAGTCTTCCTTGCAGAAGTCAAGATCTTCTCCCCACGCATGAATCTGAAATGTGCATATCAGAAATAAAAAGTATAACAACACAAATGTAGAAAGGCAGATATCTGTCTTTTTGTATCCCCCCTCAAGTCTTCCTTGCGAAGTCAAGATCTTCTCCCCACGCATGAATCTGAAATGTGCATATCAGAAATAAAAAGTACATTTATTACTACCGCTGAACCCCACCTTTTCCTCCCTGGCTTCTCATGTGAAATGTGCAAAAGTCAAGATCTGTCAGCTTGCTCATCTGAAATGAGATAATTTCTTCACTGCACACTTAGATGCCTTGTTCTAAGCATGAACCTAGCACTTCCCAATCCACTATATTACCAAGGCAAAAACTAATTTCAGTAGCACATGAGCCTCATCTCCGATAAATTAACAGAGTAAGGAATTTAGGATTTTCAGTCATTCAAACAGTGTATTGGGATTTTCATCGACAAACATTCTTTTCTCACCTCACCTTTTCCTCCCTTGCCCGGCTTCTCATCTCAGCCTTGCCGCACCAGGTCAACACCCATGTTCCCCAAGAACACCGATTCTAGACCACAACACACATACGGAATAGGAGATGGACAATATTAGAGGCTGGTTGAGAGAACGAACCGATCAAAGCGGCGACATCTGGCCGAACAAAGAAAGGCGTGTGGGGAAGAGATCCGCAACGCCGGGGAGGGAGATCCATGTGGTGCGGAAGTCGGATCCTCGATGAGCTACGGCATGCTCCACGCGGCACGAGGTCGGAAGAGGCCGTGGACGGGCGTGTTTCATGCGGCGCCGCGCGTAGAGAGCCGCTGCGTAACGCGGCGCGCGGTGAGCGGCGGAGGCCTGTTTTCACCGAGTCCGGGCGGCGGCATGGAGGTGGCGGGCGTCCCCACCGGCTTTCCTGGAGGATCCACCGACGACCTTGCCGACCTGGGCCACGATAGAAACATATATATAAGAGAACGCTACGAACGGGCCTTTAATTTTGAGAAGTGGTGGATCTTTGAAAGGGTGGAGGTGGAGGAGGCGAGGGGTTGAGGAATTGAGGTGGGCGGCGCCGGATGAACGATGGAGGTAACGAAATTCGCCGCTTTGGTGGACGGGGGAGGAGTTATAGTGACGGGAACCAATCGTAAGGCCGAGAACTCAAAAAATAAACCCCTAGTTGGGGATACCCTTATAGGTGTAGTAGATTAGTTACTTTTTTTTACCTACATTTCATACTCCGAACATATGTCTTTTGGTGTATCTAATGTGATGTGATGGAGAGAGAGGGGAAAAAATGTTAGAAACTTTAGCCATCTAAACCAGGCCTAATCCAACAGGCTTGATAAGAATTGACATTCACCATATTCAAACCTACAACATCACTAGAAATTTTTCGTATTTGTGCACAGAGAGTTGGGGATCGATTGAGACTTTCGTCAACGAGGTGCGCTTGCACACCAATGCAAGCGTAATGAGGCTTTCCCACAACCCTTATTGTTTTTTAACCTTCTACAACCCTTATTGTGCCTCCATGATTAGCCATGTATTGTGCCTACTTCTTGTATAATAGGTGTCGCATTGTCATTTTACGTTGTTAATCTACATGGGCCGGTTGTGGGATGATGAGGGGTGATGCAAGAAGTGAATTCCATGACGTCATACCATCCTTTCACGCGGACGACAAGAGACGTGCGGGACCATACTACACACACGGGAGAAAGATGTCATGGGAAAGAGGTATACCTCCATGAGAAGTGTTAGTGACACACAAGAATAGATACATGAAGCGAATGATGAGCAGTTTCAGTGTGTCTGAGAGTGAGAAGTTTGTGACGGAGCATTTCTTATTTTGGAAGCATGGTAAATCAACATCACAACCAAGATCGTACTTGATTAAGCAAATACATATCACATACTTAGAGTTTTGCAGCAGAAATGATATTACAATAAGTTTATAAGTAACTAATACAATTTTGGTTTCAAATCAAATAAATTAAAACATAGCTTGAAATGATTACCAATTCATAAGTTCGAAATGTATTGTTAGCTCAGATGACACGTCCAAAAAAATTTTAGGTGAGAAGCATATATGGAACAGCCGAGCCCACCGACACTTAGTCAACACCTTTAGCAGGTCAAGAATTACACCTGCAAATGAGTGGGATAAAACCATGAGTACTTTATTGTACTCAGCAAGACTTACCCGCGGGGAGGAAAATAAAATGACTCCAAGGATATGTAATGTTTATTTGATGGAGCTGATTGGATAGCATAACTTTGCAAAAGAGCATTACTAACAAAAGTCCTTCCTTCCATTGTTTTAGCATTGAGTTCTCTAAAGCTAACTAAGCATCAAGTAGATCTAAGTTTACATGTGTCCTGTAGTGAACATATTCCATTATCATGATGAACACAACCATAAAGTTCCATCGGTTACTACGATGTCGGTGCTAGGTTCGAGTTTCTCACTACCCGGGAGAGACGGCGATTTGAATCGATTACACCAACCGGGTAAAGCCCATATCACACATTCACACAAGTTTGTACCTCACCATTCACTCTATCTCGATGATAAGGTTGGACCATTTTGCAAAACTCATGTTCCCGCGTCCTCAAAAGAATTGTCCGTTCAGCCCGTAGCCCATAGCAAGCGGGTCTTGGATAAGTCTCCTTCCTTCAAGCTCTCCTCCCAAAGAATGCTAGTAGTTCAATTCTCACCTCGAATAAGCTAATTAGTTTCACTATCGAACAAGTTATCTAGTCGTTATGTGAAGGTACGCTCAATCTCAATCCTAGGGCCAAGACATAGGAGCGGTCCTTAATGACATAGACGGGATTAAACAAGCATAACATCCTCATGACTCATGATAACATAAAGAACCACCCTATATCTTGGAGATGACAAGAATCATCTGACTTCTATCGATCCAGGCATGGCTAAGCATAAAGAGACCTACCCATACTAGTAAGGGTACATGTACATATGTTGTGGATAATAAGAAAGGTAATGCAACAACAGTTTCAATCATCCCTTATAACCTAATACACAATACAAAAGTTAAACTTGAATGGAATTTTAAAAGAAACATAGGAGGATTACAATGCTCTAGGACTTGCCTTGGCTTGAAGCACAAAGTCAATTAGTTAGCTTCATCTTCAAGACATGATCAAATACCATCTTTATCTGCTAGACCTTATCGCGGTTACACCTTCTTTTGGTTGGTTCCAACACCACGTCCCTCCTCCACCTTCACGTCATGCATCTAATGTACCTAAATGATATATGTAGTGATGCACTGCATGAGCACTAGAACAAGAAAGAGAGCACATTTCCTAATGGTAAAGCTGACATGGAGCGTTCATCAAAGATCGATGCCCAAGACGTAGCGATGATCATGATCAAGCGAGGAGAAGCCTAGTTACCAGATGACCGACGACCCCGGAGCAACGTGCCTACGATCCGGTGAGGATTCCACCGATGTCGACAGGTAGGGTTTTGTCGCGCCACCTATCGCCCCGACCGCGGCAATGTGAACTGTATCTCATTCACCTCCATCAATGTTGTCGTGGCCTTTGTCAAGTAAGGCTTCGCCGCGTTGCCCTTCCGCCATGGCCATCGCTTCGATGCAATTAGGGCGGCAGACACGAGGGATACGAAGCGAGGCGATGGGGATACGATGCAAGGCGATGACGGCTCTACGTACGGGAGACAATACAACGCAAGGGAGCAGAGCTGAGCCTTACGTATGTGTTGTGTGACGCACAAGAAAAGAACGAGCCGGGAGGATAAACGTTGGAGCTGAGCCGAACGTACGCTGCAATATGAGGAAGCGAAATGTGCGGCGCTGAGACTCGGCGAGAGAAGACGACGCCCAATCAGAAGAGGACACATGGGGGCGCACCATGTGAGCCTAGGGGCGTGTTTGGTTTGTGTCTTGTGGTAGCCTGGCCAAAGAATGTAGCATGGGCAAAGCCAAGCCAGCCAACCAAAGTTCATGTTTGGTTGGTTGCATTCATTCACTACAACACGCCTCACAATTAAAGACATTTTGTTAAAGGCATTTTTCTTAAATTGCCTTAATTTTGTTTTAGTTAAAGGCATTTTTATAAAAATGCCTTTAAAATCAGTTTTTTTGGAGGCAAATCTAGAAAACGCCTTAAGTAACCCCGAGCTTTGGAGGCAAATCTAGAAAACGCCTTAAAAAAAGCTAGAGCTTTGGAGGCGTTTTCAAATGCCTTCCGTAGCTGATTGCTACTCAGGGCAACCGAGAGGCAGCTGGGCTAATTCACTTCCCAAATGAAAAAAAAAATGGAAAACAAAAAGAGCCCATCCCCGAGCCCATCATACGGTACGATACGGACTTCCTGTGCGAGATAATTGCTATTACATGACTCCAAACAATTGGCTTCCCAAAAATAGTATTCCTAACCTTGGCTTTGCTAAAATATGACTCCAAACGCTTTTACTTCGAATAATATGATTTTGGGTGTTTTAATTCATTTGAAAATTGCAAATACATGTATATCTAGTATATTTCGTATTGACTTTTCTACCCTTGTGGAAAATCTTATGCATTCGTTGGGTCTAAATGCCTACCCTACTCCGTTCGCGACGACGGACCACGTTGGTAGTTCAGGTACGATCGATTGGCAGCGCCGCCACTCACTTGCGATATCTATCCGTCTTCTGCCGCGATCGCAGCTCTCCACCCCTCTTTCCCTCATCTCGCCATGGACGGAATCCTCCTCGCAAAAGAAGTCATTGGAGTGCTGTACGCCGAAGATGCATTGGACGTCGAGGCGGTGCCTAGCTGCGGCCGGAGCCTCGGCGTGGCTGGCGGCTAAGCCCGCGGATCGTGGAGGCGGCCGCGGCTCTGGTGGCACAGGCGCGGCTGCGGTGGAGTCCCCCCGTGGTGCGGGCCCGGGAAGCCGATGATGGCACAGCACCGGCGGTGGTAGTGGAGGGGGCGTGGATCTTTGCGGGCGATAACGCGATCACTGTTTGCCCTCTTTGCTCCTCTTAGGCGATAGAGTACAGCTTCCGGTTGTCAAAGCGGAAAGGTACATATCGGGCGGCGGTGGGCATCGAGGAGCAGCCATGCCACGCCGCGTGCATAGGATCGACCATGGCACGACGGCGTCGCCGGCGAACATTTTGCATGGTCAAGCCAAGACCACGTGCGGGCAGCAAGGAGAGGTGCCCACGGACCAAAGACAGGCATGCACGGTACAGCCAAATTGAAGAAATACGTGTATTTAGATGCCAAACAATTAAAACACTCAAAATCATATGTATTTCAAATAAAAATGTTTGGAGTCATATTTTAGCAAAACAAACGTTAGAAATCCTATTTTTACGAAGCCAATTGTTTGGAGTCATATAAAATAAGTAATTATCTCTTCCTGTGCCGCACGATACCCATCCCCGAGACCGACGCAGGGGCGGCGGCGGTGCGGCGGCGGTTCCTACCCAGCACGGGCCTCCTGCTCCAGCCTAGGGAGGACCACGTGACTGCGGGGGAGGCGACGAGGCGGCGCGGCTACGGGGAGGCAGCGAGGTGGCGCGGCTACGGGGAGGCGGCGCGAATGCTGTGCGGCGGGGCGGGGCGGAGGCGGCGCGGCTACGGGGAGGCAGCGAGGCGGCGCGGCTACGGGGAGGCGGGGGGCGGAGGCTGTGCGGCGGCGCGGTTGCGGGGAGGCCGGTGCAGGGGGATCATCGGAGTTCGTCGGTTTTCGTCGTTTCCCACCACCGCGCACCGCCGCTCCGGATCTCGACAGCGCCAGCACTCCCGCTATTCCTTCCTGGTCCTTCATCGCCCCTCGCGGGCGCCTCCTCCACGGAGCCAGCCAGCGCCAACAGCGCTGTCGCCTGTGACCCATCCTACTCTGCCGTGACGCCCTCGCCGAGCCGGGATACGGCTACATCAGCATGGGCCTCGCCCCTATCGACGGCGGTGGCTATGCCGGTACGGGCCTCGCTCCTCTCGACAAAAGCATCTCGGCCAGCTCTCTCCAGATCAGGTAACTTAACTATCTCATCAGGAACGTGTCTGTGCTTGGGATGGGGTGGGTGGATCTGGAGTGACAATGCTTGTTGCATACAGGTCTCTACTTGTGCTATATGAGTTAGAACATATGTGATTGTCTTAGGATCTAAATACTTAGTTGAATGTTCCCTTGCTCACTGCCTGTGGTCACTACTGTGTTTGATTCAGCAATCAAAGTGCATCATCTATGCAACTCCATTTTTCATGTATTTGTATTGGTGGACAATTGTCGATCTTACTACTCGCAGTATGTATTTGTATGTCATGATCACCTTTTACAATTTTCTGTTTCGAACAAACAATGATTTGGTTCATATATCTGACCCTCTATGGAGCAGGCTACTGGCAGTAGCACTAGAACCTCACATGTTTGTACACTCTCGCCAATGGATGGAAAAGGTTGAAAATTATATGGTTAATTAGCATGATCCTGAACCATACATATATGGTTGTTGTGTTCTGATGTTACCGTGAAGCATAGGAACTGGAGATCTCTTTGAGTTAACTAATCTGATATCTAATTAGTGTGAAAGAAAATTCTTATTTTATTTATGAAGTTTTGATATGTCTGAATGTGATGCACTATGTTTTCTGCACAGAGGTGAAGGTTTGGACATCCTGTGGAGTATAGAGAAGAGTTTTGAGTGTTCAGTGTTTTCTGTGTTCGGTTCAGACAGAGCAGAATTTGTGCTGAGGTGAAATTTCTATTGAGTACATGTTTTATGGATAAAGAAATGCATTTCAACACTTGTCATTTTGTCATCCTTCCTTTCAGCTATGCTTTTGAACAAAAAATAGGGAATATGCTAGAAGATGAAGCTGCCAAATATTGTGCTTGGCTTGAATTAGCACACAGGTACCAAGTTCTGCACCCTGCTGCTGTTGCCTTTTGTTTATCTATTGAGTACCAAGTCGCTATTGAGACATAAACATGTATTATCTATTTCAAGCAGTTAACCGTCACCGTCTTGACTCTTGTCTGATTCCATCGATTTCCTCTCTGTATAGGCAGCCGGCTGGAGGCCAACAAGAAGGCCATGAACATCCAGGTGCATATCTGTGATTTCCCCCCCTCCCTTAATTACTATACTCGAGTATGTATTTTGCTATCAAGTAGTCCCTAGCCAGTGGTGAGGATGATTAATGATGGCTATACAAACTAGATTGTACTTTGCTTAATTTTAAATGCATACACCTTTCAGTTAGAAGTCAGCATAACCAACAGAGGGACCTTTGGATCAAAGAGCCTTCCCAGTTCTTGCCTTCTTGGAGTAGAACTTGTAGCCATACTCTGGATACCAAAGTACACATGAACATGTCGATTAGTAAACCTGAGCACAATTACACAATAAAAAAAAAAAATTAAGTAACTTTTGCCTTTTGTCTATGCTGCTGTCACACCCTAATTTGCAATGTTTATTTCAGTTAAAGTGTGAATAATGAAGTTCATATATGCTCTTCAAAAGGGTTACTGTAACAAGTACTGGATGTTGCAACCCATTATGATGGAAGTGCTATTCAGCTATTACTGTTCATTGAGATTTTTCTGTTATCTTAACAGGAGCAATCGCCAAGTGAAGAAACTAAGAAGGCTAACAATGGGGAGATATCTATTCAGTTGGATATATATATATACTAACATTTGTATGTAGTTTTGATGTGACCATGTCATGCTTTTTATCTTTTAAGGGAGCAGGAAACTTGTCATTTGATAATTGAGAACCTAGGCTACAGTACTGCGAATCTTGATTTTTTTTTGTTTGATGGATATTTGGAGATAGAAATTTATGTCTATGAATGATTTTAATATTTGTATGGATATATTGTACTACTTTTTTGAATATTGTATTGATTTTTGTATGAACCTAAGCTACAGTACTGAGAATCATTCTCAAATAGACGGTACTGATTTTGGAGGCATTTTAATAATGCCTCAAAACAATTTTTGAAGGCTTGTCGAAAATGCCTTTAAAAAAGTTTTATAGGCATCTAAAAAATGCCTTTATACGTGGACAATAGAAGGCATTTTTGAAAAAAATGCCTCAAAAAAACCTTTTAAGTCTGGTTTATAACTGGCATTTTTAATAATGCCTCAAAATATCTTTAAAGGCATTTTTACCACTTTTGAAGGCATTTTAAATGCCTCGTATAAAAGGCCATGCTGTAGTTTAGATAGAATCACCATGGCAAAACATAGGTGAGTTTACCCCGTTGAAGCATTTTGTCGAACACCTTCACAGCACACCAGGCACCTCCGTCGTCATTCTCCATCTTCATCCTCGTCCTCCTCCCATCCACTCCCAAGCACGCACACAACATCAAGGTGGCAAACAAAGGCATCAGAAGGCCTCGTGGTTGGAAAAGTGAGGTGAGCAGCGACCAAGGTCGGAGGCCTCGTGGTTGGCTGGTTGCTCCGACGGCGGCCCAGGACTCGAGGCGAGCAGCGGCGGCTTCGACGTTCTCGCAAGATGGATCATCCGGATTTGGAGCTGCTCGCCTGTAAATCGTCGGATTGATCTTCACCCGTCGATCGAGCTGCTCGCCTCGCCTGTGGTTATTTGGCTCCTCTCACTGCTCCAACCGGCACTCCCTTCCTTCCTGCTCCCGATGCCGGGCGCCGCGAGCCTCGATAGGTCCTCATCGTTGGTGGAACGGCGTGAGGGGCCACTCGTTCGCGCCCCGGCCGGCGGGGGTACGGAGGACGCGTGGACGGAGGAGTTGGAGCAAGCGCGGCGGCGGCGGCGACCTCCAGCGACGAACAGCGGGGCATCGCGGGATCGGGCGGTGAAGCGAAGCGGCGAGGGTGACAACAGTGGGCCGAGGGCTCTCGAGGCCTGGCCCGGGTCCGTTTTGTGGGATCCCCAATACGGAGGCCCAGGGGCTAGGTTAATGGCTTGTAACACCCTGATGTTAAGCATGTCATTAGCATCAGCATTTCATGAGCATAGTCATCATTTAGTCACATGCATTCATGCCCATGAAATGATACATGTCTTTTGCTTGTTTAAATGTATTAAATTTGCTTGTTATGCTTTGTCTTATCATTTCATGTATGAAATACTTGCATAACTAGATGTTTAATATTTATTTATTCTTAGTGATGTTGGTCATGATCCCTAATTATGTTTAGAGCAAGGTCAATGTTGGTCATGATCCCTAATTATGTTTAGTTTAAATAGTTTGACTTAGTTTGACCTAGATTGACTTTCAAGGTGCTTCATCTTATTTTACTCAAAAGTCCTAGCTAGGTTTGTTGCATGTGTGTGCACACTTCATGGAAAGTATAGCTATTTTAATGTAGAACAAAAGTCATCATATGCTTGTTTCATGAATTTGAGTGGATCATGTTCGAAAAGCGAAGTTTGTTTGAATTGATGGTGAATTAGGGTTTGTTTGACCTTGGGAGTAGTGTAAACTTTGACCGATCGTAGTTTCTAATCTAGGCCGAATTAGGGAAAAGTTTGTATAGGTGTTTTGCTCGAGGAATTTCATGAGGAACATTTCGTCGATGGGTTTTTGCATATTTGAATCGGCCACCGAATCTCGAAACGCAGGTTGAAACATATCGAATTAGGGTTAGAATTCATCTTTAGTGACGCTTTCTGGTTTTTCCGTCTACGAAACACGGGGCCACCGTTGGCCGCGATGTCGCGTCGCGGCACGCTGGCGTGCGTGCGCCGTCGACATCGGTCGCGGTGCCTTGAAGGAGGCAACCTGCGTCCGCCACGCGACGCCCGTTCCCTTCACTTGCAAGCCAAGCGGCGGCGACGACCTTGTGTACGCCGTGGCCATTGCCGTAGCGCGGCCTGGCAGACTGCCGTAGCCAGCCCGCCTTAACTTTGCCTAACTCGCTCACTACTCCACCATCACATCTCCTCTATCTCTAGACCAAAGCATCAGGCCAGGCAGCCAGTGGCAGCTCGTGTCGCGAGTTTTCCGTGGCCGGGAAATCCGGTCGACCTTGGCGCCCGACAGCCAGCGCCGCCCGGCCCGCCAGTCCCGATCGGCACCAAGAGCTACCTCTACAAGTGACCGCGGCTCGAACCGCGAAAGAAAGGCCACATCGTGGTTACGTTTATTTTCTCCGCTGCCGCCGTCGGAGTCGCTGCCGCGCACGGGCAGCCGTGTCGGCGCCCCAAAGGCCACCTCCGCCTTCCGCGCACCAAAACCTACCGACTGGCGGTGCTCGTGCACCCGCCCATCGCCAATCCGCCCCATCTCGCCGTGAACGCCGCCGCCGTTCGCCACCGCCCGCCGAGCCATGCACGAGGTCCGCCACCTCGCAGCTGGCCCTCTTCACCGCAAACCCTGGATCCCGGCCCTGCGACCTCACACCAGCTGGCTCGCCTCACCCAACCGCCTGCCATCGAAAACGGCGAGTCGTCGGATCTAAGCGCCGCGCCGCCGCTCTCGCCGACCACGCCGCCGTCCGTAGCCCCGCCACGACCGCCAATCGATAGGGTCGCCGAGACGAGCTCGTAGGTGCCCTCGCGCTTCGCCGGAGGATCACCGACGGCGAAGATCTGCCATGCCCGCGCCACTCCCCTCGCTTTGAGTCGCCGACAAGTGGGCCCGACCTTGTCGAGAAATATCCTTTATATTTCCCTGTTTTCGCATTGCATGCATGTCTTGTAAATTCTATATCTTGCTCGTTTTAGGTCATGCTTGTTAGACAAATTTTGTCATGCTTGTTATGCTCTGCTCTCGATAGAAAAATATGAGATGGCATTTTCTGGTAGTTTTTATATTTATTTATATTTATGCTAGTAAATGCCATGAAATTAGATAAATGCATATCTTACTTTTGGTGCATGATAAAATAGTGGTCCCTGTATAAAATGTTCATGTTTTGTGATGTAAATCATGGGAAAAATATGTTTGACCCTAGGTTACTGTGGTGGAAATATCATTTTTGATTTATGTGCTATTTACCATGCTTTCTTAGGAAATTCATAGAAAAAATAATTACTAGGGTTTTGGATGTGAGACTTAGTGTGCTTGGTTTTGATAGGTTTTAGTAGCTTGTCATACTTAGAAATCTGTTGTCCTGACACTTTTCATAGTACAAAGTATTTTCATGCATAGATTTATTGCTAGCTTGTCATTTTTGTGTAGGACATCATATGCATGTTTTGCTATGAGATTTTTTATGGTAGCCTTGTTATGCCAATAGAATGGCCCTGTAATTTTTGTAGATTTTTCTAAGGTGTTTACATATTTATCATATTTATGTTGCATGGAAAACATCCTAGAAATGCATGTTTATGTTAGGTAATATGTTTTGGTTGGTTTACCATTTGTTCCTAGCATGATTAAGACCTGTTGGTGTGCTTAGCTTGAGAGCCTTGTGCTTTTAGTCAATTTATTAATCCTAGCTTCTATATATTATAGTGTGCATGTGTAGTGGATATTAGGCATGTCATTTTATGTGCTTTAATTCATCCTTTGACTTGTCCAAAGAGGTTTATTCGATAGATAATGACTTGGTTTGCTTGATGGAAAAATCTAGAGAGGAAGTACATGCTTGAGTGGTTTATAGTAGATGTTGCAAGTTACAAGTTGTCGAGAAAATGAGCCTCTGTTTTTGCTGTTTTCGAGGCCGTAGATGTTAGAATCTGGTCGAGAGTGTATTGAATGTTTTGTAGATAATTTCAAGTAGCTTTCCAACAAATATTTGTTTGCTGCATTTGGAGTTATAGAACTCCTGTGTGACTATTTTAAGGAAAGCATGTTTAGCTGCCATTTTTAGTGTATTAGTGAATTAGGGTGTTTTGCTTGATGTAGATTATTAGGGTTTCTTGTGTAGTTATAATTGTGTTTTACTAAGAAGAGATATCCACTTACCAATATCATACATCATAATGCATTCATCCATTCCTTGTAAATCATGCATTCCTTAATATTCATTCTTGCATGCACATTCATATTAGATCGAAAGGACGAGAGCACGAGGAGGTCAAGGAGAGCAAAGCGGGGAGGAGAGGTACACGCCTAGAAGTGCATCCAAAGGGAGGTTCCGTAAGAAGGACATGTCGTCAAGAAATTTCTTTGGCGCCCAAAGCACCTTCTAACCCCTCTTCTCAAGGCAAGCCCCTGCATGCTTGCCCTTTCCTATGCTTTCTAACTAAATTGATTTGCGTCCTTTTTATATGTTGATGCATTAAGTTTAGAAAAATGGTTGAAACCGTTGATGCACATATATCCTTGTTGAAGTTGTTGTCTCATCCTATTTAGAGGTCTAGGTTATAAATGCTTTCGATGGTGATTGCAAAGAGATGTGATTCCGGTCACTTGAGAGGATGTTTGTGGTTAGTCACATGGGTGACTAACAAGCCAGCCGCCAGAACTTGTTTGACTAATAAAACATGTGAGATTGGATGGATATTGTGGTCTTTCCATCCGACGATTAAGGACTTACCCCTTGTCGGGCCGTGGTCGGAAGTTGAACGCGTTACTGTCATATAGTAGGCTCGCTGGGTCGTGAGCCGCTGCTCTCGTGGAATGTTAGGGGCCTTTGCACACGCCGTACGCTCCTCCTTGGCGCGTAGGTGAGAGTTTTGATTAGGCACAAAGCGGTGCGCACGGCGTCCTTCGCTTCGCTGCGCTCACTTGCGGCCCGAGAAGGAGGGTAGCCAGCAGACCGGTGACATACGCCCCTAACGCCCCGGGAGTGATTGGGTCCGCCAATTAAGTAGACATGGTTTATGACGGGGTATTCGCCGGGCCGGTTTTGCCAAATCGATTCGAATCGCCGCTCCCGGACGTTGAGAACCCGGGATCGTCCGCGACATCGAAGTCTTAATATCACAATATATGTTATATTATCATGTTGCTTTCTTGTTAAAATAATGATCAAGTTACTTATGTCGTTATTTATATTCTCGAAGCATATGTTTAATCCGACTATACAGATCTATGGTTATGTATATAATAAATAATCTTTTAACTTGGAATAATTCAAGTAGTATGTGTAGGCTCATTAATCAACTTTATTTCTAAAAATAAATGTGAGTCACCCGGCTCCGGATAAAGCCAAGCATGATCCTTGGAGTCTTTTCCTTATTTTTCTGGTTTCGACGGGTAAGTCTTGCGGAGTACAATTGAGTACTTACGGTTTATTCCTACCGCGGTGTGCCCGTTTCGCATGGTCCTAGCCGCTTATGTGTTCTTGTGGTTGAAGAATATTGCCTAGGGCATGGCGGTCTCTATATTTCCCTGTCTCATGTCATTCTTGGGGTGACATTATGTTGGCACTATCTTATTTTTATTTCACTGTATAACTATTTGGTTTTTGAAAATTATTGCTTCCACACTCGAACTACTTTGTAAATAAATGTGTACATCGCATACGATTATAATATATTTGAATTTGGTTTAAGATACCGCGGATTTGAACTACTCGAGCTCAACGATCTTGGTTGTATTGTTGATGAGTTTGAAATCACTTTCGAGATTTCCTAATACCGGGTTTATATGGACTCAAGTGTAGACTGCGATTGCTTTGGTAATTACGAATTAGACTTGATTTCTTATAAATTGGTCGGCTCATCACATGGTTGACCAGGGCGACCTTCAAAGCCACAAGTTGGCTCAACCTGGCCTGGCCGTCCAAGCTAGAAACCAAACAACCCCTAGGTCTCATCGCATTTTTTGTCCATGTAAACATGATTATCCCAATGGCACCAGCTTATAAAGAGTAAGATGTTGAAGAAATATCGTCGAATATGGAGTTCATGTCCAACGTACCATGGATTTTTTTCCCACTTCGAGCCATCTTATTTCCATTGCATATCGATTTTTATTTCCTTTAAGGAAAAAGTCTACGTAACCCCCTCCAAAGAATGAGCGGGACTATTTCACCCCTAGACTATAAAACTGGATTTCTACCTCTAACTTTCCAAAACCGATCAAATAACCCCTAGTGGTTTTGCTACCATGACGGGTTGTGAAGGAACTTAAATGGCGACGAGAGGGGGGGGTGAATGGGAGCCTCAATTTTCCTTTTCAATTTTGGGTCATTGGCTCCACCCCAACCTCAAAAGAAAAAACACAAAAGATACGAAAGGATACAAGTGCTAACTGGGTAGCAAGATATCAAACGCGAAGAGATAGGCACAACGAGTTCAATGAAACAAACAGAGATCGAATCGAGCTCGAACGGATAAAACCATAGAAGAAACAAAAATGAGATACACAACTCCTATTGAGAAGAAGCGGGTTCCCTAATCCAAAAATACCCAAGTTAACTTGTGACAGGGAGCACTTTCGGATAAATTTCTCAAATCGAATAGAAATTCATCGCACAAAATGGATCTCAAATCGGAGCTCGATGGGCAAAAACAGCTTGCTAGAAATTCACAAAAAAAAACGGACAGCAAAAACGAGACCGGCAAATCGAAGAGCAACCTATCCACGAGGCTATCCGTACTCATGTTTCTCTATTTACTTCCTCTATACATCCTAGTCATCAAGATTCCCTCCTTACGATTTCTTTCTCCCGCAACTCATCCCTTCTTTATATCTCTACTCTATACCAACTACTATCGATTGGGGTCCACTTGTAATTTTATCTAAATATATCAATGTGAGATCTAGTTTTGAAGTATTTATTGAAACAAATTTAATGGTGTAATCAGAATTTAATTTAGGGTTTTGGTTTTGTGAGTTATAGCAGTTTTAGTTACCTAACATAACGGCACCTTGCCGAGATTTACCGAGACCCTCGCCCGTCCAGCTCGATAGTGCGTGCATTTCCAGCAGCTGCAGACGATTGTTTCTCGTATTTTGCTTTTAGGCTATCCGCACTCATGTTTCTTTTATTTGCTCTATACATCCTAGTCACCAAGATTCTCTCATTTACAACACTTTCTTCCGCACTCATCCCTCCTTTATATCTCTACTCTATACTAACTACCATCAATGGGGTCTACTTAGAATTTTATCTAAATATATCCATGTGACATCTAGTTTTGAAGAATTAAACGAATTTAACGGTGGAATCGGATTTTAATTTGGTCTTTTTCATTTACCAGTTATAGCATATTTTTAAGTTACATAAATCATGGGCCCCATGGGTGCATGCTCTTCCCTCCCACCTCTCTCTCGCGCGCCGACAGCAGCTGTGCTATAGTACGCACTGGCAGGCACCAAATATGCCGGGCTTCTCGTGCTTCCTGTGTGCCATGTCGCCAATAGCTCATGCCGCTGTAGCCTTTTTTTGCCTGTAAAAACTGACGTGGTTGTACAGGGATTTTTTACCGGTTCCCAGTGCGGAGAGTCTTATCTGGCCAATTTACAGGTCCAGTGCAGAGAGCCTGATGGTTCAAGCTGTGAAATGAGATCAGGGCGCCTGGCGCCTGCACTGCAAGTCAGTGCTGTTGCTGGCTCAAACAAATCAAGGCAAGTCGCAAAGCCGAGAGCTGGACAACACCGGGAAGCAAGTAACAATTTTGACCAATCAATAAACAAGGAACCATCTTGATTCACGGCAAGCACAACATAGTGCTCCAATTAAATAACCGCTTCCTGTAGCTAGAAGAGACAAGTCAAGGAAATCAAAAGAAATCACGAACTTCCCAGCAACCCTTTGCTGCTGCTACTGAACGAGCGAACAGGGGGAAACAGAAGCTAGCTACGAACAGGCTATGAAAACAGGTGACGACGAACTGAACAAGCTGGAGATGAATTTCTTAAGACTGTCTGCAGCACTATACTTCATCCCACCCTGAAGTACCATATAACGTAACAAACTGCTGCATTTATGTACTTTAAGGGGTGTTTTGGGGCTTCCGGAAGGGGAACTCACTAGAGGAGCTGGAGCCGAATTTGGAGAGCTTCTCAAATTAGGGCTCCTCCAAAAGGCTCCGGCTCCTCCTTTCCCTTTTCACTAAAAAAATTAGGCTCCAAACAACTCCTCATCCCAAACCGTTTGGTAGGGCTCCTCCGAGGAGCCAGGGCTGAGCCCGAGCCAAGAAAAAGCCATACCAAACAGCCCTAAGCCATACACAACGACCAGTATGAGCGCGGCGTTCGCCATAGATGGCATAAGAGCGACGCCCGCTACAGTGATTTGTGCCCCCACCAAGCGCTGATAGGAGAGAGAGAGAGGGAGGGAACGAGTGGACGAGAGACAGCGCGCAGGAAACGAAGGGCCCCATTACTTAAAAAGTAACTAAAAATGTTAGAACTCATAAAAACCTAAAATTAAAATTAAATTCGACATACACCATTTGGATTTGTTTCAATAAATACTTCAAATCTAGATCTCACATGGATATATTTAAATAAAATTATAAATAGGCCCCACTAATGGTAGTTAGGATATCTTGGAAGATATAAAAGTATGGGCTAGTCTTGGGGAAATCAGTATAAAAAGCGAGAATATCGATGACCAATACGAATATTCCTTATAGAGGATGAATTTGAAGTTTTAGGAGTGCGAGATAGCCTAACGAGCAAACAGGAAACGAAAGCGAAGCTACTACGAAGGCTATGAACACAGGTGACGACGAACTGAACAAAAGCTGGAGATGAATTTCTTACGTACTAAATCCGTTTCAAATTGTAGCTCGTTTGATTTTTAACCTTAACTTTAACCACTCATCTTATTCAAAATTTTGTATAAAATATCACTTCTTTTGTTGAGGTTTGCTTTGTTAACAAATGATCTTTAAGAATGACTTAAATTTGATTATTTTTGTGCAAATTTTTTTGAATAAGACGAGTGGTTAAACTTAGGATAAAAAGTCAAATCAAATGAGCTATAATTTGAAACGGAGGGAGTACTTACCAATAGCTGAAGGAAAGCTGTTGTCACACAAGCTGCTCGAACATGATTGCTACTGACGAGAAGCTGCTCCAAGCTGTCGGAGGCACTCGGTGCTGAAAACGATATGCAAACACGCACAGCTGAAAAAGGTCTGAACCTGATCGGCAGACAGATGAAGAACAGGGACGAACACGAGATTTCCAATCTCAGCAGCTAGCACCGCTTTAGTGAGCGCGCCAGGTGCCTGACCTGCGTTGGCAATCCTGACAAAAGACTAAATGGTTTGTTAGCACCCAAAATTTGGTGCTGCTGGAATCATGTATGTCGACAAAAGTGGTGTAACAAATCGATGAACATGGCACCAAAAAATGACAGACATCTAAAGTGTAATTATTTTAATTTTTTTACCTATATTTCGTATTCCATACATGAACTAGTCAAGAACTCGCTCACGAACCGGGAGGAATTTAGGATCTAAACACACCCTAAAATCGTGAACGGCCCAAAAAGAGCAAACTTCAAGAACTCGCTCACGAACCGGAGCGTGGCCCCCAAAAACTTGATGAAACCCAGACAAATCTCCATGGATCGAGTTCAAACTTTGGTCAGAAGAAATTGACCTAGCTACGAACAAATCCCCCCCAAAATCATCACCTAAGATCCATCCTCAACTCCGGGAAAGCAGATCGAAAAGAATGCACGAAAATAGCTCACGAACACAAGAACACAGCTTCAATCGAGCAAATAAAATGACTCAATCAGACCCAAAGCCCAGAGGGCATGAGTGGACTAAGGGTCACTCTTCCAACGAAAAATCATAGCACAAATATCCATGAAATTTTTTTTTCTTGACCTCTAAACAAAAAACCCAAGAAGAAGGGAAAAATAAAAACGAAAATAAGAGAGGGTAAGCCTCCACTAAATAGTCAAATATTCCCTCTTCCTAAACTACCCCTAAGATACATGAGTCGCATCTTCTAACCCCGTGGCTATTTGGGCCAACTCCTCGATAATTTGTCTATCCCGACGGCCACCGCGCCTCCCTCATCTATAGCCTTGCTCCACGCAATCTCCCGTGATGCCGCCATGTGTCGCCCTTAGTCCACCGGAACGCCCGTCCGGTTTTGAGGCCCAAACCCGCGAAAACCCGCCACCGCGATTTGGTTTTGAGACCCAAACCACCAAACCCGCCTGCGGGTTTTGAGGCCCAAACCACGAACCCGGCGGCATGGTTTTGTAGGGCAAACCACCAAACCTCCTCGACATGTGTCATCGCTGTCTTGACCGGGCCTCGAATTAAGCCAAGTCATCCGAGCCCCGCTCTCGCTGCACGCCACTGCCTTGACCCGGACAACACGGTCCCGCCACGCCCTCTTGCATTCATCGATGTCCCGGGATGTCACCCATCATGGCTAGCCACCCAGGCGATCCGTCCCTCGTCCAAGCCTCACGCCCATCCTTCCACCTCTCAAGGGTTCGTCGGCCCGCAGACGTCCTCCTTGGCCCCTTCACCTCGCCATCGCCTACCATCTCCGAGCTCCACACCTGCACACCCACAAAACAAGAGATACGCCTTCGACACTCCCACGTGTGCCTTCTGAACATATAGCGTAGGCATAAAGAATAAAGAAAATTAGAAGTAAAATGTTGACCGTTGACAATCACTCAATCACAAAACTAAAACACATGTGACCTAAATCAACCATGTGTTCGCAATCTCCTCCTTGATGAGTGCATTGTCAATATTCAACACAAAGACGTAAGAAGGTAGAAGATAGCACATCCAAGTGACACAAGCTGTAGACAAAAAGCTAAGACAAAATCACTGCATAGCAAAACATGGAGCAAAAAACTTGGTTCCCAAACGACATGGGCAAAAGGCTCGACACAACCAAGCTAAACCAACAAATTAGTCCTCAAGAAGAGATAGAATAGGCTCAACACCACTAGAACAGCTCCAAACCAATTACTTTCACATACAAACAGCTAGACTCTCAAGACAAAGGCAAAGGCTCAACACATCTAGCTCAAAGTGCTACTCCCCGAAAAAATGCAAATCACTTTGTTTTGTATCTTTCTCCCTCTTGTTGGCAAATGCACTAATCAAGCCACGAAATGCATGAAATGCAAATGAGGGAGCTTCAAGTTTATAGGAATCCAAAATGAGAAGATGCTCTAAGTAGTGTCATGGCAACAAGGTCAAGTGCTTAACACGATGCTCAAACCGGTCAAGAAATATGAAATATGGCTTGAAAGCACTTTGATTCCGTTTTAAGCATTTCGTAAAGGTGTCCACCACAGAGAATAGCACATAGCACACATAAGCTGGAAATCTACCAAGTGCTACACATGTATATCAAGTGAACTACCCCAAGCAAAGCTTACACATCATGCAAAAGACAAAAGCCAACACTTGTCAAATTTTAAATTGATCGGAGTTGCAATAGTTACAAGCATTGGGCAAAGCATGAGTGCGAAGTGGTTATCCACAACCGCCGTCACTTACTAATCAACCATGTCAAGCCTATGCGTGTGAGCAATCAGAAAGCTTAAGACAATGGTCGGGTCAATCACTACCAAGCTCAGTTCAACTCAAGTGCAATGAGCGCTAGAAGCCCCAAGACTTGATGTGAGACAAAGATGGACCCATCTCGATCTTTTCCATACACTTAGCTTAGATTTCAGATTTTAGCGCGATAAAAGCATGTGGTCATCTAAGCAAGTATATAACTCAGTGAATGAGACATAGTCACCTAGCATACATGATAAGCACAAAGGATCTCAACAACTTAAACATGCTAGGAACTATCTCAATGGTGAACATTTTGCAAGATTCATCGTTGTTAAGCAAGTTCACATGAAAAAAATTTTGCTCATAACATATATCAATTAAACAGAAAGAGTACAAGCTGTAAGCACCAACATGTAATTGTTACACTAAACAGAGCATAGTCTCATTGTGATCAATATAAACAAGAAGCTCAAAGTGCAATAGTGTACATGAAGAATGCAATATGATACAAGATGATGCACAAAACAAAAACAACACTAAAGCTACAACTGTACATCAACCTAAAAACATGGAATCCTCAACACAACCAAAATCTCAACACATGCTACAATGCACAATGATGATATCAATTGGGAAATAAAAGCATGTAACATGATACTAAAAAAAGATGGATAAAAGCTTGGGCTAGCAAAACATGTCAATAGGGTACATGTAACTATATAAAAACTAAATGATACCTAATGAACACCATACCAACTACACAATTTAAACATATGGTAAAACATGGCAAAATGTTCATGAGGATCACACACTAACATGAAAAGTGATCAAACCACCAAGATATACACAAAGCTAGTATGGCATATAATACACAAGATACAACATGCTAGAATGAATATAAAAGCATGATACAAGTACAATACGTGCAAGCAATATACAAGAGAGCAAATAAACAACTATCTCATACCACAAGTAGGGAAATCATGAATGTACAAGGTATGAGTGTATATGATAGCTCACGTGACGTGTGTGTAGGTGTCCTAATAAGGCACATGCCTCTTGAGGCCATCAAAGTGGTGTAGACTACCATCAAGTCTTGATCACACCACGAAAAAAGGATCAAGTTTCACCAAGCACGTGTTCTCCACCCCATGTCTTCATACCTATACATGAGAGGACAAAGAAAACTCTAAGTCTTGATCCCAAAGAGTTAACAAGCATAAACTTGGGAACCCAAGACTTTGTCACCGCATCATTGAAAACATGGGATGAGCAAATGGCACAACACTAGAGTTAGTAAACTTGTAAGAATACCAATGTTGACCATCTTGCCCAATAGGCGCAGGCAAAGCAAACATCCCACGACCCTTCATACCAAACTGCTCACCACGCAACAAAAAGCGGAGCACTCCTCCTCGCCAAACTCAAAGCTCCCAAAAAGCGAGGATCAACTTCCATTTGTCGAAAGCATGACCACCACGGGTCTCACAAACTATGGCCCAGGGCCCTCCGACGCCTCCTACCTCCTTGCCTAAAATCGCCTCTGAACCGAATCGCATACCCCTCTCATACATGCCAAGTGGTGGGTGATACAAGTCACGGTTCTCAAACTCAACTTGACACCTAGCATCCCTCTTCCCTCCTAAAGCAAAACTCAAACAAGTGACCATCTCTAGCAGTACTCACAGTGATACCTCACCTCTCTGGGTGGTTGTTGGTTCACTCTCTTGGGTGGATGGTTCACTCTTGTTGTGGCCTTGGCTCTAGTAAGGGTTTTCTCGTGATCTTGGGCAAAGTGTCAAGTGGGTTCCTGAGGTGGTTTGGCTTTAGGTGCCACAGCTGTTTGGGAGGTGGAGTCTTTGGGATCTCTTGAGAGTGCCATTTTGCACAATGGGCTTAGTAGGCTCAGTGGGGGATCTTGGTCAACTTGGGAGTGTTTGTGGTTTCTCACCGAGATCAACCCACTCGCCGACCGACCCCTCGCCTACAGATAAATTCACTCTTCCCCACCTATTGCAAAGCCTAATCCCGTTGTGTCGGCCCCTCTTGAACCGACTCATCATCATGCCAAGTCGGGTTTCCACTAGACACCCAACCGAGGACAAAGAGCGAAGGTATTGGTTCTCCCTCTTTCTCGACCTCCCCCTTGTCGCTAAGGCATATTTGTTAAGCCTCCTTCCAGATGTTATGTTCTTAGATTAGATTTGCCCCGGCCGTCCCTTGCATAACATCCATCCGCATTGTTGCATGCCTTAATTTTTAGAAAATTCAAGAACTCGATTGGACACTACCGAAGTGGACCTTTTGTATTCTAACAGCCCCTCCGTTGGCGCTATGTTTGGCTAGAGATATGTGTAGTAGAAACGTAGTGGATAAGATTTGAAGATAGGCATCTAGACACTCAGTCCCAATGGATAGTATCATTGTGTTGTTTTCAAGAATATCATGTTATATAGAATGAAAATTAAACATTGATGAAACACCCACTTTCAATGGATTATATGGTTTTATATATGTACATTTAATTTCATGATTCAGAAAGTTGGTAATCATGTTAAGAGAGTTTCATCCCCATGGAACACACTTTTTTTTTTTTTTCTCATTTCTAAAAATGTTGCCACATCGTTAAAAGCATATGTAGTATCTAAATGCAATGAAACCTCGAAGGAACTCTCAGTGTGACTAGCCTTACTCAAGCTAACATCTGGCCAGTTCCAAAACATGAATGCTCAAATATTTACCTTATATATATAATAAATCCAACGAAAACACATCCGTAAAAATATAAAGTTATTATCACAGTATCCGGGCGCAGCACTGCCAAAGTCTCGATTATGCTCTGGCCATTCACTTAATTAGATCAACGATAACATTGTCATCGACTAAAACATTTCATTGCAACTAACATTGTTTACTACAAGCAGCCATTGATCCGGGGTACTAGAGTCCACTAGTATAATGCCCGTAAGTGCTACGGCTTCATTTAAGGAATGCACTTAAAAACAATAAGACATTTTCCCTTTTTGTCGAGGCAAATTGTTAAAATACATTAGTTCAGACTCAAACACAAAAGCAACGTGATTTTGAGAACAAAATAATGAGGTAAAATTAAATTAGGAGAGTATGTGTCTGTCATCCTGCTTTATCCTAGCTCCCCAAAAGGGACACGCCAGTGCATCATTCAGGTTCATTTGCTCAAGCTTCGATGGAGATGGAGTTCTGCCACTTCAAATGTGCCAAGAGCAAAGCAAGATAAAGGTTCCAAAGTGGCGCCGGCGGCTATGGTCTGGTACTGAATTTCAATCATCTTTTCAGTCCCCGCTCTCCGCCAGCCGCTAGAAATAACGCGCTGAGGTGCAGCCAAAGATGATGTGTGATGTTGTCTCAGCCACCTAGCTGCAGACATCACATGGTCAGAGAGAATCAATAATCCATCAGTTCAGGTTAGCAAATGCAGTATACTGGCATAATGAAACATCTATTTACAGATTTGACATAAGCTTGAATGCTTGATACTATAATAACCCAATTTCATGATTATGCAAGCCAACCATCCGAAAAGGGAAACTTAGTGTCCAGAGAGCACTTGATTTATGACAAGGTACAAAACAGCTAGCAAAGGAAGCAACTTGATGATGGTCAAGATCATTAAATGTACCTAAACTGACGTGGTTGATAACGTGAATGACAAAACTGTTTAGTGAGCTAAATTACACCCTTGGCTTATAGCCCAAACTGTGCATGATCTAAATCCAGCAGGACCAGTTCTTGTTACACCCTGGCACCGTACCATAATAACATCACTACCACCCCAAACTGTGACAGGCTGACAGTCCGCATTCCCTGACCAAAGCCCCAATATATACTTTTTTTGGTTGATTATATGCTTCAATAATATACCAAGTGCCCTACCTCACATGACACATCAGAGAACCCGAACAGGCAGAGGACACTATTAAGGGCACAATAACTCAAAATACGTTTTTTAGACTGTGAACCAGGCACCCCAAGCAAAGAATTGCGATAACTCTTAACCATTGACATTTATGCCACAAATCACTTATACCTCAGGCAGAGACACGCCATGGTTTCAACATTCATGAGTTTTCAGCCTTCATGCTAACAATACCAATCGCCAAAACCACCAGGCGAATGAAGCTGCAGATATTAAATCCATGAGTTTCCACAAGACAACACAGCTGACCTGCACATGAGCATTTGGAGATGTCAGCACAGTTCCCACCAGAGTCGACCATAAGGTCTGCAATAATATTACAAAAAGGAACCACTAAAATATGAATGTGGAAACTGCATATAATATAAATGTTCACAATTAGTTTGAGGAAAGATGCATTAAGAATTAAGATGCACACATATTCACATTCATATTGGTACAGCTAGATTAATGATTTGATTACTCAATAAAGAGAACAATCCTTTAAGAACTTTTCATGCATTGTGGTTTCCACCGATATTCAGATGAAATACAGGATAGATCCTCATGATAGAAGGAAAAAAATAAGAAATGGACATCAATCAAATTATGCTTGCAATCCCAATCTAAAAACTGAGATATTGTGATTTATGAAATACGCAGGACAGAAGCAAAGATGTGCACTCAGCCAGTTCTCCAGCTATACAATCTAGGACACATCATGTCTCATCAAAAAAGAAAATAAATCACAAAGAGTTTATCAAGGGAGAAGCATCACACCTGTCACAAATGTGATCCATCGAAGCTACCGTTATTACACCGGACTCTAATAACAAGATCACTGATAGATATTTCTTCCCATCAATAGGTTCAGCTCCCCATGCATTTAGCATAAAGATGAAAAGGTATGCCACATTGCAGCACACCGATGTCCTTTTGGCGGAGTCGAACAGATATTGTGAATGCAGGGAAATCCTTTCAAGATCATGTACTTACGCATTACGATAAACACATCCAAAAATAAAGCAAAGCCTGGGAGAGTAAAATATTTTGTTTGATTTGATATCATCTCATAAAGCTATGATCCTATTTTAGAAGAAACACATCCAAAATAGCAAAGCCTGGAGAGTAAAATGCTTACCTTCTAAAAGTGTTGGTGTCAATCAGAAATAACCCTAATATTCACAGCTTTGGGAATTCAAGCTACCGCAGCTATTAACACAGCCAATTCACATAATCAAATATTATCAAAGATTAAACCGTAGCTGGGGGCATTCAAAACACTAAACTAAACTCAACTATTTCCGACATCACAACAAAAAGTATTGCCTACCGAAAAGCAAAATGTCCAAGCTAATTAATTAGAATCAGCCATTAAGAAAATGATTTGCCAATGAAACAATTAGTATACCGACAAGCCAATCGAATAAGAAAATGAAAATGCTCCTGTCTCTAGAAACAAACCTTTGTGCGTAGTAGCACGAGCGGTGTGGTGGTGAGCTAGCTATGGCTGCGACGAATCGACCTGATTGGTCTCGCAGACGGATTTCCATGCGCGACATGAGCAGGCCGATTCGCGAGGTCGAATCGCGAACCGCGGCCTTACTCTACGACGACGGCATTAGCTAGCAGTTTGAGGAGGTAGTGGGTGATGTGGCGGAGCTGTTGGCGAGCTGGAGCGGTCGGTGGTGGGGCGGTGGGCGCACTAGATGGCGGGCGGGCCGGGGATAAACCCCTATCCCTCACGGGTCACTTTGGGTTAGGGCTCCCGGGCCGCCCCAGACGGCGGATTGAAGCCTTGGCGATAGAAGACCGAGATTATCGGAGATTACGGCCTAAACTTGGTCGGCCAAGATAGTTTCCTAGTATAGTTCAATCGTAATCACTATACACTTTCCTATTGTAACCGATCAGATAGCTCTTTGCTCGGACAGATCCGGACCTGTAACCCCCGCCCCTGACTATATAAGGAGAGGGATCCCCCCCCGAGGGACCCGGATAATTCTCAATCAACCATTACAACTAAGCAGATCGTAGGTTTTACGCCATCAAGGCGGCCGAACCTGGGTAAAACCCGTGTTTTGTCCTTCGCCGCTCTCGCTTAACGCCCGCTAGCCGCCCCGCGCATCCCTAACCGCTCAACCTACTAGCCGGCATACCCCGCTAGACTATCGCCGTGAAACCGACGACGCTGGGCGCCGCCGTAGGGGTGTGCACGAAGACGCCATGGCTAACAAGATGGTGATCTTCCCCTCGACTCCATGGCGGTCGACCGATGGAGGACATCCACCCGACGCCGTCTGAACAACGGCGCCATGCTCGGGCCGAGAACCCGCGCCGGCCAGATCCACCCGCGCCGCATCCGCCCGCAAGACCGCACCGACTCCAACCCCGAGCCGGGGCCGCCTGACCGGGAACAGGCTCACTCCATCCGCTCGCGTCGCACACGCGGCGCCATTCACGACGCCGACAACCTACTCGGCGACTTCGACAAGATCAAGATCGGGTACGAAAGTGAGTCTACCCTTTGGTCGATTCGCTACGCCGCTTTCTACCAACAGAACAACGCCGACCACTTTACACGGGCTGCCCGACGCTCCTTCGAGAGACAGATACCGTCGAGGGCCGCCTTCCCTCGGCCAAGGTCCGTCACGTCACCTCTACCCCGAGGGGCTGGTCGTCCACTTCATCGTCCACAAAGTCGCCAGCCGCCGCTCTGGGACCGGGCTCGAAGACCCCCTCGACCCTACCCCACATCATCGACGCCCCAACATACCGCGAGGGCGCCCCGTCGACAACACGCGACCACATCTGCATGGCTAGCTCTCTCCGATCCCGAGGGCGCCGAGGGGGAGGAAGAAGGCACTAAACCCGTGGATGGCCGGTCGCCCCTCTCTCGACTTCAAATCCGACGCCACCACTACCGTCCCCGTCGATCCAATGGAGCCGAGATCGGCTACGACTACCCCGCCTGTTCGACCAGGTACCGCCCCCGGGAGACCTCATGGGGGATCTTCGCTGCCGAAGATCCGCACTCGAGGGGAAACCGAAGAACTCCGCGTTGCTCTGGGAGGGACGCAACGCGATCGAGCGTCGCCGGGTAAGCCGGAGCAGACGCCGCCGCTCGCTCACCCGGGCGGTACTACCTGGGCTTCCCCGCTAGCCCGGACTCTCCCTAATCTACAGCCTCACCCGACGAGGTGGCAAATCCCGCTCACAAGACGCCGTAACGTAACATCGCCACGGCAAGGGCGCGCTTCCCGGCCAACGCGCCACAATAGAAGACGCCCGGGGATACATCTACGCCACCCACGCCCGGATTAATCCCATCTCAAGTTCATCCGCGCCGTCGCACGGCCGGCCCACCGCCCATTGCCGTGAGAAGTCGCAACACCCAAGGCGAGGAAGAGGCATCCTCAATGCCATAGGGGCAAACCCGTCCTGGGCCGGGCGCGACGGAGGCACTCGTCCGCATGCAAACCCTGGCGGGCAAAACGCAGGCCAAGACGGTCGCCAGTGTGGCAGGGGTAGTGCGCCAGCCCGGCGGGTGGCGCTGGGCAACCACCCCGCCCCGCCCAGATCGAAACCGCCTCTCTCCCGACCTCCGGTGAAGATCGGTGACGCCCGAGATGCTCGCTACGCATCACCACTAGCCGCCAGGTCAAGAAGACGCCGAGATCCAAATGACGGAAGAGTACAATATGATGTACCTGGAACCCGACCGAACCTCACGATCACTACGATCCGGCCCTACTCACCCGCATCTCCGCCGGTCCGGTGGCCACTAGGCTTCAAAGGCACTAACGCCTCTCAAAATACACCGCGACCAAGATCCCGAGGGTTCGGTCATGATCTACGAGATCGCAATCGCCGGTGGGGGCGGAAGACGTCATGGCAAACTACTTCCGATAAGCTCGACCAAAGGCCAACCGGCTGGGTCCCCGGCCCTCCCCGAAGGGAGGCTACGCACGTGGCAAGACGCCAAGGATATCTTCGCAGCACTACAAGTCCACGTGCAAGCACCTACAGTACGACTGAGCGGTTGCGCCCGGGCCGCACGAGCCGCCTCCGGAGTACATCCGCCGCCTCCAAGGTGCGCCCGACGATCCCTGGATATCACCGACGAGGAGGCGTCGGGCGCATTCACCAAGGACCCTGCTCCACGGTAACGCCGCAGCCCAAGAGCCGCGGGAAAGCTCCACAAAGTCCAAAATCACCACCATGTCCAAGTCGCCGACGCGGGCGCAGAGAAACAGCCGTGGGCAGATGTGGTCGAGCAATGCCTTCCACAAAGATTACTTCGCTACTCGCCTCGCCGCGAGTATTCCTCCCCTGATGCTTCATAACGCAAATAGAAAGAGTTCCGCAAGCGCACCGAAATGTCGTCGAGCTTTCACTGGAAGTATTCGTGGTATCGATTTCCAATGGGAAGGTATGGGTAAAAGTCTCTAATATGAACATGGACAAGATAACACGACTATGCAATAGACCACAATCCATAATAGGGATAAATCAAATGGTATGATAACTTGACACACACACTTGAACCAGGGCCTCAGTTGATAAAAAGAAAACATGCTAGGAGAAGGATATCCTATATAGCTTTATTAAGATAGTAGATATACATGCATGCCTTATACCGCCGAGATTCTAACTCGAGATAACCTCAATTACTATATTGGTTTACTTCGTGGCACGGATAACGCCGGTCCCGCCAAGCGATGCCTACCAATAGCCCTATCCGGAACACCGACGTGGAGGGAATACAAGGGCCGGACAGTGGTCTGTCACCACCCGCGGCCTACCCCTCGACCGCACGCTGCTCGAGGCAAACGAAGGCAACCCTAGCATAAACACCACGTGCTTACGCCTATGACTACTACTCTAGCGCTGATCAGCCGTGACCACCGGCGAGGCCCTCTATCAGAGCATCCGCCACAAGGGCGATCTACGAACCCAGAAACCGACAAGCAACCAAGAATTATCTTAAGAGAGAACTCATTATGGTCTAATCATGTATGTATAATACATTTAGCATAAAGTTCTATTTGACAAGATCGCGACATGCAAACTATATGCTAGTTCATATGCTAAGATCATATCGCATGAACCGTGTTTCTTTTATTTAGCTATTGATAATAAGAACAAGAATAATGTGGAGAGCAAAGTATTGATCAACATAAGTAAAACCATATTAATCATACCCAGTACCTCCCGAAGATCTTGATCTTTACATTGTGCCCAACCCTAACTAATAAAAAACGAAGAAGAAGAAAAAGAAAAGAGACAAGCTCTGTGTGTTTGTGTGTGAGTGTGTGTGTGTTACAAGTGAGGAGTGCCCTCTTTATATAGTGGAGAGGAGGAGGGAATGGAGGGCTCTCCTTGCTTCGAGGTGTTCTGGCGGGAACGAAACCTTGCACCGGCATGCAACCGCCGAGTGAAAAACCGCCCAAACCGCCAGAAAGGGCGGAAAGGGAGGGCGAAAATTTTGCGCCGACCGCCGCAGGGCCCGGCCGCCCCCGGGCCGCCTCCCGCCCCGGCTTCTCCCCTTAGGCGCTGCTTTGTCCTTCAAAATGTTGGGCCTAGATGGTGCATGGGCCAAATTGTGCGCGTGGTTTGTCCTCTTGATTGATCCACCCTGGCGTCTTTATTCAATACGCTTCTAATTTATTTGATCGACTTAAAACTGCTTTCCACTCTTATAGCTGCAAAACATACTTCTAATGAATAATAAAGTGGAACTCCAGGTTAGAAGTAAAGGTGCATATGTAACATAAGTGAGATTACCCTTCTCATGAATTGGGATATGTTGGCGTATAATATACCGATAATGACCGCCAACACCCCGCCGCGAGGCTCCTGCCGGACGAGATAAAACCCGGGCCGCGGCAAGCCACGATATAACCGCCTCGACGACTCCCGCGACGCGGGCTCGCCGGAAGAAGGTCGCGTAACTATCGCGAGCGCCGCCGGGATCGGAACCGTCGGGAGGCGGCGCCAACAACGCCAAGACCGGTGGCAAGAAGAAGGCGCCAACCGGGCGAGATCCGATCCAAAAGCTTCTACACGCAAGTGCCCCCTACACCGACTTGAACCATAGTCCGGCCGGAGTGCTCGGTACCTCAATGCCGAGTATGAGAGCGAACGCAAAAAAGCCTCAAGACACTTGAAAGTGCCTGTGAGGGAAACCCAAAGTTGCTCGCAACAACCAGAAAGAGGGAGCCGACGAGGACGCCGATCCCGTGCACCGCCATCGTGCCGAAGACGCCATCGTTCACACAATCACATGGGACACTACGGCCGCGAGGTGGCGAGGCAAGACTGCCTGAAATGTCCCGACCGGCCAAAGACTTCAAATGAGGGGGTCACGGACCGACATGGCCTCCACCTTCCGAAAGCGGTCATAACCTTCGGCCGCGACGACTGGGCAGGGGGAACAACCCGCACCCTCCGACGATTCCCCCGGGGTCCCCGACCCTGATCGGGCGCCAAGGCTTCGAGAAGGTCCCTCATCGACGGGGGAGCGCCCGAACATGCCGGTTCGGGAGCTCGATGAAAGCCCTAGACATCACGGGACACCTCAAGCCATACGAGCACCCTGCTCGGGGATCCTCCCCGAGAGTCGCCAACCCCCTCTCTGCAAGACGCCATGTGCGCCGCGACGCTTAAGCACCATCGCATCCAAAGATATGAATTTTGTCGCCGCCGACTTCGAAGTCATCGCACCATGCCATCATCGACGGCCGATTGACCAAGCTCATGAAGTCTCCGCACTACGGGCTACCTCATCCTCAAGATCCCCACGGAGAAGCGTCCTCACATGCAGGGCCAACGCATATATGGCCTTATGTGCCCCTTCGCGAAGGAGGGCCTCGACAAGCGGGAGTTCATCCTCCGCCGGTCCGCAAGAGGAGGTTATCAAGACCGAAAGAAGCTGAACTCCCTCCGACCTCGAGATACCCGGAGGAAGAGCGACGGTTAAGAAGACCACCAAGCCACCTGATACCAAAAGACATCCAAATTGGAAGGGGACCCATCCAAGACGACGAAGATAGGCGTGAATCTTGACCAAAATAGGAAGACGACTCGTCCGTTCCGAGGGATAACGAGCATTTTTGCGGAAACCCGCCGATATGTTCGAAGTACTCTGAGCCGGATCGAAAGCACCGCTTACGCAGTCGCCGACGTACAAGCCGCGCGCCCAAAAATACGCCGGGCTTAATAAAGAAAATCAGCCACCACAAAGCGAAGTAGAATAGATTGCTAGCTGCCGGCTTTATTCGCGAAGTACTCATCCCGACCGGATAGCTAATCCTGGTCCTTGTAAAGAAAGAAAGAATAATGAATGGAGGATGGCGCTGATTATACCGATCTCAATAGGGTTTGCCCTAAAGACCCTTTCCGGCCTTCCAATGATCGACAAAGGTTGTCGACTCTACCGCAAAGCTGCGAGCTGCTCGCTTCCTAGATTGCCATTCGGCTATCATCAAATCGCCTCGCGGTCGAAGACCGGAGAAGACTTCCTTCATCACCGCGTGGCGCCTAATGCTATACTACCATGTCGCTCGGCTCAAGAACGCCGGCCGCCACCTACCGCCGGCTATACTGGGCTGCTTAGGAACCTTATCCCACTCGCCAGCTTATGTCGACGACGCCGCGGTGAAGACCCGTGAGCGCCTCCCCTCGTCGACGCATCTTGCAAGGGTTCGCCAAGCTTAACGAAAATACCAATGGAAACTCAATCCGGAAAATGTTTTTTTGGCGCCCCTCCACTTGCTTGGCAACATTGTTAGTAGCATGGCATCGAGCCAAACCCAGAGAAAATCGGGCCATCATGCGATGAAACCGCCTCCGCAAACGCCAAAGATGTCCGTAGTTGATCGATGCATGGCGCAGCCCCGAGTCGCCTACCGCACGCCGGGCGAAAAAGGGATTGCCGCTTCTTCAAACCCTTCGCAGAGAAGCTGTGTGGACCAACGAGGCTCAAGAGGCCTTCAACGGCTTTCAAGAAGCCACCACACCTCCAAGGTGGCCCCCGAACGACGCTACGAGACCATACCGCTTTAGATCGCAATGGACCAATCGGGTGGTTAGTACCGCTTTGGTTGTCGGTGCCGCTGAAGAAGGGCACGATACCCTTCCCCAACAGCCGGGTTTATTCGCTGCCGAGGTCCCGAACGACTTCAACAAAGGTACTGCACATGCGTAAATCGGCCTATGGGATCTCCTCATTACGCCCTCGTGGTTATGCTGCCACTACCTCACCTTTCTTCCCGACACCGTGGTGTCGGACTACCCATTGGGCGACGCCCCGCCAAATAAAGATGCCAATGGTTTATATATGCAAGTGGGCGATCGAAGTCACCGCTCACCATTGAATACAAGAATAATGGAGTACCATCAAGTCGCAAGCATTGGCGTATTTCGCTTTGAAAGGGATTTCCGGATCTCGAGATTCCCCTCGAAGACACCACCGCGAACGCTGACGACATGTACTTTGACTGTTCACTGAACATCGATGGGCCCGGTCGGGCGTCTCTACATCATATCGCCTCCGTGGATACACTCCGTATGTCCTCCGGATCCACTTCCATTTCCAACAACGCCGCTGGAGTATGAGGTCGCCCTTCATGGTCTTCGTGATTGCTATTCAAATTTTGGATTCGACCCGCAAGTATTTGTGATTCAACATTGGTAATCGGGCAAGTCAACAAAGATTGGGATTGCAAGAGTGAGAAGATGGATGCATATGGCGCTATAAGAAAGTTGGAAGGCAAAGTTCTACGGCCTCAAATTGATCATGTGGGTTCGACTACAACCTGCCGCCGATGAATTTTCCATGCTCGCTCTTCTCGCAAAAGATACCGCCTGCTCGCCGAAGACTGTAGAAACCAAATCCATCGTGATCCTACGCCCGCCCTCCACTCGAGACACCGAGCACATCGCCGCCACCCCTTTTCAATACCGCTGATGAAGACCGGCGAGTCCTCGATAATCCAATATTCGGCAGAGGCTCTCGCCCGAAGATAGGATCTAACAAGAGCGACTCATCACGCGGCGGCAAGAATTATGTGTCCCAGCGGAAGAGTATCATCGAGACCGGGTCCTCGCAGGCGCATCTCCGGGCGCATGGCAGAGGCCGATGAAATCCATGGTGGGATTCGGGAATCATGCGTAACCCTAGCTCCGGAAGCATGCCCGCAGGATACCAACAAGTCGACGCGTATGGTGTCGTAAACACCCGTCGATTGTGAGAAGTGTCAATCTTCGCGCTTCAAAGCGTGACTATACCTGGCTTCATGGATATGCTATCGGCGCAAAATGCGTTTTATGGATATTCGCGGTATGGTCGATAAGTTCTCCAAGTGGATCGAAAGTATTCCTCCGGTCGACGCCAACCAATACAAAGCCGCCGAGATGTTGATGAGGTGGTCCATCGTTTCTGCATCCCCAACTCCATCATTACCGATCCGGGCAGCACACATTTACGCGGGCAGCTATTTTGGGATTATTGTGGAAGACAAAAGGCATCCTCGTGAAAATATGTGTCCTGGTCCCAATCCTCGTGTTAACCGGGCAGGCCGAAGCGCAGCAAACTAGCATGATATTAGAAGCATTGCGAAGTTTACTCTTCCGCCTGTGATGGAAATACCTCGTCATGGTTTAAAGAGTTACCGCCGTTATCCGGGACTCCGAACTCAACCCAGCCGCAGCGATGTGTTTCCCCATACTATGGTGTTTGATCGCGCCCTCCTACCGGACACGCTTTTCGCTTCCTTCGGTCGGTAAATTATAATGAAGAAACTTCTCGGATGCGCGCATCGAGAAGATGAGTTTGTCGCGGGCGAGGAGACCTTCCGCCCCGCACGTCGCATCGGAAACGCTAAATACCTTGGAGGGCGCTTCGAAGATACACAATCGTAATGTACGCGGAAAGAGCTTTGGCGGTTGGCGCACGGAACCTTCAAGGAAGCGTAAGAGCGCACACAAGTTTGATCTCATTGGGAAGGCCCTTTTCAAAGTTAAAGAGGTTACACAAAGCCGAGCATACCGCTGATGACCCTGAAGATGCCGACGCCCCAACTCTTGAACATTGAGCACCTCGTGATGATTTTTTTCCCGTAATTCGGGGACTCGTGAAGCTAGCCTTGTATCGTTTACTTTTTGCTGTCGCATATTAATAAAGTTTATTGGAGTATGTTGACATGGTTAGTATTTTTCTTTGACCGACGAATACTTCTATCTCCATGCTCGACTACACCTTTAAGTCATCGGACCCCTAGAGCGCCTTCGTATTGGTCGCTTTCAAGCATGTGTGATCGGTGTACTCCCCGCATAGATCGACGATCGCGTATGACTCCTTACCGTAGTCGAACAGCCCCAATAGCTTGCCCCGAGCATCGCCTTTCCTTGCCGGCTTATACTCCCGAGGCGATAAGGCTAGGACCGGGCGCCTACCATAAGTGACCCCCCTTCTCGTCTTTCTCTACACTTCATTGTTCACCATAATCGTATGCATGCTAAAACGATGAGATAAAAACAAAGTATTAAGCTAATTACGCCACTCCACATCCTAGCGTGTTCGGCTTAAAATCTCAAGTGTTTTACTCATTTTTCAATTAACCGTTTTTGCTACGCCAACGTGAAGTAAAGTATCATGCCCGGGGCAATCTCACCCAGACTTTACCTTTCAACGGCCACGTGAGTGATTCATCTCATCGCCAGTGTTGTCGCCGCCTCGCGTAGGTTTAGCGCACCGCCTTCTCCGCCGCCCCGAAAGTGCGTAGCCGAAGCGACGCTACCGAAACCGCACATCGGATGATGGGAGCCGCCACCGCCGTAACATGTCGTGCCGTGGTCGCGAGTGGCCCGGGCGGGTGAACCCCATGAAGTTTTGCCTCAAAGCTCGCACCGCAGCCCATAGCCTGGCGCTTGCCGGCGGCGCTTCCTCCGGATTGGCCCCGCCAACAGCGTGAGCTATGGATGGCTGCCGAGGATCGCCCGACACCTGGCAGTAGGGAGACTTTGTGTGCGATTCCTCCATAGAGCACATTCAGCCTCCGGGACGCGAATCCGCTAACTAGAGGTTGCACGCCAAGCCGCCGCCAAATATATACTGCGAAGATTAGCACAAATTGTTCAAATACTTTTTGAGCAGGTAATTATTCTACGGCATAAGTGGCACCGTCAACGATCGGGGCGGTGGTATTCCTGAGCTCCTCGCTATTCAGCTCGTCACCGTTCGCCATCACGAAGCCGGCCAAGGGAGGTTTCAATGGGATCGCCTATGCTCGGGTAAGGTACATTCAAGCCAAGATTTTATTTGGCGCCGACGCAATGCAAGTGGGCGGCGGCGCTCGCCGCCCGCCGTTGTTGCTTAAGCGAAGGAAAGGGAGGGGCGCAAACAGTGTGAGCTAGGCGTGGGAGGATTGAGCGCGGAGGGAAGGCAACGCCGCTCGGTGCTTTTACTTCAAGGCATAGGGGACGGCGCGGCTCGTACATCGGCTAGCCGCCGCCGCCTCGCAGACGCCGCCGCCGACTCGCCGGCTGCGCCGCCGCCGACTCGCCGGCGCGCCGCCGCCGACGCCCGCCGCGTTCCAACTTCCAACACCGCCATGACACCGCTGGAAGCGCCACCGCCTCTATCGACCTCGCCGGTATGCGCCGCCGCCCCGTCCAGCCGCCGGATGCGCCGCCGAGAAAGCCGGGTGCAAGTTTCCCTCACCAGTCCGAGAGTCACGGGAGGGAGAAGGAGATCGGTCACGGACTTCGCGCGATGGCATCTCTGGACTACGAGCCTCGCACGTCCCTCGCAATGAGTTCCCGGTGTTTGGTTGGGGAGTGGGTCGAACCCGTTGGGTCGAACCCGCTTTTAGGGTGTTTGGTTGGAGAGTGGCCGGGGATGGGTTCGACCTGTGAGCGTAATATTCGCCCCGCATGCGGGTCGCACCCCGGCCCGGTCACTCGGGATGGAGCGAACCCGCGCGGTTCGAGGCTCTCCGCCTCGGCCCGCCTCTTTCGCTCTCGCTGTGCCCGAGGCTCCTCCTCGCGCCGCCCGCCCTCGACCCGGCCCCTCGCCCGCCCCCGTGTTTAGGCTCCATGGCGGAGTCTCTCTCCACCGCGGGCGTACCGTGGCGTATCCGGAGCGGCAGGAGGCAGCCGAGCCGGATCCGCATGGATCCGCCGGCGGCGACTTGGAGCGGTGCGCGTAGCGAAGCCCCGCCCTGCCCCCGCCTCGTACCAAGGAGACGGCCGCCGAGACCTCGAGGATGGCCGCCTTTGAGCAGCCCCGCCTCCGCCGCGGCGCAGCCGGCCCGGCCCCGTAACCCCAAGCGGGCTACGCGGATCGAAGAATCCCGCCGATGCGCACGAACGGGAAAAGAAGAAAGTCCAAACATTCAATTTCGTTTCTCTCGCGGTTCCCTCGGACATAAAAGTGCTAGAAAGAAAGATTTATGGATTAAGGCTTGAGGATTTCTAGAAAGTCTAGGGTTCCCGATGCAAAAATTCATCACAATCCTCGATTAACGCCGCAAATCCCACCTTCATTCCTCCATCCAAACACACAAAAACGGGTCGAGCCAACCCAACCCAATCTTTGCCAACCAAACATGAGAAAGGTTGGAGCCATCCCAAAATAAGGGTTGGAGCCAACCCAACCCATTGAACCTCCAACCAAAACACACGGAAGAGTCATGGGCGTGATGTGAGTGATGACGTAGATGAGGATTGATCCCAAAGAATTTGACCCTGGATGTTGGTGGGTGAACGAGAAAGAGATGTTAAAGATATCCTTAACCATTTATTTGAAAAGTTGATTAAATTTTGCAGATATTTTGTTGGGGTGTATTTAGAGAAGATTAAAGAAATAACGATCAGGGACACTTTGTCGTGGTGGGTTTTAGAGAAGATTTTTGTGCATTATACTTTTTGCATTATATGTAGTAAAGATAAAAGAATAGAGAAAGAGATAAAGATATGGAAATAAAATGTCGGCCAAAGTGTAGCAAGCAATCCAAAGAGCGGGGAACTTTTCGCGGTTGGCGTTTATTAAAGAGATTCAAGAAACCGCACGCCTAAATTATGTTACGATATTCATATAGGATAAGTGCTGCTGTGTTATGAGTGTCTCATTGTATGCCGTAATTTAAAAAAAAAATAGCCCCCGTTCCTCGTTACTGTAATGGAGGTGCCCACGTTCAGGCAGCGCTGGGTGTGCGTGTGTTGATTTCCGGAGCCCTGCCTCTCGGTTTGTATTAAAAAAAATTGTTACTGTCGAGAGTGCAGTCGTTGAGTAAATGGAATTAAAAAAATGACCTCTCTGGACTGTCCCACCAATCGACCCAAAACTCTAACCACCGTGCATGCCAACCCCAACTTGTTTAGCACGCAGCCGGGTAGGCATGAAGCCGAAGCGTCACCAGGAAATCGAAATCCCCCCGCCCTCCCTCCTCCAACGGTTATATTTCGCACGAGTATCTCTGACACGTGTCCCAGCTCGCTTTCCGATCTCCAAAAATAAAATGATAGTCCCCGAGGACCCAAATGTCCCGATCCGAAAACAACCCAAACTGCTAACCCAAAGAACTGAGCGAGGCAAATCGTCGAACAGATGGTGCCGGGCGGTCGGAACCGTCCTCCCCGCGCCGGCTGCCGCCGTCAATCTCCCTGCTCCGCCGTACCACCACTCGCCCAGCTCCAGCTGATGAGGTAGCAACACCGCCGCCGAAGCCGAAGCCGACGCAAACAACCGCGGGTAGGGACTGAGGGACCCCTCCGTCGCCGTCGGTTCAGGTGTCCGGGTACTTTCTGCACGATCTGCTGCTGCTGTCCCCGCCACCCTCGAGCTCGCCGCCACCGATCGAAGGCGTGGGGCCTGGGACGAGCGAGTGGACGAGAGCCTGGAGATCGTTGGTGGTGGGGATTGCCCACGCCGCCAAGGCGGAGGCGGGCGCGGGGCCGCGGAGCAGTGCGTGGCGCCCGCTCTGGCGTCCCCGAGGAACGCACGACGGCGAGGCGGAGGCTGGAGAAGGACGCTCGAGGCCGAGGATGAGCCGTTGTGAGGCCCAAGGAGGAAAGTCCAAAAGGTTACGCCGAAAGCCGCAGCGCGGCCGCGGACAAGGCAGCGGCGGTGCTGAAACGAGGACGATACAAATCCACGGCTTTGGTCCCGGCTTGTCCTCTTGTTACCTGCGGTGAGCAATGATCTCGGCCCCCTCTATTCGTATACAGGATGGCTGGGCTGTCCTGACACCTACCGTTCTAAAATGTTCCCTGTTGGTGATGATTATAGCCTATAAGATGATTTGCTAAGCGTTCCACTGATTTTTCCTATTTTGACACATAGAACTGACTTTTGTGGAAACAATCTGAGTTGGAAGGTCTCTGGGAAAGGATCGTTGGAGTTGGTGATGTGGAGGAACGTGGCTAAACCAGCACTCTGGTTCGGAGCTGGATCTATGTTCTTCTTCTCATGCTCATTTTCAAGACGTCACCTTCAGGCATGCGAATTTCGATATTCATTTACCTGAAAGTTGATTTCACCTATGTTTCTTCGTTGTAATCTGGTACTTAGTTTTGGGTGATTATTTGCGCAGCCCAATCTCAGCTCTCTGTCACCTCGGCGTTATGATCTTAGGGTTTAGCTTTCTTTGAAGGATTCTGTTCCTCAGAGGTATGATAAAAATTCTTTTCTTTTGAACCAGAGTTAGCCAAGAGTTTTGCAATTGGCAGGCTACACAGGTGGAGAATAAGAGAAGCTTCCAGTTGACTCAAGAAGAAGACGTGCTTCAGCTTCGCAAAGCCGTGCTCCGATTGCAAACCCATGATATCCATGGCCCAAGTGATCTTCTTCTGGTGAACCACGACTTCAAAGTAAGCCTCGTAAATTTGTTCATGATCTGGCAGTACTGCAAGAGACATTATTTTCCCACAATCTTAGAGCCTGTGTTTGCTGAAATTTCAGGTACTGCCTGTACCTCTTGCTCGGTGCTAAATATGGGACCTTATCACAGTGTGGAGGTTTTTGTAGCTGCAGGTATAATCGAATGCATAAGGTACAAGCAGCAAGTCTTGGCATGACTGTTGTAATATAATAACAGCCATTTGCTGCAAACTGCAGTGGGTTTTTCACCAGTTTTACAGTCCCAAAACTATATAGCTGTTATTCAAGTCAGATTCATAAAAGAGGTGTGATTCACTTGCCACTAGTGACACATTATTTGTTTTGTTCTCTAGCAATTTTCCTTGCATAAGACTGAATACTTTTTCTGTTACCTCAGTTGAGATTTTAAGAGATAGGCTCTAGAAGCATGGAAGTCTTGCCTTATGCAAAAAACCTTGTTGCAGCCATGGTAGTGACAATGTGTTGGAACATGTTTAGTGTGAAGACGCTAGTCATGGCAGGTATCTCTAACTAATATGGCTGGCAACGGTTGACATATAATTTCTTCTTGTTAATGTCATCAACTGATGCAGTTTGCATGAAACATATCCTTCATTATTTACATGTTGTTAAGTGATACAAATATTCAACTGGGCAATTATTGAGTATATCATGCAAAATATTAAAGTTTGCAAACTTCAGAAGAAACCGATTCCTGCTTAATTCAGGTTAATGTGTGGGTATACAAATGCTGATGCTTAAAAGTTTTAAATAAATATAATTTGTCTGTTTCAAAAGGCATTTGAGCTACCCTTTGATTATATGTTGATGGCCTACTTAGACCAGCAGTGTCAATATGTATACAACATTACAACAGTCCAATTTGTGGTTTGAAATGGAAATAGGGAACAAAGTGTCATTTCTCGGGTATGTAGGGAACCATATTACTGACTCACAAATCAATTGTAATAAGGACTGATGACAGTAGGCCCTTGCCACTAATTAGAACAAAGTTTGCTCAACATATGCACTGTGATGCCAAATTCAGCAATCTACCATTTTTTTGTTGGCCAGTGTGTCATTTCAGAGTTGAGCGACTGGAAATGTTAATGATGTAGCACTGTTTATTGCGTAAACACTACTGAACTCTCGACAACATGTGCAACTAAAAATATGTTTCACCCTGTGATTCCTAAATAATGTATGGTTTGTTTTTTAGTATGGGAGTACAGTTATTGTCATTCTCTATTTTCCTGCTCTCAAGGAAAAGAATCATGATGTAATATCAGCAATTTAATGTATGCTTTAGTTTGTTCTCTTAATGATAAATTAACATGATCGTATATCATTTGTCCAGCTTTGTTTCACTTTGTAATACCGCGCTATAATCAGAAGTACCACAAGGCGAGCATAACGGCAGAGTTGGAAGCTGCCGAGATGAGTAAGGCAGACAATGGAGATGGATGACCAAAGTTTTCGTGTACTCATTCCTGTGCCTCCCAGAGTGCCAGTGTGCTACTATTTCTGTTCAATAATGTTCAGTTAGTTCCACGTCTAGTGGTCTTACTGGCTGGTGATGTATTTTCCGCACGTTGCATTGAGGATCTTGTTGTGCCGACTTATAAGCACCCGTGGAGAGGGGCCCATTGTATGTTGATAAATAAAATGTAAAAGTGCTAGTCGTGTGCATTATAAATTTGAGTATCCCCCTGAACTTGTGGCTGAATTTTAAACCTAGAAAATATTGATTGGATGAAAAGGTTTGGAGTAGAACTTAAACTAATTTTCACTCACCCGCTTCAATACATGGGCTTCATTATGATTGGATGTAGATACATGCATCAAACAAGGCCTAAAAAATAGTTTAGAGTGGTGTGCGATATTTTTAAACCTCATGAGTCTTTTTTTTAGTTATACCATCTTATTGAATATTTGGGCTTTATACAATCTCAAATAAAAAGGTTTAAGTCTCTTTTAAGCACCACAAATTTGGTAAACAAAGTGTCTCCATAATGAGGTTGTGTGTGAAAAATTTAAAACATGAACAAAAACATATTTGGGCCTCTTAAAAGTGTAAATGATCTCTCAAAAACAGAGAAGGTTTCAACTGCAAATGTTAGGCTTGCTTACGTGTGTTCATTACTGGTGAGTGTGGCGTGATAGAGCCGCTTACGCTTGAAATCGCGGTATTGCAAAACTAAAATATTATATATTGTAACTAAAAACAAATATTAGGCATCCGAATGATATCAAATAAAAACGCTTGTAAATTACACAAAATTTGATTTTGAAACGTCGCCAACCACAAAATCCTGATGACAGAGCTATAACCCAGGTATAGACCATCTCAATATCCGATGTTTAAAAAATGACTTATAGATTCTTACAAACATGAAAAGAACAAAAAGTAGCATTTTTTTTTTGTGCGACTTTATTACCGAAGTCAGCTTTCCACCTCCATCCCTGTACATCCCACCCGCACCACCGTAAGGAAATGGCGACGCGGCGGAAAGGGAGCGGAAAATCATAACGCGAAAGGGAAACCCCGACATACGGAATGCCTTGTATGCACCAATTGTCCCATCAGTACTTTCTAAAAAAGAAACGATTTCATGCGCCACGAGAAAAAAGGAAAGTCATTCATGTAGCGCGACACCACGGACGGATAAGAAAGGAAACGGTGTCATGATTAGAGGAAAACAAAGGAAATAACCATGCATGGCAAATAGAAAAAGAAATAAATTCTTCATCGTGCGCAACAATTAGGAAAGAGGAAATCACGTAGGAAAGAGGAACCATAACCTTAACCCAAACTCTTTGTTCCCCAAGCTGTGCAAACTATTCAAGCAACTCCAACAGTCCCTTCTTGGATCATGCTGATCTGTACCTACCAAAGCCGTTTACACGCACCTTGCTGCTCAACAAAACCATAGCCTACCTTTCTCAGGGATCTAGGGAGTATCACCAACGATGTAAATCACATTATGCAGAAGATCCAAAACTAAAACCATTCCTCGTCTTCTCAAAACCTTTGCTTGAGGCTCATTAGACGGCAATCGCTACTAGAGAAAGGGCAGGTAGGTTCTCGATCATATCGATCAACATTGCAATATACACCGCGGTGTCGTAGAAGATGATAACCACCTCTTCTTCTTTCAATGCCAACTCCCAACCTTTGTTTGGGCTTCCAGCTAACCCTCCCTCCAAAAACACAACATTACCACCCGAGGATGGAGTCCGTGATTACCTTACCTTTATTGCTCTCTCGCAACCCTTCTGATTCTACCCTCTTTCAAAATTTATTTATTTTGTGGTACTTATGGAAGGCTCGAAATGATAATAGATTTCAGGCAAAATTTGACCTCATTCCGTGTACATAAGGCGGTCGGAAGACATGCAAACCTATCTCCAGATCAATGATGAACAAGGTACAAATGACAACCTCCACACACACAAGGTAATAATCTTTCAATGACAGGTCCATCAAGTTCGACACGCTCCTCGAGCGCCCCCGACCGCTGTACACGGTCCGCGACCGCTACACGTGACGCCTCCATGATACCTGCCGCGACACCAAGCTTGCAGTCCCTGTGTCTTGGAGTATTCTTCGCCGACCACCCACCGCAAACTGCACAGCTGTCTTTATTCAGAGCTACTTTGCAAGACTCGGACTTGGTCTTCACCGCCGGCCGCCGTCCCTCTTCACGCGGAATGGGAACCGACGGCAACTACTTCACCGACAATCCATAGCTAGCCAACTTCATCAATCCCTCGAGGACCGCGACGAGCCCACCGTAATGGAGAGCATGTTGGTGTTTCTATCGTAGCGTAATGGTCTCGCAAGCTGCACGGAAATACTCGTTGTAGTACTACACGAAGTATCTCGTGGTATCGATTTTTCCATAGGAACGAGCGCTAAGCTCGTGCTCTAGCTAGCTACCGAGAGGAAGATGAAAAGTGTGTGAAATTGCAGTGAGGTTCTACTTCAGCTAATTACTCTAAGTCAAATTACTTTTCTTTCTGCAAGTTTTTCTCGACCACGGGCCGGCCTCCTGCCCGGTTCGGCCAGTTCCTTGCCTCCGCACTACCGCACAAACGAACGTGGAGGGAGTGCTCCGGACGCATCGGGCCGCGCCGCCACCACCGTCCGCTACCTCACTACCGCAGAATGCTTCGTAAACGGTTATGTAGTGACTTATAACTTAGACACCATGTTCACGCTTACTTATCGCTACTCTAAAGGCCAAGGCCGTAATATCCGCCTTCATCGAGTCCTCTACTAGTATACCGAAAGTAAAACTAGCCCGCCTAACCCGCCCGACCCCACGGCTTTGGCCCGCACGTAATCCTTACCGGGATGTGGCCCGGCGTAGATTGAAGCCCGAAAAAATTTTTCTTGGCCTGAAACCTCGCCCAAAATACATTTTTTAGCTATTCAGAATAGTAAAAACATGCGCAGCTCGCCCAAGTCTCGACCCGAAAAAGCTAGGTCCCGGCTTGCTCAGTGGGACGCCATGGGCAGGATTTTTTCTCGCCCGAAATAAATCCGAAGTTTTTCGGTCTCGGCCCGAACCCAACCCGCCCGAAAAATGCGTCGTATATTTCATCGGAGTATCTACCTCAATGGCGTATTTTACAAACGAGTAGACATATAAAAGAGTATTATAACTTGAAACTCAAAGATACCATCGGAAGTAAAACACGAATCTCTTACTACAAATAGTAGGATCTATCCGTAGCGGGCTACAAGTTGGAGAGCAGTATTTACGATTCGAACTCCGTCCGAAGGTAGAGGTCGCTTACTCCCTTTCTCCACACTTCCTTCCTCTTCTCACTCCTTTCTACTACTAACAAAACTTTTCTCCCTCTCACTCTTTGTGTATTCTGGAAGTGTATGGAAGCATGAAACGAACAAGTGAATGAATGAATGATGGAAATGAATGATTCCTTCAGAGAGGGGAGTACCCTATTTATACTTCAAAGTCATGGTCGTTCGAGGAAAATTTAGGGCGGAAACCAAATTGCTCTCAAGATGCAACCGCCACTGAACATCGGTGAACCGCCAAAGAAAGGCGGAGATGCTATTTTTCTCGGGCAACCCAGCAGCTGAGCCGGCCGCCCATGGGCCTTGCTTCGCCCTACTTTCGCGCGGTTCAGCCGTAGAGTGGGCCTAACGATGGTGCAGACTGAATCGGCGTTTGGTTTGACTTGTGAGGAGCTTTTCCTCCTTGTCTTTGGCCTTTACGCTCCGGAATGAGCTTTCATTTCTGTATATTTCACTTATTCCCACCATAGTTCCTACAAACATATTTTCTTGCAATACATGTGGAAACTAGGTTAGTAATAAATGTTTATTTGTTGCATTCTTGTTTTTATGTAGGTTGGCTGTATAAAATGGTTAATAATGACCGCCAACAAAAGTAAAACCTAGAACTCAGGATGATTTTTCTTCTTATGCTACGTGCCCTGTGATTCTTCTTTTTGCGCAGGATAACAAGAGAAAGCAACATGATGGTCGACTTCGCTAGCAAAAAAAGCGTTAGCTTCCTCGCACATACCGGCGACATAATGTGTAATGTTTCCTCGTTTGTGCTAATCCAACACATGTTCAAGCGTGTCCGCTCTCGGATACGCTTATGTTTTGTAACCATTAACTCATCACGGTCCTAGCCGCCCCGTCATAATCAATGAAATCACGTTTCCTTGTCAAAAAAATCTAATTTCCCATCCTGTCACCGTGTCCACACCCTCCCCAGTCCTGCTCTCTGTATTTGCACGCCTCGGCTCCCTTGTGTTTCTGGACGAGACATTGCCCCTCCTCGCCTTCGTGCGACGTCACGCCGCCGCTGACCTGCTCTGTCGTCCTCGCCGTCGTGCTATGCCGATTGCCTGTCCCGTGTTGTCGTGCGACACCACGCCATCGACCTTTCCGTCGTCCTCGCGGGTCGTGGACGCCACGCCACCGTCCTTGCCCCCTCGTGCGATGTCGCGCCATCATTTTCGCCGGCCGCACTGGTGCTGGTAGCCAGATCGACGACGGTGGGGATTGTTCCTCTCCGTTGTTCCTCTTGTTCGGTCGGATCCCGTTCCTCGCCCACACAGCCGACGACAAGGAAGCCACAAATTCCAGGCTGCCTGCTTGTGAACTTGACTGGAGGGGAGATCGGCGACCACATGGTATGAAGTTGGGCGGACCACCGTCGCTGGGGTGGCCACCGGAAAGACGTATGTCGTCCCCTTGAAGCAGGACGATTTCGATCACGCGAAGTGAAGCCGGCAGGGCTGCCGACGCCGCTGAAGCACCGCGTCCGGAGGCACCAGTACATAGTGTCATGCACCTTAGTGCGCCAGGGCTGGTTCCAAGCCGTCTTTAATTGCTGATTAAAACTGATTTAGGCTCCTACTTTTTTCCCCCATTACAAACTATTCTTGGTCCAACTTGATGGAATGGGCTCATTAGTTTTTGGCTGTCAAAATCCGTTTGCTTTGTTCTTCCTTGTGTGCCATGTTGAGAACATATCGTAGCATCTTTCATTTGTTCTTTGCAAGCACCTTCTACAGTGAGAAGTCAATAACATAAAAAGCCACCAATTTAATTTATGTAGTAGCTATGAGAACATAAATTGCGTGATTACGAGTGCACGAATTGGATAATTTAGTGCTGCATATCTTCAGAAAATATGCACAGCCGATAGCTGCACAGCATCTTCAGAAAAATATATAGAGGTAATACTGAGTAATAATGTTCGGCTAATGCAATCTCAACCAAATTGATATTATTTTATTACTGACCTGGATGTTTCATTTAAGAGAAGGATAGTGACTTTATATTTGCTAATAACCTGATTTTTATGATAGGTATTTCTAGATGATTGATTAAATTCAATCTCCAAGCATACTAATTAAGATGAGATGTCCATGTTTGATCTACTTATGTATTTTGTGCTGATAATAGGATCATTGCATCCGGAAATCATATAATGCTAGCACAAGTTGTTCAAGGCTGGTCACGGCAAGTCATCTGCGTCGACCATTGGTAAGGCTACATACAGTCCAGGTCTGACAAGGAGGCAGTCGGGGAGGGCGCCGGAGAGGATGTCAATGGGAGGCATCACGGGAGGAGGCGCCGGGGCCGAACGAGGAGGCGGCAGCGGCAGCGCGTGACGGGAGGGAAGGAGCTGGGCTGTCGGAGGCGCGGAGGGCAGAGCTGCGACGCCGTGAGAAAGCTGAGACCGTTGGATAGGTGCGCAGCGGTGACCGTCGACGCCGGGCGCCGCGCTGCGTCGTCCGTCGCGTGCCCCCGCGGCAGCTGCGCGTGGATCAGCCAACCTTCGGGAGGGAAGGAGCCGGGCCATCGACGCCAGGGCCGCACGCTTGAGACGAGGCAGCAGACATAGGGGAGAAGGGGTAAGGTGGAGAGAAATGGAGAAAAAGCATGTCCACAATGGC